>JAQMWT010000044.1:0-391447 GCA_029834535.1 Chrysophaeum taylorii | reverse complement strand
CCCGACTGCCTGGTTGAATTGAGCTGCCATGAGTGACCGGCCTCACCGTGTCATGCTGACGAGCACGCCTCGCTTCCTGGCCCGACGAAGCGCGCCGTCTGGCCCTAGCGGCGCCGACCGACTGCCTCGCCGAGCTCAATGCCGAGTGGTGCCCCGTCCTCTGGCCCGAGTGCAGCGCCGACGGCCTTGCCATCGTCGGTGCCATTGCCGTCCGACTGTAGCCCGTCGAGTTTGCCAGCGAGCACGCCCACGTCGCTGCCGCGACGAGCACGCCTCGTCTGGCCCGACGAGTGCGCCGCCTTCTGGCCCTAGCGCGGCGCCGACTGCCTCGCCGAGCTCAATGCCGAGTGGTGCCCGTCCTCTGGCCCGAGGCAGCGCCGACGGCCTTGCCATCGTCGGAGCCATTGCCGGCTCCGACTGTACGGCCATCGAGTTTGCCAGCGAGCACGCCCCGTCGCTGCCGACGAGCACGCCTCGTCTGGCCGACGAGCGCGCCGTCTTCTGGCCCAGCGCGTGCCGACTGCCTCGCCGAGCTCAATGCAGAGTGGTGCCCCGTCCTCTGGCCCGAGTGCAGCACCGACGGCCTTGCCATTGTCGGTGCCATCGCCGGCTCCGACTGTAAGTCCATCGAGTTTGCCAGCGAGCACGCCCACGTCGCTGCCGACGACACCTCCCTGGCGCCCGACGAGCGCGCCGTCTTCTGGCCGCGGCGCCGACTGCCTCGCCGAGCTCAATGCCGAGTGGTGCCCCGTCCGCGGGCCCGAGTGCAGCGCCGACGGCCTTGCCATCGTCGGTGCCATTGCCGGCTCCGACTGTACGCCCGTCGAGTTTGCCAGCTAGCACGCCCACGTCGCTGCCGACGAGCACGCCCTCGTCTGGCCCGACGAGCGCGCCGTCTTCTGGCCCTAGCGCGGCGCCGACTGCCTCGCCGAGCTCAATGCCGAGTGGTGCCCCGTCCTCTGGCCCGAGTGCAGCGCCGACGGCCTTGCGGGTGCCATTGCATTGGCTCCGACTGTACGGCCATCGAGTTTGCCAGCGAGCACGCCCACGCGCTGCCGACGAGCACGCCCTGTCTGGCCCGGCGAGCACGCCGTCTTCTGGCCCTAGGCGGTGTGCCGACTGCCTTGCCCTCGATTGTTCCAACGCGAGCTCGTCTTAGTCCTTCGGAGTTGCCTGTTGGTACACCAACTGCTTGCCGACGAGTAGTCCGACAGTTTCCCCATCCGTTTCCCATCCCCAGGGCCGAGTGCGCTGCCGACGGTGTCACCATCTTATTTCGTCACCCGCTCCCACTGCCTGTCCTTCAAACTTGCCTCTCAGCACGCCTACATCACTACCAACAATGTGTCCAACTCTCTTTACCAGTTACTGCCCCATCTTTTCTACCGAGCTTACGCACATCAACGTCTCCAACCTCGGCTTCTTCGCCAGCTCCGAGTGTCAGCCCCTAGTCATCCTACAACACGTCGACAGCCCTGCCGACAATCATCCCCTCGGCCAACCCAAAGTGCACCGATCTCTAGATAGTTTGATGCCACAACTGCCACCGACAATTTTGCATCGATCTCGGTGGTTGATCGCCTACTTCCGTTCGAGGACGGTCTCGCCGTCGACTACACTGGCAACGGCCAGACTTGCGTGGTCCGAGGTGCGACAGAAACGACCGATCGGCTCGGCGACTCCGCCGGCGCTTCTCTTCAACGGCTCGAGCAACGTGTTCTGCGACGACGCCGCGATCGGCGGGGCCGAACCTCGGACTTATTGTGCTTGGGCTCGCGCGGACGACTCCTCGGACGACGAGCCATGGTACGCGCTCTTTCATTCAGGAGACAAAGTTGCTGGAGGCGCCGATACGTGCTCGAGGTTCGAGCTGCAGTTCAGCGACGACGATGGAAGCTTATCTTGGGTTGGCAGTGGAGCTTCCAGCTGTGACGAGCAATTCTCAGAGCCTTCGGAGAGAGTGTCGAATCCCAGCGACTGGCATTTCCTGTGCGTGCGCTTCGACGGGGTTGACGTGTCTATCCACGCCGACGGCGACTTGCTGGTGACGTACACGCCCCGGAAGATGTCGCGACGGGCTCCGACCTGACTTCATCATCGGGCACGTCGAGGACGTGCCAAGCACGACGCGCTGGGATGGGTTGGTGCGATCGACGACGTCATGATCTTTGACACGGCGCTCTCGACAGCAGAAATCGACGAGCTCTACAAGCTGACCGAGTCGGATCGCTTCAGTGCCAGGCTCGCTAAATGCAGACCAAGTCCGGCGCCGACCTCGTGCCGTCACCAAAGCCGACGGGTGATCCCTCGAGCAGTCCTACGTTCGGTCCTACGCGAGTGCCATCGCCAGCACCGAGCTCTGTGCCATCATTTTCGCCAACGACGTTTTGCATCGATCTCGGTGGCTTGGTCGCCTACTTTCCGTTCGAGGACGGTCTCGCCGTCGACTACACTGGCAACGGCCAGACTTGCGTGGTCCGAGGTGCGACAGAAACGACCGATCGGCTCGGCGACTCCGCCGGCGCGCTTCTCTTCAACGGCTCGAGCAACGTGTTCTGCGACGACGCCGCGATCGGCGGGCCAAACCTCGGACGTATTGCGCTTGGGCTCGCGCGGACGACTCCTCGGACGACGAGCCATGGTACGCGCTCTTCCATACTGGAGACGAAGTTGCTGGAGGCGCCGATACGTGCTCGAGGTTCGAGCTGCAGTTCAGCGACGACGATGGAAGCTTATCTTGGGTTGGCAGTGGAGCTTCCAGCTGTGACGAGCAATTCTCAGGGCCTTCGGAGAGAGTGTCGAATCCCAGCGACTGGCATTTCCTGTGCGTGCGCTTCGACGGGGTTGACGTGTCTATCCACGCCGACGGCGACTTGCTGGTGACGTACACGCCTTCGGAAGATGTCGCGACGGGCTCCGACCTTGACTTCATCATCGGGCACGTCGAGGACGTGCCAAGCAGCGACGCGCTGGGATGGGTTGGTGCGATCGACGACGTCATGATCTTTGACACGGCGCTCTCGACAGCAGAAATCGACGAGCTCTACAAGCTGACCGAGTCGGATCGCTTCAGTGCCAGGCTCGCTAAATGCAGACCAAGTCCGGCGCCGACCTCGGTGCCGTCACCAAAGCCGACGGTGATCCCTCGAGCAGTCCTACGTTCGGTCCTACGCGAGTGCCATCGCCAGCACCGAGCTCTGTGCCATCATTTTCGCCAACGACGTTTTGCATCGATCTCGGTGGCTTGGTCGCCTACTTTCCGTTCGAGGACGGTCTCGCCGTCGACTACACTGGCAACGGCCAGACTTGCGTGGTCCGAGGTGCGACAGAAACGACCGATCGGCTCGGCGACTCCGCCGGCGCGCTTCTCTTCAACGGCTCGAGCAACGTGTTCTGCGACGACGCCGCGATCGGCGGGGCCGAACCTCGGACGTATTGCGCTTGGGCTCGCGCGGACGACTCCTCGGACGACGAGCCATGGTACGCGCTCTTTCATACTGGAGACGAAGTTGCTGGTGGCGCCGATACGTGCTCGAGGTTCGAGCTGCAGTTCAGCGACGACGATGGAAGCTTATCTTGGGTTGGCAGTGGAGCTTCCAGCTGTGACGAGCAATTCTCAGGGCCTTCGGAGAGAGTGTCGAATCCCAGCGACTGGCATTTCCTGTGCGTGCGCTTCGACGGGGTTGACGTGTCTATCCACGCCGACGGCGACTTGCTGGTGACGTACACGCCCCCGGAAGATGTCGCGACGGGTTCCGACCTGGACTTCATCATCGGGCACGTCGAGGACGTGCCAAGCAGCGACGCGCTGGGATGGGTTGGTGCGATCGACGACGTCATGATCTTTGACACGGCGCTCTCGACAGCAGAAATCGACGAGCTCTACAAGCTGACCGAGTCGGATCGCTTCAGTGCCAGGCTCGCGAAATGCAGACCAAGTCCGGCGCCGACCTCGGTGCCGTCACCAAAGCCGACGGTGATCCCTCGAGCAGTCCTACGTTCGGTCCTACGCGAGTGCCATCGCCAGCACCGAGCTCTGTGCCATCATTTTCGCCAACGACGTTTTGCATCGATCTCGGTGGCTTGGTCGCCTACTTTCCGTTCGAGGACGGTCTCGCCGTCGACTACACTGGCAACGGCCAGACTTGCGTGGTCCGAGGTGCGACAGAAACGACCGATCGGCTCGGCGACTCCGCCGGCGCGCTTCTCTTCAACGGCTCGAGCAACGTGTTCTGCGACGACGCCGCGATCGGCGGGGCCGAACCTCGGACGTATTGCGCTTGGGCTCGCGCGGACGACTCCTCGGACGACGAGCCATGGTACGCGCTCTTCCATACTGGAGACGAAGTTGCTGGTGGCGCCGATACGTGCTCGAGGTTCGAGCTGCAGTTCAGCGACGACGATGGAAGCTTATCTTGGGTTGGCAGTGGAGCTTCCAGCTGTGACGAGCAATTCTCAGGGCCTTCGGAGAGAGTGTCGAATCCCAGCGACTGGCATTTCCTGTGCGTGCGCTTCGACGGGGTTGACGTGTCTATCCACGCCGACGGCGACTTGCTGGTGACGTACACGCCCCCGGAAGATGTCGCGACGGGCTCCGACCTTGACTTCATCATTGGGCACGTCGAGGACGTGCCAAGCACCGACGCGCTGGGATGGGTTGGTGCGATCAACGACGTTATGATCTTTGACACGGCGCTCTCGACAGCAGAAATCGACGAGCTCTACAAGCTGACCGAGTCGGGTCGCTTCAGTGCCAGGCTCGCGAAATGCAGACCAAGTCCGGCGCCGACCTCGGTGCCGTCACCAAAGCCAACCTCCGTGCCATCACCAAAGCCGACGGGTGATCCCTCGAGCAGTCCTACGTTCGGTCCTACGCGAGTGCCATCGCCAGCACCGAGCTCTGTGCCATCATTTTCGCCAACGACGTTTTGCATCGATCTCGGTGGCTTGGTCGCCTACTTTCCGTTCGAGGACGGTCTCGCCGTCGACTACACTGGCAACGGCCAGACTTGCGTGGTCCGAGGTGCGACAGAAACGACCGATCGGCTCGGCGACTCCGCCGGCGCGCTTCTCTTCAACGGCTCGAGCAACGTGTTCTGCGACGACGCCGCGATCGGCGGGGCCGAACCTCGGACGTATTGCGCTTGGGCTCGCGCGGACGACTCCTCGGACGACGAGCCATGGTACGCGCTCTTCCATACTGGAGACGAAGTTACTGGAGGCGCCGATACGTGCTCGAGGTTCGAGCTGCAGTTCAGCGACGACGATGGAAGCTTATCTTGGGTTGGCAGTGGAGCTTCCAGCTGTGACGAGCAATTCTCAGGGCCTTCGGAGAGAGTGTCGAATCCCAGCGACTGGCATTTCCTGTGCGTGCGCTTCGACGGGGTTGACGTGTCTATCCACGCCGACGGCGACTTGCTGGTGACGTACACGCCCCCGGAAGATGTCGCGACGGGCTCCGACCTTGACTTCATCATCGGGCACGTCGAGGACGTACCTAGCACCGACGCGCTGGGATGGGTTGGTGCGATCGACGACGTCATGATCTTTGACACGGCGCTCTCGACAGCAGAAATCGACGAGCTCTACAAGCTGACCGAGTCGGATCGCTTCAGTGCCAGGCTCGCTAAATGCAGACCAAGCCCGGCGCCGACCTCGGTGCCGTCACCAAAGCCAACCTCCGTGCCATCACCAAAGCCGACGGGTGATCCCTCGAGCAGTCCTACGTTCGGTCCTACGCGAGTGCCATCGCCAGCACCGAGCTCTGTGCCATCATTTTCGCCAACGACGTTTTGCATCGATCTCGGTGGCTTGGTCGCCTACTTTCCGTTCGAGGACGGTCTCGCCGTCGACTACACTGGCAACGGCCAGACTTGCGTGGTCCGAGGTGCGACAGAAACGACCGATCGGCTCGGCGACTCCGCCGGCGCGCTTCTCTTCAACGGCTCGAGCAACGTGTTCTGCGACGACGCCGCGATCGGCGGGGCCGAACCTCGGACGTATTGCGCTTGGGCTCGCGCGGACGACTCCTCGGACGACGAGCCATGGTACGCGCTCTTCCATACTGGAGACGAAGTTGCTGGTGGCGCCGATACGTGCTCGAGGTTCGAGCTGCAGTTCAGCGACGACGATGGAAGCTTATCTTGGATTGGCAGTGGAGCTTCCAGCTGTGACGAGCAATTCTCAGAGCCTTCGGAGAGAGTGTCGAATCCCAGCGACTGGCATTTCCTGTGCGTGCGCTTCGACGGGGTTGACGTGTCTATCCACGCCGACGGCGACTTGCTGGTGACGTACACGCCCCCGGAAGATGTCGCGACGGGCTCCGACCTTGACTTCATCATCGGGCACGTCGAGGACGTGCCAAGCAGCGACGCGCTGGGATGGGTTGGTGCGATCGACGACGTCATGATCTTTGACACGGCGCTCTCGACAGCAGAAATCGACGAGCTCTACAAGCTGACCGAGTCGGGTCGCTTCAGTGCCAGGCTCGCTAAATGCAGACCAAGTCCGGCGCCGACCTCGGTGCCGTCACCAAAGCCGACGGGTGATCCCTCGAGCAGTCCTACGTTCGTTCCTACGCGAGTGCCATCGCCAGCACCGAGCTCTGTGCCATCATTTTCGCCAACGACGTTTTGCATCGATCTCGGTGGCTTGGTCGCCTACTTCCCGTTCGAGGACGGTCTCGCCGTCGACTACACTGGCAACGGCCAGACTTGCGTGGTCCGAGGTGCGACAGAAACGACCGATCGGCTCGGCGACTCCGCCGGCGCGCTTCTCTTCAACGGCTCGAGCAACGTGTTCTGCGACGACGCCGCGATCGGCGGGGCCGAACCTCGGACGTATTGCGCTTGGGCTCGCGCGGACGACTCCTCGGACGACGAGCCATGGTACGCGCTCTTCCATACTGGAGACGAAGTTGCTGGAGGCGCCGATACGTGCTCGAGGTTCGAGCTGCAGTTCAGCGACGACGATGGAAGCTTATCTTGGGTTGGCAGTGGAGCTTCCAGCTGTGACGAGCAATTCTCAGGGCCTTCGGAGAGAGTGTCGAATCCCAGCGACTGGCATTTCCTGTGCGTGCGCTTCGACGGGGTTGACGTGTCTATCCATGCCGACGGCGACTTGCTGGTGACGTACACCCCCCCGGAAGATGTCGCGACGGGCTCCGACCTTGACTTCATCATCGGGCACGTCGAGGACGTGCCAAGCAGCGACGCGCTGGGATGGGTTGGTGCGATCGACGACGTCATGATCTTTGACACGGCGCTCTCGACACCAGAAATCGACGAGCTCTACAAGCTGATCGAGTCGGATCGCTTCAGTGCCAGGCTCGCTAAATGCAGGCCAAGTCCGGCGCCGACCTCGGTGCCATCACCGATGCCTACTAGTGGTCCTGTCAGCGCGCCGACTGCACAGCCAACAAGCACCCCTTTGGCCGGCCCTACAAGTGCACCATCGCAAGGACCGCTTGCGGCACCGACAGCCGTGCCAAGCTCGGCGCCAGTGCCCGAACCGACTGTCAGTCCCTCGGTTTTGCCTGTAAGCGCGCCTACGCCACAGCCAACGAGCACTCCTTTGGCCGGCCCTACAAGTGCACCATCGCAAGGACCGCTTGCGGCACCGACAGCCGTGCCAAGCTCGGCGCCAGTGCCAGAACCGACTGTCAGTCCCTCTGGTTTGCCAATCAGCGCGCCGACGCCACATCCAACGAGCAGTCCTTTGGCCGGCCCTACAGCCGTGCCAAGCTCGGCGCCAGTGCCCGAACCGACTGTCAGTCCCTCTGGTTTGCCTGTAAGCGCGCCGACGCCGCAGCCAACGAGCGTTCCTTTGGCCGGCCCTACAGCCGTGCCAAGCTCGGCGCCAGTGCCCGCACGGACTGTCAGTCCTTCTGGTTTGCCTGTCAGCGCGCCGACGCCACAGCCAACGAGCAGTCCTTTGGCCAGCCCTACAGCCGTGCCAAGCTCGGCGCCAGTGCCCGAACCGACTGTCAGTCCCTCTGGTTTGCCTGTAAGCGCGCCGACGCCGCAGCCAACGAGCGTTCCTTTGGCCGGCCCTACAGCCGTGCCAAGCTTGGCGCCAGTGCCCGAACCGACTGTCAGTCCCTCTGGTTTGCCTGTAAGCGCGCCGACGCCACAGCCAACGAGCGTTTCTTTGGCCGGCCCTACAGCCGTGCCAAGCTCGGCGCCAGTGCCAGATCCGACTGTCAGTCCTTCTGGTTTGCCTGTAAGCGCGCCGACGCCGCAGCCAACGAGCAGTCCTTTGGCCGGCCCTACAAGTGCACCATCGCAAGGACCGCTTGCGGCACCGACAGCCGTGCCAAGCTCGGCGCCAGTGCCAGAACCGACTGTCAGTCCCTCTGGTTTGCCAATCAGCGCGCCGACGCCACAGCCAACGAGCAGTCCTTTGGCCGGCCCTACAGCCGTGCCAAGCTCGGCGCCAGTGCCCGAACCGACTGTCAGTCCTTCTGGTTTGCCTGTAAGCGCGCCGACGCCACAGCCAACGAGCAGTCCTTTGGCCGGCCCTACAGCCGTGCCAAGCTCGGCGCCAGTGCCAGAACCGACTGTCAGTCCCTCTGGTTTGCCTGTAAGCGCGCCGACGCCCCAGCCAACGAGCAGTCCTTTGGCCGGCCCTACAAGTGCACCATCGCAAGGACCGCTTGCGGCACCGACAGCCGTGCCAAGCTCGGCGCCAGTGCCAGAACCGACTGTCCGTCCCTCTGTTTTGCCTGTCAGCGCGCCGACGCCACAGCCAACGAGCAGTCCTTTGGCCGGCCCTACAAGTACACCATCTCAAGGACCGCTCGCGACACCGACAGCCGTGCCAAGCTCGGCGCCAGTGCCCGAACCGACTGTCAGTCCCTCTGCTTTGCCTGTCAGCGCGCCGACGCCACAGCCAACGAGCACCCCCTTGGCCGGCCCTACAAGTGCACCATACCGAGGACCGCTCGCAACACCGACAGCCGCGCCAAGCTTGTCGGCTCCGACCACTCTCGATGGAGTGTGCCCGCCGAATGCGACGACTTATTCTTGCGAGGAGGACGATGTGTACACCAAGCTGATAACCAAATTTCGGCAGTACGCGCTCATCACTCGGGACGACGCAGACATCTCGGCGAAGTCTATCTATGGACCCATCGTTATCGGTGGCAACCTGACGCGAAAAGACGATGGCGACAGTATCGAGATCGCATCGAATTTTCAAGATCGAGGACCGAGCTACGTCAACGACGGACTCCCGCTCGATAACGTGCGGTTCCAGAGCGGCGTGAATACGTCCTTTCTCCCGGGTTGGTTCAAAAGCTGGGAAGATATAGAGGCGCTCGCGCTCTCGATCGAACCATCCGAGAACGTGTACGTGGTCACGCAACAGGCGGGCGACACTTGGAACCTGTTCGACTTTGGGGATCAGAACGCGCAGGGCGCGAACAACGGGAAAACGTTGGTCGTTTTCCTCGGAACCGCGGACGTTGTTCTCACCGACGGCGGAGGTCGACAGTTCGGACCATCCGTGCTCGCTCCGTTCGCGCACGTCGAACTCCTGAACCAAAACATAGGCTACGTCGACGGCTTCATCGTCGCCAAGTCATACGACGGAAACGATTTGAACGGCATCGAACTCCACGGAAGAGGGTATACTGGCGAATACGAATGTTCGTGCCCGACACCGACAGCTTTGCCAAGCTTGGCGCCGCTGCCAGTTCCGACAGTCAGTCTCTCTGGTTCGCCAATCAGTGCGCCCACGGCGCAGTCAACGAGCACTCCATTTGCCGCCGGCCCTACAAGGACACCATCACATGGACCGCTCGAAACACCGACAGCCCTGCCAAGCTCGGTGCTCGTGCCAGCTCCGACGACGCTCACTCCCTCGGCGAGCGATGGTGTGTGCCCGCCGAATGCTACGACTTATTCTTGCGAGGAGGACGATGTGTACACCAAGCTGATAACCAAATTTCGGCAGTACGCGCTCATCACTCGGGACGACGCAGACATCTCGGCGAAGTCCATCTACGGACCCATCGTCATCGGTGGCAACCTGACGCGAAAAGACGATGGCGCCAGCATCGAGATCGCATCGAATTTTCAAGATCGAGGACCGAGCTACGTCAACGACGGACTCCCGCTCGATAACGTGCGGTTCCAGAGCGGCGTGAATACGTCCTTTCTCCCGGGTTGGTTCAAAAGCTGGGATGACATCGAGGCGCTCGCGCTCTCGATCGAACCATCCGAGAACGTGTACGTGGTCACGCAACAGGCGGGCGACACTTGGAACCTGTTCGACTTTGGGGATCAGAACGCGCAGGGCGCGAACAACGGGAAAACGTTGGTCGTTTTCCTCGGAACCGCGGACGTTGTTCTCACCGACGGCGGAGGTCGACAGTTCGGACCATCCGTGCTCGCTCCGTTCGCGCACGTCGAACTCCTGAACCAAAACATAGGCTACGTCGACGGCTTCATCGTCGCCAAGTCATACGACGGAAACGATTTGAACGGCATCGAACTCCACGGGAGAGGGTATACCGGCGAATACGAATGTTCGTGCCCGACACCGACAGCCTTGCCAAGCTTGGCGCCGCTGCCAGTTCCGACTGTCAGTCTCTCTGGTTCGCCAATCAGTGCGCCCACGGCGCAGCCAACGAGCACTCCATTTGCCGCCGGCCCTACAAGGACACCATCACATGGACCGCTCGAAACACCGACAGCCCTGCCAAGCTCGGTGCTCGTGCCAGCTCCGACGACGCTCACTCCCTCGGCGAGCGATGGTGTGTGCCCGCCGAACGCTACGACTTATTCTTGCGAGGAGGACGATGTGTACACCAAGCTGATAACCAAATTTCGGCAGTACGCGCTCATCACTCGGGACGACGCAGACATCTCGGCGAAGTCCATCTACGGACCCATCGTCATCGGTGGCAACCTGACGCGAAAAGACGATGGCGACAGCATCGAGATCGCATCGAATTTTCAAGATCGAGGACCGAGCTACGTCAACGACGGACTCCCGCTCGATAACGTGCGGTTCCAGAGCGGCGTGAATACGTCCTTTCTCCCGGGTTGGTTCAAAAGCTGGGATGACATCGAGGCGCTCGCGCTCTCGATCGAACCATCCGAGAACGTGTACGTGGTCACGCAACAGGCGGGCGACACTTGGAACCTGTTCGACTTTGGGGATCAGAACGCGCAGGGCGCGAACAACGGGAAAACGTTGGTCGTTTTCCTCGGAACCGCGGACGTTGTTCTCACCGACGGCGGAGGTCGACAGTTCGGACCATCCGTGCTCGCTCCGTTCGCGCACGTCGAACTCCTGAACCAAAACATAGGCTACGTCGACGGCTTCATCGTCGCCAAGTCATACGACGGAAACGATTTGAACGGCATCGAACTCCACGGAAGAGGGTATACTGGCGAATACGAATGTTCGTGCCCGACACCGACAGCCTTGCCAAGCTTGGCGCCGCTGCCAGTTCCGACAGTCAGTCTCTCTGGTTCGCCAATCAGCGCGCCCACGGCACAGCCAACGAGCACTCCATTTGCCGCCGGCCCTACAAGGACACCATCACATGGACCGCTCGGAACACCGACAGCCCTGCCAAGCTCGGTGCTCGTGCCAGCTCCGACGACGCTCACTCCCTCGGCGAGCGATGGTGTGTGCCCGCCGAATGCGACGACTTATTCTTGCGAGGAGGACGATGTGTACACAAAGCTGATAACCAAATTTCGGCAGTACGCGCTCATCACTCGGGACGACGCAGACATCTCGGCGAAGTCCATCTACGGACCCATCGTTATCGGTGGCAACCTGACGCGAAAAGACGATGGCGCCAGCATCGAGATCGCATCGAATTTTCAAGATCGAGGACCGAGCTACGTCAACGACGGACTCCCGCTCGATAACGTGCGGTTCCAGAGCGGCGTGAATACGTCCTTTCTCCCGGGTTGGTTCAAAAGCTGGGATGACATCGAGGCGCTCGCGCTCTCGATCGAACCATCCGAGAACGTGTACGTGGTCACGCAACAGGCGGGCGACACTTGGAACCTGTTCGACTTTGGGGATCAGAACGCGCAGGGCGCGAACAACGGGAAAACGTTGGTCGTTTTCCTCGGAACCGCGGACGTTGTTCTCACCGACGGCGGAGGTCGACAGTTCGGACCATCCGTGCTCGCTCCGTTCGCGCACGTCGAACTCCTGAACCAAAACATAGGCTACGTCGACGGCTTCATCGTCGCCAAGTCATACGACGGAAACGATTTGAACGGCATCGAACTCCACGGAAGAGGGTATACTGGCGAATACGAATGTTCGTGCCCGACACCGACAGCTTTGCCAAGCTTGGCGCCGCTGCCAGTTCCGACAGTCAGTCTCTCTGGTTCGCCAATCAGTGCGCCCACGGCACAGCCAACGAGCACTCCATTTGCCGCCGGCCCTACAAGGACACCATCACATGGACCGCTCGAAACACCGACAGCCCTGCCAAGCTCGGTGCTCGTGCCAGCTCCGACGACGCTCACTCCCTCGGCGAGCGATGGTGTGTGCCCGCCGAATGCTACGACTTATTCTTGCGAGGAGGACGATGTGTACACCAAGCTGATAACCAAATTTCGGCAGTACGCGCTCATCACTCGGGACGACGCAGACATCTCGGCGAAGTCCATCTACGGACCCATCGTCATCGGTGGCAACCTGACGCGAAAAGACGATGGCGCCAGCATCGAGATCGCATCGAATTTTCAAGATCGAGGACCGAGCTACGTCAACGACGGACTCCCGCTCGATAACGTGCGGTTCCAGAGCGGCGTGAATACGTCCTTTCTCCCGGGTTGGTTCAAAAGCTGGGATGACATCGAGGCGCTCGCGCTCTCGATCGAACCATCCGAGAACGTGTACGTGGTCACGCAACAGGCGGGCGACACTTGGAACCTGTTCGACTTTGGGGATCAGAACGCGCAGGGCGCGAACAACGGGAAAACGTTGGTCGTTTTCCTCGGAACCGCGGACGTTGTTCTCACCGACGGCGGAGGTCGACAGTTCGGACCATCCGTGCTCGCTCCGTTCGCGCACGTCGAACTCCTGAACCAAAACATAGGCTACGTCGACGGCTTCATCGTCGCCAAGTCATACGACGGAAACGATTTGAACGGCATCGAACTCCACGGAAGAGGGTATACTGGCGAATACGAATGTTCGTGCCCGACACCGACAGCTTTGCCAAGCTTGGCGCCGCTGCCAGTTCCGACAGTCAGTCTCTCTGGTTCGCCAATCAGTGCGCCCACGGCGCAGTCAACGAGCACTCCATTTGCCGCCGGCCCTACAAGGACACCATCACATGGACCGCTCGAAACACCGACAGCCCTGCCAAGCTCGGTGCTCGTGCCAGCTCCGACGACGCTCACTCCCTCGGCGAGCGATGGTGTGTGCCCGCCGAATGCTACGACTTATTCTTGCGAGGAGGACGATGTGTACACCAAGCTGATAACCAAATTTCGGCAGTACGCGCTCATCACTCGGGACGACGCAGACATCTCGGCGAAGTCCATCTACGGACCCATCGTCATCGGTGGCAACCTGACGCGAAAAGACGATGGCGCCAGCATCGAGATCGCATCGAATTTTCAAGATCGAGGACCGAGCTACGTCAACGACGGACTCCCGCTCGATAACGTGCGGTTCCAGAGCGGCGTGAATACGTCCTTTCTCCCGGGTTGGTTCAAAAGCTGGGATGACATCGAGGCGCTCGCGCTCTCGATCGAACCATCCGAGAACGTGTACGTGGTCACGCAACAGGCGGGCGACACTTGGAACCTGTTCGACTTTGGGGATCAGAACGCGCAGGGCGCGAACAACGGGAAAACGTTGGTCGTTTTCCTCGGAACCGCGGACGTTGTTCTCACCGACGGCGGAGGTCGACAGTTCGGACCATCCGTGCTCGCTCCGTTCGCGCACGTCGAACTCCTGAACCAAAACATAGGCTACGTCGACGGCTTCATCGTCGCCAAGTCATACGACGGAAACGATTTGAACGGCATCGAACTCCACGGAAGAGGGTATACTGGCGAATACGAATGTTCGTGCCCGACACCGACAGCTTTGCCAAGCTTGGCGCCGCTGCCAGTTCCGACAGTCAGTCTCTCTGGTTCGCCAATCAGTGCGCCCACGGCACAGCCAACGAGCACTCCATTTGCCGCCGGCCCTACAAGGACACCATCACATGGACCGCTCGAAACACCGACAGCCCTGCCAAGCTCGGTGCTCGTGCCAGCTCCGACGACGCTCACTCCCTCGGCGAGCGATGGTGTGTGCCCGCCGAATGCTACGACTTATTCTTGCGAGGAGGACGATGTGTACACCAAGCTGATAACCAAATTTCGGCAGTACGCGCTCATCACTCGGGACGACGCAGACATCTCGGCGAAGTCCATCTACGGACCCATCGTCATCGGTGGCAACCTGACGCGAAAAGACGATGGCGCCAGCATCGAGATCGCATCGAATTTTCAAGATCGAGGACCGAGCTACGTCAACGACGGACTCCCGCTCGATAACGTGCGGTTCCAGAGCGGCGTGAATACGTCCTTTCTCCCGGGTTGGTTCAAAAGCTGGGATGACATCGAGGCGCTCGCGCTCTCGATCGAACCATCCGAGAACGTGTACGTGGTCACGCAACAGGCGGGCGACACTTGGAACCTGTTCGACTTTGGGGATCAGAACGCGCAGGGCGCGAACAACGGGAAAACGTTGGTCGTTTTCCTCGGAACCGCGGACGTTGTTCTCACCGACGGCGGAGGTCGACAGTTCGGACCATCCGTGCTCGCTCCGTTCGCGCACGTCGAACTCCTGAACCAAAACATAGGCTACGTCGACGGCTTCATCGTCGCCAAGTCATACGACGGAAACGATTTGAACGGCATCGAACTCCACGGAAGAGGGTATACTGGCGAATACGAATGTTCGTGCCCGACACCGACAGCTTTGCCAAGCTTGGCGCCGCTGCCAGTTCCGACAGTCAGTCTCTCTGGTTCGCCAATCAGTGCGCCCACGGCGCAGTCAACGAGCACTCCATTTGCCGCCGGCCCTACAAGGACACCATCACATGGACCGCTCGAAACACCGACAGCCCTGCCAAGCTCGGTGCTCGTGCCAGCTCCGACGACGCTCACTCCCTCGGCGAGCGATGGTGTGTGCCCGCCGAATGCTACGACTTATTCTTGCGAGGAGGACGATGTGTACACCAAGCTGATAACCAAATTTCGGCAGTACGCGCTCATCACTCGGGACGACGCAGACATCTCGGCGAAGTCCATCTACGGACCCATCGTCATCGGTGGCAACCTGACGCGAAAAGACGATGGCGCCAGCATCGAGATCGCATCGAATTTTCAAGATCGAGGACCGAGCTACGTCAACGACGGACTCCCGCTCGATAACGTGCGGTTCCAGAGCGGCGTGAATACGTCCTTTCTCCCGGGTTGGTTCAAAAGCTGGGATGACATCGAGGCGCTCGCGCTCTCGATCGAACCATCCGAGAACGTGTACGTGGTCACGCAACAGGCGGGCGACACTTGGAACCTGTTCGACTTTGGGGATCAGAACGCGCAGGGCGCGAACAACGGGAAAACGTTGGTCGTTTTCCTCGGAACCGCGGACGTTGTTCTCACCGACGGCGGAGGTCGACAGTTCGGACCATCCGTGCTCGCTCCGTTCGCGCACGTCGAACTCCTGAACCAAAACATAGGCTACGTCGACGGCTTCATCGTCGCCAAGTCATACGACGGAAACGATTTGAACGGCATCGAACTCCACGGAAGAGGGTATACTGGCGAATACGAATGTTCGTGCCCGACACCGACAGCTTTGCCAAGCTTGGCGCCGCTGCCAGTTCCGACAGTCAGTCTCTCTGGTTCGCCAATCAGTGCGCCCACGGCACAGTCAACGAGCACTCCATTTGCCGCCGGCCCTACAAGGACACCATCACATGGACCGCTCGAAACACCGACAGCCCTGCCAAGCTCGGTGCTCGTGCCAGCTCCGACGACGCTCACTCCCTCGGCGAGCGATGGTGTGTGCCCGCCGAATGCTACGACTTATTCTTGCGAGGAGGACGATGTGTACACCAAGCTGATAACCAAATTTCGGCAGTACGCGCTCATCACTCGGGACGACGCAGACATCTCGGCGAAGTCCATCTACGGACCCATCGTCATCGGTGGCAACCTGACGCGAAAAGACGATGGCGCCAGCATCGAGATCGCATCGAATTTTCAAGATCGAGGACCGAGCTACGTCAACGACGGACTCCCGCTCGATAACGTGCGGTTCCAGAGCGGCGTGAATACGTCCTTTCTCCCGGGTTGGTTCAAAAGCTGGGATGACATCGAGGCGCTCGCGCTCTCGATCGAACCATCCGAGAACGTGTACGTGGTCACGCAACAGGCGGGCGACACTTGGAACCTGTTCGACTTTGGGGATCAGAACGCGCAGGGCGCGAACAACGGGAAAACGTTGGTCGTTTTCCTCGGAACCGCGGACGTTGTTCTCACCGACGGCGGAGGTCGACAGTTCGGACCATCCGTGCTCGCTCCGTTCGCGCACGTCGAACTCCTGAACCAAAACATAGGCTACGTCGACGGCTTCATCGTCGCCAAGTCATACGACGGAAACGATTTGAACGGCATCGAACTCCACGGAAGAGGGTATACTGGCGAATACGAATGTTCGTGCCCGACACCGACAGCTTTGCCAAGCTTGGCGCCGCTGCCAGTTCCGACAGTCAGTCTCTCTGGTTCGCCAATCAGTGCGCCCACGGCGCAGTCAACGAGCACTCCATTTGCCGCCGGCCCTACAAGGACACCATCACATGGACCGCTCGAAACACCGACAGCCCTGCCAAGCTCGGTGCTCGTGCCAGCTCCGACGACGCTCACTCCCTCGGCGAGCGATGGTGTGTGCCCGCCGAATGCTACGACTTATTCTTGCGAGGAGGACGATGTGTACACCAAGCTGATAACCAAATTTCGGCAGTACGCGCTCATCACTCGGGACGACGCAGACATCTCGGCGAAGTCCATCTACGGACCCATCGTCATCGGTGGCAACCTGACGCGAAAAGACGATGGCGCCAGCATCGAGATCGCATCGAATTTTCAAGATCGAGGACCGAGCTACGTCAACGACGGACTCCCGCTCGATAACGTGCGGTTCCAGAGCGGCGTGAATACGTCCTTTCTCCCGGGTTGGTTCAAAAGCTGGGATGACATCGAGGCGCTCGCGCTCTCGATCGAACCATCCGAGAACGTGTACGTGGTCACGCAACAGGCGGGCGACACTTGGAACCTGTTCGACTTTGGGGATCAGAACGCGCAGGGCGCGAACAACGGGAAAACGTTGGTCGTTTTCCTCGGAACCGCGGACGTTGTTCTCACCGACGGCGGAGGTCGACAGTTCGGACCATCCGTGCTCGCTCCGTTCGCGCACGTCGAACTCCTGAACCAAAACATAGGCTACGTCGACGGCTTCATCGTCGCCAAGTCATACGACGGAAACGATTTGAACGGCATCGAACTCCACGGAAGAGGGTATACTGGCGAATACGAATGTTCGTGCCCGACACCGACAGCTTTGCCAAGCTTGGCGCCGCTGCCAGTTCCGACAGTCAGTCTCTCTGGTTCGCCAATCAGTGCGCCCACGGCACAGCCAACGAGCACTCCATTTGCCGCCGGCCCTACAAGGACACCATCACATGGACCGCTCGAAACACCGACAGCCCTGCCAAGCTCGGTGCTCGTGCCAGCTCCGACGACGCTCACTCCCTCGGCGAGCGATGGTGTGTGCCCGCCGAATGCTACGACTTATTCTTGCGAGGAGGACGATGTGTACACCAAGCTGATAACCAAATTTCGGCAGTACGCGCTCATCACTCGGGACGACGCAGACATCTCGGCGAAGTCCATCTACGGACCCATCGTCATCGGTGGCAACCTGACGCGAAAAGACGATGGCGCCAGCATCGAGATCGCATCGAATTTTCAAGATCGAGGACCGAGCTACGTCAACGACGGACTCCCGCTCGATAACGTGCGGTTCCAGAGCGGCGTGAATACGTCCTTTCTCCCGGGTTGGTTCAAAAGCTGGGATGACATCGAGGCGCTCGCGCTCTCGATCGAACCATCCGAGAACGTGTACGTGGTCACGCAACAGGCGGGCGACACTTGGAACCTGTTCGACTTTGGGGATCAGAACGCGCAGGGCGCGAACAACGGGAAAACGTTGGTCGTTTTCCTCGGAACCGCGGACGTTGTTCTCACCGACGGCGGAGGTCGACAGTTCGGACCATCCGTGCTCGCTCCGTTCGCGCACGTCGAACTCCTGAACCAAAACATAGGCTACGTCGACGGCTTCATCGTCGCCAAGTCATACGACGGAAACGATTTGAACGGCATCGAACTCCACGGAAGAGGGTATACTGGCGAATACGAATGTTCGTGCCCGACACCGACAGCTTTGCCAAGCTTGGCGCCGCTGCCAGTTCCGACAGTCAGTCTCTCTGGTTCGCCAATCAGTGCGCCCACGGCACAGCCAACGAGCACTCCATTTGCCGCCGGCCCTACAAGGACACCATCACATGGACCGCTCGAAACACCGACAGCCCTGCCAAGCTCGGTGCTCGTGCCAGCTCCGACGACGCTCACTCCCTCGGCGAGCGATGGTGTGTGCCCGCCGAATGCTACGACTTATTCTTGCGAGGAGGACGATGTGTACACCAAGCTGATAACCAAATTTCGGCAGTACGCGCTCATCACTCGGGACGACGCAGACATCTCGGCGAAGTCCATCTACGGACCCATCGTCATCGGTGGCAACCTGACGCGAAAAGACGATGGCGCCAGCATCGAGATCGCATCGAATTTTCAAGATCGAGGACCGAGCTACGTCAACGACGGACTCCCGCTCGATAACGTGCGGTTCCAGAGCGGCGTGAATACGTCCTTTCTCCCGGGTTGGTTCAAAAGCTGGGATGACATCGAGGCGCTCGCGCTCTCGATCGAACCATCCGAGAACGTGTACGTGGTCACGCAACAGGCGGGCGACACTTGGAACCTGTTCGACTTTGGGGATCAGAACGCGCAGGGCGCGAACAACGGGAAAACGTTGGTCGTTTTCCTCGGAACCGCGGACGTTGTTCTCACCGACGGCGGAGGTCGACAGTTCGGACCATCCGTGCTCGCTCCGTTCGCGCACGTCGAACTCCTGAACCAAAACATAGGCTACGTCGACGGCTTCATCGTCGCCAAGTCATACGACGGAAACGATTTGAACGGCATCGAACTCCACGGAAGAGGGTATACTGGCGAATACGAATGTTCGTGCCCGACACCGACAGCTTTGCCAAGCTTGGCGCCGCTGCCAGTTCCGACAGTCAGTCTCTCTGGTTCGCCAATCAGTGCGCCCACGGCGCAGTCAACGAGCACTCCATTTGCCGCCGGCCCTACAAGGACACCATCACATGGACCGC
Organism: Chrysophaeum taylorii; assembly: GCA_029834535.1. Taxonomy (NCBI): domain Eukaryota; class Pelagophyceae; order Pelagomonadales; family Pelagomonadaceae; genus Chrysophaeum; species Chrysophaeum taylorii. Next base: position 371,946 of record JAQMWT010000044.1, on the reverse strand, counting down.
TCGAAACACCGACAGCCCTGCCAAGCTCGGTGCTCGTGCCAGCTCCGACGACGCTCACTCCCTCGGCGAGCGATGGTGTGTGCCCGCCGAATGCTACGACTTATTCTTGCGAGGAGGACGATGTGTACACCAAGCTGATAACCAAATTTCGGCAGTACGCGCTCATCACTCGGGACGACGCAGACATCTCGGCGAAGTCCATCTACGGACCCATCGTCATCGGTGGCAACCTGACGCGAAAAGACGATGGCGCCAGCATCGAGATCGCATCGAATTTTCAAGATCGAGGACCGAGCTACGTCAACGACGGACTCCCGCTCGATAACGTGCGGTTCCAGAGCGGCGTGAATACGTCCTTTCTCCCGGGTTGGTTCAAAAGCTGGGATGACATCGAGGCGCTCGCGCTCTCGATCGAACCATCCGAGAACGTGTACGTGGTCACGCAACAGGCGGGCGACACTTGGAACCTGTTCGACTTTGGGGATCAGAACGCGCAGGGCGCGAACAACGGGAAAACGTTGGTCGTTTTCCTCGGAACCGCGGACGTTGTTCTCACCGACGGCGGAGGTCGACAGTTCGGACCATCCGTGCTCGCTCCGTTCGCGCACGTCGAACTCCTGAACCAAAACATAGGCTACGTCGACGGCTTCATCGTCGCCAAGTCATACGACGGAAACGATTTGAACGGCATCGAACTCCACGGAAGAGGGTATACTGGCGAATACGAATGTTCGTGCCCGACACCGACAGCTTTGCCAAGCTTGGCGCCGCTGCCAGTTCCGACAGTCAGTCTCTCTGGTTCGCCAATCAGTGCGCCCACGGCGCAGTCAACGAGCACTCCATTTGCCGCCGGCCCTACAAGGACACCATCACATGGACCGCTCGAAACACCGACAGCCCTGCCAAGCTCGGTGCTCGTGCCAGCTCCGACGACGCTCACTCCCTCGGCGAGCGATGGTGTGTGCCCGCCGAATGCTACGACTTATTCTTGCGAGGAGGACGATGTGTACACCAAGCTGATAACCAAATTTCGGCAGTACGCGCTCATCACTCGGGACGACGCAGACATCTCGGCGAAGTCCATCTACGGACCCATCGTCATCGGTGGCAACCTGACGCGAAAAGACGATGGCGCCAGCATCGAGATCGCATCGAATTTTCAAGATCGAGGACCGAGCTACGTCAACGACGGACTCCCGCTCGATAACGTGCGGTTCCAGAGCGGCGTGAATACGTCCTTTCTCCCGGGTTGGTTCAAAAGCTGGGATGACATCGAGGCGCTCGCGCTCTCGATCGAACCATCCGAGAACGTGTACGTGGTCACGCAACAGGCGGGCGACACTTGGAACCTGTTCGACTTTGGGGATCAGAACGCGCAGGGCGCGAACAACGGGAAAACGTTGGTCGTTTTCCTCGGAACCGCGGACGTTCTCCTCACCGACGGCGGAGGTCGACAGTTCGGACCATCCGTGCTCGCTCCGTTCGCGCACGTCGAACTCCTGAACCAAAACATAGGCTACGTCGACGGCTTCATCGTCGCCAAGTCATACGACGGAAACGATTTGAACGGCATCGAACTCCACGGAAGAGGGTATACCGGCGAATACGAGTGTTCGTGCCCGACACCGACAGCCTTGCCAAGCTTGGCGCCGCTGCCAGTTCCGACAGTCAGTCTCTCTGGTTCGCCAGTCAGTGCGCCCACGGCACAGCCAACGAGCACTCCATTTGCCGCCGGCCCTACAAGGACACCATCACATGGACCGCTCGAAACACCGACAGCCCTGCCAAGCTCGGTGCTCGTGCCAGCTCCGACGACGCTCACTCCCTCGGCGAGCGATGGTGTGTGCCCGCCGAATGCTACGACTTATTCTTGCGAGGAGGACGATGTGTACACCAAGCTGATAACCAAATTTCGGCAGTACGCGCTCATCACTCGGGACGACGCAGACATCTCGGCGAAGTCCATCTACGGACCCATCGTCATCGGTGGCAACCTGACGCGAAAAGACGATGGCGCCAGCATCGAGATCGCATCGAATTTTCAAGATCGAGGACCGAGCTACGTCAACGACGGACTCCCGCTCGATAACGTGCGGTTTCAGAGCGGCGTGAATACGTCCTTTCTCCCGGGTTGGTTCAAAAGCTGGGATGACATCGAGGCGCTCGCGCTCTCGATCGAACCATCCGAGAACGTGTACGTGGTCACGCAACAGGCGGGCGACACTTGGAACCTGTTCGACTTTGGGGATCAGAACGCGCAGGGCGCGAACAACGGGAAAACGTTGGTCGTTTTCCTCGGAACCGCGGACGTTGTTCTCACCGACGGCGGAGGTCGACAGTTCGGACCATCCGTGCTCGCTCCGTTCGCGCACGTCGAACTCCTGAACCAAAACATAGGCTACGTCGACGGCTTCATCGTCGCCAAGTCATACGACGGAAACGATTTGAACGGCATCGAACTCCACGGAAGAGGGTATACCGGCGAATACGAGTGTTCGTGCCCGACACCGACAGCCTTGCCAAGCTTGGCGCCGCTGCCAGTTCCGACTGTCGGTCTCTCTGGTTCGCCAATCAGTGCGCCCACGGCACAGCCAACGAGCACTCCATTTGCCGCCGGCCCTACAAGGACACCATCACAAGGACCACTCGCGACACCGACAGCCTTGCCAAGCTCGGCGCCGTTACAAGCTCCGACTGTCAGCCCCTCTGCTTCGCCAGTCAGCGCGCCCACGGCACAGCCAACGAGCACTCCATTTGCCGCAGGCCCTACAAGGACACCATCACAAGGACCGCATGCTGCGCCGACAGCCTTGCGCAGCTTGGCGCCGGTGCCAGATCCGACTGTCAGTCCCTCTGGTTCGCCAGTCAGCGCGCCCACGTTGCAGCCAACAAGCACTCCTTTGGCCGGCCCTACTAGTGCACCATCTCGAGGACCACTCGCGGCACCGACAGCCTTTCCCAGCGCGACGCCATTACAAGCTCCGACTGTCAGTCCCTCTGGTTTGCCAATCAGCGCACCCACGTTGCAGCCAACAAGCACTCCTTTGGCCGGCCCTACTAGTGGACCATCTCGAGGACCACTCCCCGCACCGACAGCCTTGCGCAGCTTGGCGCCGGTGCCAGATCCGACTGTCAGTCCCTCTGGTTCGCCAGTCAGCGCGCCCACGTTGCAGCCAACAAGCACTCCTTTGGCCGGCCCTACTAGTGCACCATCTCGAGGACCACTCGCCGCACCGACAGCCTTGCCCAGCTCGGCGCCGGTGCCAGATCCGACTGTCAGTCCCTCTGGTTCGCCAATCAGCGCGCCCACGTCGCAGCCAACGAGCACCCCCTTGGCCGGCCCTACTAGTGCACCATCTCGAGGACCACTCGCGGCACCGACAGCCTTGCCCAGCGCGACGCCATTACAAGCTCCGACTGTCAGTCCCTCTGGTTTGCCAATCAGCGCACCCACGTTGCAGCCAACAAGCACTCCTTTGGCCGGCCCTACTAGTGGACCATCTCGAGGACCACTCCCCGCACCGACAGCCTTGCCCAGCTTGGCGCCGGTGCCAGATCCGACTGTCAGTCCCTCTGGTTCGCCAATCAGCGCGCCCACGTCGCAGCCATCGAGCACTCCTTTGGCCGGCCCTACTAGTGCACCATCACAAGGACCACTCGCGGCACCGACAGCCTTGCCCAGCTCGGCACCGGTGCCAGCTCCGACCACTCGCGATGGAGTGTGCCCGCCGAATGGCACGACTTTTTCTTGCGAGGAGAACGATGTGTACAGCAAGCTGATCACCAAATTTCGGCAGTACACGCTCATCACGCGGGACGACGCAGACATCGCGGCGAAGACTATCTACGGACCCATCGTCATTGGTGGCAACCTGACGCGAAAAGACGGTGGCGACAGTATCGAGATCGCATCAAATTTTCAAGACCAGGGGCCCAGTTATGTGAACGACGGACTCCCGCTCGATAACGTGCGGTTCCAGAGCGGCGTGAATACGTCCTTTCTCCCTGGTTGGTTCAAAAGCTGGGAAGATATAGAGGCGCTCGCGCTCTCGATCGAACCAGCCGAGAACGTGTACGTGGTCACGCAACAGGCGGGCGACACTTGGAACCTGTTCGACTTTGGGGATCAAAACTCTCAGGGCGCGAACAACGGTAAAACGCTGGTCGTTTTCCTCGGAACCGCGGACGTTCTCCTCACCGACGGCGGAGGTCGACAGTTCGGACCATCCGTGCTCGCTCCGTTCGCGCACGTCGAACTCCTGAACCAAAACATAGGCTACGTCGACGGCTTCATCGTCGCCAAGTCATACAACGGAAACGATTTGAACGGCATCGAACTCCACGGAAGAGGGTATACCGGCGAATACGAGTGTTCTTGCCCCAAAACATCTTCTGCTGCTGCGGCGGCGGCATCCGGGGATTCGATGATTCTCTCCACAATGTCTGTTTTGGACGCCGAAGACGCAGAAATCGACATGGCGAACAACTCCGCTCACCTCTACGTGGGCGACACCTTCGCGTTGTCTTACACGTTTCGCGCGTCGGCTCAAAATGTCCGAGTTAAGACCCTTTTGTGTGCGAACGGCGACGACGTCGAGCCGTGCAGAGAATTCTCAGATCTAATTGCAAACGAGTCTTTCGTCCAAGCTGGGACCGTCGTATCCACGCATACCCTTCCGTCGCCATCTCTCGGCGTCCCTCGCTACGACTACCGCTTCGTCACCTACGTTGTCGCCGCTGCTACCGGAGGAGGTCGTAGACGTCTGAGCGAGACCGTATTCTACACTGGGGAATTCGCGATCTTGGAGGATGAGGCTGCGTCATCCCAGCAGCACAGGAGCTTTTCTTCTTCTTCTTCTTCGAATTGCTACGTTGCAGTCGGGATTATCACGCTCGCGGGGTTGATCGTCGTTGGCCGGAAACGCTCCCCCTTCCTCTATTTTGCTGTCTGCGACGCTGGCTGCGACTTTTTGTTCGTATGTCTTCGCCACGGCGTTTACTCGTGGATCGGCCTCGCCATCATCGCCGCTCGCGTCTTATTTTCGTTATTGGCAACAAAGAAATACCTCGAACCAAGTCTCGTCGTCGGCATCGCGTTTAGTCCGTGGCTCTTGCTTCCGGGGACTATTATTACCACCGGGAGCCCGCGCGTCTACGCGCGCGCGATAGCTATCTCCGCCGCGTCCTCGGCGCTGCAACTCGTTACCAAGATCGCTTTTTTAATTCTCGCGGATCCCGACTACGCGACTGCTCTCGGCTTCTTCACGAATCTTGTCGTTCTCGCCTACGGTATGCTCCAGTTCTTCCGCAGCAGAGGCTTGTATGCCGCACCTTCCTTTGCTGGTTTCCTCGACGATTCGATCGACGAACTCTTCATCGAGATCGACGAGATTCCGTCCGACAATAAGCCTAATCCGTTGTTGGTTGATGTTCCACCCAAAGAATTGCGCGAAATCGTCGAAGTATCGGAATATAAAGACGACGACCTGTTCGCAACTGACCCCCTTCCTCCCGACGACGTCTTCCTCAGCCTCGAAGAAGAAGAAGAAGGCGCTTATGCTCGCAGAACTGGCATCTTCTTTTCAGAAACTGCCTAACATTTTATACTGATACGCGAGTTGATAGATCAACGATTTTTTAATTTTTTTACGACGAGTGCAGGCCAGTACGCTCCTTCAGCAGCTGCGCCATGAAGCATGCGCCTGGCCAGGGTCGCAAGGTGAGCCGCCGCTTCGCTTGCTTGCGAGCTTCAACTTTTTTTTCGGGCGTGATCGCTCGTTGCCTGCTGCTGCGCGAGCTTTGTTGTTTGTTTTGGGCGCTTCGATGTCGCTCTCCAACGTTGCCTCTGTGCTGCTCGCAGCCTTCGTATTCCGCCTCGACGCTGGGCGCCTGCGTTGGGCAAAACGTGCTTTTTTAAAGCGCTCCCTGCACTGCTTGCTCAAAGAAAGTTCCAGCGTTTTGCACCTTTACTACTCTTTATTACAGAGGAGTAGAAAGAAGAAGAGGTTGTAAAAAAACCTCCTCCTGATTTTCCTTATTATTTTGCCTTTATTACTTTGCCCCTCTCGCGACCCAAGGAGGACTTGTCTTAACCCGTTTGTGTGATGACCTGTGCGCAACCTCCTCTCGTGAACTTGGTCGAGAAAGACACCCCAAGTACGGCCTTCTCCCCAAACGAGATCCTCACCATCTTTACGCTTCCTGCCGAAAGCTTCTGCGAACGGGGTTACTAACTCGCGGCTTGGCGACGAAGAACTCACACGCTCGTCCTCTTGCGCATGAACCGCGAGTTCCTGGAGTGGGCCCGTGACAAATACGGCGAGAACTCAACTTCGCCGACGAGACCACGATCCCCGCCAGGTTTTTTATGCTAGTGCCATGCGTGGAATAATTCGGCGGATACGAAAAAGACTGCATGTCTATTTTTACTTTATTTTGCTTTTTCCCCTAGACGCGATAATCTAAAAGCGGCCACTTGATTTTACTCTGAACGTTTTGTCCCTTGTCGCGACCTCAAAAACTAAGTAAAGGCTTTTTTTACTCTACCCTTAAAACGTGTCGACTAAAAGTAATATTGCTTCTGCAGAGCATTTAGCATGCAGTGGTGCAACTCACCTGGGAAACCATCCCGTCATCATGATGAACGTCTGGAAGTATTTAATTCGGGGAATGAAAGGTTATGTTCCCTATATCCTCAGAACACGACAGGCGGCATCTAGAACTACTCGAGAAAGGGGTTAAGTGTATAGACATACCTCGGGGCGCGCGCTAGACCATGATGATGAGCTTGAGCACAAATATCAGAGGACTAATTGAGGACTGTATAGAGAGGACGAAGAAGGGTAAGGAAGAGATCACTTTCTCAACGGACGGATAAGGGTAAGAGGCAGCAGCAGATTTCTCTGCACCCCCTCGAGATGTCTTAAGCGCTCGAGGTGCGACTGTAGAGCATCTCTTGAGAAAGATGATGATGAAGGAAAGAAAAAAAAGGACAATACAGTCTTGATGGTCGCAGAGGTCACATATGAAGCATCGAGAGTATAGAAGGGTGTCTTAGGGCGTGGACTTGGTGGAGCTGAGAGTCGACTTGACGCTTTTGAACAGAGCATTACGAAACACAGGTACGACAGACAGTGTGTTAAGGCTATCTGAGGTGGTGAACATCGTTACTGGTTCGAGAGTATCGGTATCGTCGTCGTCAGCTTCTGCTGTAAGGTGGTGAACACCAATAGCAGAATGGTGTGGTACCACGCGAAACGTGAGTGCAAGTAAAGCATTCAGTATGGATGGCACCAGCGAGTCAAGTTGCAGGGTGTCCAGTTGGTTTTCCAAGAAGTTGGACTCAGCGAACGGATCCGAGAAGATAGAAGAGTCTTCCGATTCACATGCGAATGGGATGCTCTGAATACACGAGAGCAACTTGTCACGCAGATGAAGGAGGTGATCGTCCTGGGAGGAGTGGTTGGCGGCATATTGGTCATGAGCGCTAAGAGTTAAGCGAGACAACAGCTCTGTGATCTTGTACAGTGTTATAAGTAACACGTGCGCGTTGGCTGTAGGAGGTAAGAGCCGGTTCTCCAGGGAGGTGATTGAAGCAATGGCAGCCTGTAGATCTGTGCGTAGAGATTGATTCTCAGCACTGAGAATGTTGACCTTGCGGATGTGTAGACGAAGAGTTTCCTGGGGTTGTTCGACTTGTTGACGCAAGGCATCGACATCATCAAGCGAGGCAGAAGGCGCAGGGTGTGTCGATGGCGAAGACATCTCCAGAGTTGGGTCTGATGTGGAGATTGAGTAGTTTAACGACGTTTCGGTCAACACATGCTGTGCAAGTAGGGGGTGTTTCGCGTTTAAAAAGCGCAGAAAGTCTTGGTGTTCTGCCTGAGTATAAGTGGGGCCGAACATTACATCCAGGAGTGACGGCGGTTTTGTATCATCTGAAGATGATACGTAGTCGTCAAGATGTTGTACCCACGATTGGGCAACTGTGGTAACCACAGGTTGGAATTTGGAGGGCTTGAACATAGCCTGAGCTTTGCGACTCTGTGTTCGAACAAGGGTCACAAGGAAATTAAGATGCTCAAGGTGCATCTGTGTTATAAGCCGAAGATCCAGTGCGAATGGCCATTGTGTAGTAGGATCTGTTGTGGCCAGAGCGGATACAGATAAGACCAAGTTAACAAGTGACGGGTGTTGTGCTAGTATACTTGTCAAAAGAGTATATAACTCCCTTGGCAAATGATAGATGCGTATGAGGGTAGCGCGTATATGACCAGCTGAGCGCGCATCACAAGGGAATTGGAAGGAAGTATCATTGCGAGCACATACAGTAGGTTGTATAGGCACCTGACCAGTATTGTGACAAACAAAGCACATACCCATAGTAATAGCAGAGATGGGGATGTGACCATTCTTCTTATGGTCGTCCGTGTTGAGATGACTCAGCACTTCAGTGGGAAGTTCACGAGGTGTTTGTGCCTTGGAACTGTACGTGGTCGAGACGAGGAAAGTCGGTTGTCCAAGATCAGTAAGGCATTGCGTACAAAAGGACGACAAAATGAAACGTTCGCGTTTGGGGCCTCTGTAGCAGCCAATAGAAGCAATAGCAGGAGCAGCTTCCCAAGGTATAGTAATGGGTAAGCGCATGGATATGAATGTGGTCAGTTCCACAAACAATGAAAAGTCAGTAGACTCATAGACAGAGTGTAGGGCTGAGATGAGTTCCACTCGCATAAAAGAAGAGAGAAATGGGGTGACAGGGACACGGAAGTTCTCAAGGAGAGAGATTCCTCGTTCGTACAAAGCATAGTCCATGCTGAGGCCGTCCTGGAGCGTTAGCGATTGAGGTAAGATATTTTCGGCTGGTGTCGGTGCAACAGCAGCAGCCTGTGGGGTAGCAGTAACAGCGGTCATAGGTTGTCGCTTTTTCGACAACCTGGGAGAAGGTTCGGCCGTGGAGAGCGGGCGTGGGACTGTCCTTCGAACGACTGGGGAGATGCCGCGGCCACGGGAGTGCCAAGAAAAGGACATGAGCAACACTCACACACGTACAAAAAATTTGTGGCAAAAGAAGGTAGGGCCAGGGCTAGTTTAACGACGTTGCGGTCACTAGCGTTAGGCATCTTCTATCCTGTAGAGGCTTGTCGTCAGAGGCATGATGCATACCGAGTAGAGAACGAAAAATGGAGAACTCAGCAGCAAGTGGCTTTGTAAAACCATCAGGCACGTTTAGCTTGCCGGGAACATGATGGACTCGAATTTTCTGTAGCGAGATGTACTCACGGATCTTAAACCATCTGGTCGACACTGCCTTGGATCGAGAGGATCCATCTGGGTTATTAGAGGTGTGAACAGCAGCAGCATTGTCAGACAAGAGAGGTAGGCTTCTGATGAAGCGCATATCTTCAGCAATTGGGTTGTCATTGTCATCGAAATGAACAGGATCAGCGGTGTTCTCACCGTTAACATTGTTGACGTAAAAGGTGGGGTTGACGGCAAAGGAGAGTTCCAACAGCAGCTTGCGTAGCCAAACAGCTTCATCAGCACAAACACTGAGGGCAATCAACTCAGCTTCGTGAGTTGAGCAGGAGACAATCGGTTGAAGCGTGCTTTTCCAACCAATAAGGCAGTTGAAAAGATAGAAGACAAACCCGGCGGTAGATTTCCTATCTTCCTGTGCTATGGAAGGGGCGTTGTCAGCGTCAACCATGGCAACTAAGGGATCAAACTGTCCAGTGGACACATCCTGCGGTTGGTAGTCAACCACAGTGGAAAGATCAATTCGATTAGCGGAAACAGTGCGAAGGTGAGCTTCAATAGCATTACCTTTAGGATGGAACCAGAGGCGAAGTGAGCGGTTTTCGGGCTTCCTCAGGTAGCGGAGCAGGTGCTCTAGCATTTGAACGCGAACATACTTGGGTGCATGCATACCACGCGAACATCTGCCCAAGGCTTGCGAGAAGTCAAGTCTGCAGGCCACTTGCAAGAACACCAGCTTGCCAAGGAGGGTGGCAAAGTGCGAGTTGATGTACAACTCTGTTTCAGAGCTGGGAGTGCCATCTTTATACTTGAAAGACGAGGACATTGAATATTTAAGCGGGGTTAGTTGCTGCAAGACAGGATGATCAGCGAAGAGTTCATCAAGCTTGGCTTGCACATCCAGGGAAATGGATCCATCAGATGTGCGACACACACGCATGCCTAGGAGGGTATGGACAGGTTCAAACTGCTCTACAGCATACCGTTGGTGGAGGGCATCCTGTAACTCAGTACGAAGAATTGTTATCATTGGACACAACAACAATGTTGTCTACAGACAGACTGCATACGACGAACTTAGCATGTGCGGATACTCGAGCATATAGGCAAGAGTCCGAATGCAGGCGCTTGTAGCCAAGGCTACGGAAGAAGCCGTCTATCTCTTTGTTCCAAAGAGATGGCGATTGACGAAGTCCATAAAGTGACTTCAGCAGTTTCGGTAGGCGTCGGCCCTTGTACTTAGCGTCATCGGGGTCGATAAGCTTGATGCCGTCTGGTAACTGAACATAGACGTTGGCATCAATGTCAGACTGAACGAAGGCGTTCGGGACGTCTGCTTGGTAGACAGGCAATTGCTTGTATGCTGCAATAGCCAGTAGTACCCGGATTGCGGTCATTGTGGCCATTGGGCTGAAGGTGCCAAAGAAATCGGCGCCAAGGGATGCTAGAAAGCCAAGTAGCACGAGGCGGGCCTTGTGCTTAACGTATTTGCCTGCAGAGTCTGTTTTAATCTTCAGCACCATCCTGCTGTCAATAGGGCGAGAGACACTGTCGGGTAATGAAAGTTTGAAGCAGCCAAAGCGGATAATGTCGTGGAGTTCCTTGGCGATGGCCTTGAGGTAGGCGTGCCTGTCTTCAGGCGACATACCGTGGAGGCACTTAAGTTTATATTCGTCAATGGAAACGTCCGCTTCTTGGACCTTATATTCGTCAGGACCAACAATGGCTGGTGAATTATAGTTTAGCGACGTTGCGTTCGAGGCCGTGTGCGCAACTTCGGGATGAGCGGAAACAGCGTCAGTAGGAGTAGTAGGGGCAGATTTCAGTTGGATATGGATAGTAGGGTCGGCATGTGAGACCTGGGTGATATACTCTGTAGAGACCAGGAGGTATTCCTCCAAGTCAGACAGAGATGCAGAATTAGCGCCGAACTCGGAAGAGTTGTGATCGATAAAGCTGGTCGGCGCCAGATACGTAAGTGCATACTATAAGGAAGAGATGCCAAAGGCAGCAGCGTGTTCAGTGAACGCAGCTAAGAGAGGCTGAGGAATGGGGCACGTAGGTGAGCCATCAGCAGTTAGAAAGGTGGCGGCTGGGATGCTGGATGCGCACTTAGCGTGGGCGAAGTAACCATCGACGCGAGGGTGACGGGCTATTAAGTCAGTGCGCAACGGGAGAAGGAGACGAGCTAACAACGCATGTTCCCCCTCTGAGCAGATAGCAGACCACAGGATACCACCATTGATATGAAGGGCGGAGAGGGCGGGAGACTTGAACGTAAGAAAGTGGTGGCGAAGATCCCAGCGGGAATCGGCGAGTTTGCCACCAGCGTAAGCACCAATAGTAGACGCTTGCAGCCGGGCTTGGATATTTTTCATGGAGGTTGCCTTGCGGGTGTTAGGTTGTTTGGAACCTGGGACAAGAATGAGGTCATCTTGTGAGAAAAGGTCTTTGTAAGAAGGAAGCAAGGGCGGCGGTGGCATAGAGCCAGATTCGTCGACGGGAGCGTCGGAAATGTGAAGAGAGGCAGGAGCAGGGGATGAAGAAGGAGCTGAGTGAGGTGGAGAGTGCCCCCTCTGAGGATGAAGTGTCCGTGTCCCCCTCTGAATGACATGGTCTTGGATAGCAGCGTGGGGTGTGAGCGAGAAAGGCGTGGGAGGAGCGTGAGGCGGAGGAGCAAGTTCAGGATCAGGAGTAGGATGCTGGAGCATGTAGAGAAATTGCAGCTTGGACGAAACACGAATTTGTCCGTTTTCAGGGTTGAGGACGACGTCGGCAATATGGTCAACACGTGGGGAGACGAGCGGGTTTTGTGCGTTGGCGCAACAGAGATACAGATATTTGCGGCGGCACGGTTCCCACTTGTGGTGCTCGTGGGGTTCCAATAGAAGGTAGCATTCAGCGCCGAAGATCTTGAGCATGTCATGCTGGGGGGTGTTTAGTTGGTTGTAGAGTAGCTGTTGCGGACCCAGGATAGCATGGTGAATGCGCTCGAGCGTGGCGTTCGGGAGAAGGTTGTAGCTTTGGATGGTGTGTATTACCGCCCAGGGAAACATGATAGCGCGCTCCACGATCTTTGAGCTACGATAATGAGCATGAAGGAGAGAACGAAGGCGAGTTGAGGAGGCGGAGGCGATGAAGCCGATGGCTAACTCGACTTCAAAGTTAAAGTGGTGCATGTACGGAAAGCGATGAGCTGAATGCCCTTATCGACGCGGTACGGGGAGGTAATGTGCTGGCTAAAATAGGGCTTGAAGGCATCTGACTAGAGGGTGCGCATGTGCACGTTGATTTGTGTACGACAAAAGTCATACACAAAGTCTAGAGCTTGAGCGAACTCCGTGGCGTTGGTGGTGCGTGTAAAGTACACCAAGAGAAACTTCGAGATAAGTTCTTTGAACACAATAATATGTGTGAAGCCTCCCCATTCTGATGGAATTGTCACATAGCCGCCGTCGCACGCCCAGACTTCGCCGGCTTTGTGAGTTTGCTCAAAAGAGGGCTTGGTCGGATTGAAGTGCTTGTGCGGGTGGCGCTTGTTATGTGCGATGCAGTCGGTGCATAAGTCGCGATACGGTAGGTCGGAGGCAGAGAAGCCAGGGCGAGCCAGTACGTTGGGGGCCTTGGCTGCGACGTTGTCGGGGCAGTGGTGCACCCGGTGGAAGCGATTGGCACGTTCTTTGGCGTTGAGGTATTCAGCAGATCCGTGTGCGAAGGATTTGCGAGGAATGGGATGAGCGGGGATATGACGTTTGCGCCGAACATCGAACTTGAGTTCGGTGTCCAAGGCAGGAGGAGGTGGTGCGTCGTCATCCTGGTGCGCAGCAGGGTCACTTGGAGGTGCATCCTCATCATCACGAGTAGCGAGAGTATCTTCGTAGGACGAAGATATATAGTTTAACGACATTTCGGTCAAGCAATTGCAGGAGATAGACGCCATAAAGGCCTGTGCCAAAGACAAGGTATCTGTGCTGCACGTGGTGGAGGCCGGATCAAAGGTCATGAAGTTGGATACATAGGATTTCTTCGTCACGGCAGCAGTATGTTGGAAGGTAGGGTCCAACATAAGGGATTTAATATCGGCAACGAGGAGCGAAAGGTGCTTGTACAGTGTGCTGTACGTACCGGCAGGCAGAGCATTGCTGAGCATGTCGCAGCAAAGGTCGTGGCGAAGAGACAAGAGGAAAGATTCCTGTTGTTTGGTGTGGTTAGTTAGCACGAATCAACTCCGGTCGAGTGGGATAGCGTAATTTCCCGTTGCGAAGGTCGAGTAATAAGATAATGTTTGCATATCCGCGGACGGTAGGCAATGGAGCAAGCATGGAGTGGATTTTAGAGCCGAGTTTGGTGTCACTTCCACGAAGATACCCTATATAGCGACTATGAGATAAGTGGTGATCTTCCAGAGCAAAATGAGAATCCTTGTAGTCGAAAGAATTGTTGGTGGCCTTGTAGGTAAGGCAGCCAGGCATCACAAGGGAGCATCTGGACAAGAGCTTTTGTATGGCGGTGCCATAGGTGGCAGCGGAGCCAACTTGAGGAAGGGGTTGGATTATCCACAAGTAACCCATAAACGGCTCCAAATATATAGACCTGTCTCTGTCGCGGGGGACGTTGGAGGCAGTAAACGTATACGTGCTTCCAAACGCGTCAATGCAAGCATGATATTTGGTGGCGGCGTTTTCTATGGTGAGGTTGCCGTCAGAATGGTGGCCGCCGGTTAGGAAGTAGGTATTATGGGATGTTGATGAGGTTGTAAGTAGTAACCTATGTGACTGACGGTTGGTCAGTTTCGAAAACGGTTATGTAATAGGACACAGGAGTGGGTGAGTTAGTGTGCAATCTGGCAAACACGTTACAGAGGATGGTAAAAGCCTTGACATGCAGTGGGTTAGTTGCATGAGGCAGCGGATCCATGGAGGAGCGTTTGAAACACAGCTGATGGTAAGTACACTCGGATTGAACAGAGTGCGTGCGTTGCTCGTGAGCCTGTTGTGAGTGACGGCGCAAAAACAACATATTGAGTGTTTCAAGGTCAGTCATAGTAAGCTGAACAGAACCTGTGCGAGAGTAAGGTGCAAAAGCTTTAGGAACGGGGACATATGGAGGATCGGGGAACACCCGGATCCAACCTTTGGCGGTATGTTTGGATAGCCAAAGTCGCTTAGGAATGGCTTGTATGTCATCCACGATCTTAAGGAAGGGGCGTGGATGGTGGATATGCCAAGACAGTATGTTGATTGGTCCAGTAGAATACCTGCGTGCGATGCAGGTCCATCCTTTCCCTAGATTGGTAGTCGCCACAGAGGTAGGTCGGGAACCTGTCAACAACATCGGCACAGTAATCGAGTGTGGCATGGATGAGATTGGCGACGCTTATGTGGTCTTGATGTCAGTACTTGTGGGGTGGTGTCACCTCAGCCAGTAGTACCAAGGGTTGGAGAAGTTTGATGACAGACAGCATGCTGTCAAACAGAGAGTCGTCGAGAAGGCTGTGTAAGTCTTCGGTCTTATGCTGCTTTAGTAGATTCCTGTTGGTGCAGGGAGAAGTGATCTCAATAATATCGCAATAAAATTTGCGCCTTTCCTCTGGTGAGATTAGGTGAAGATGGTTGATAAAGGTGGGTAAAGATTCAAATAATAATGCTGTAGGAAAACGGTGGCGTAACATGCGCACAAGCGTATCATCAGACTCAACAACAACTTTTACATTGATATTTAAGCCTAGGTCATTAGTGTCTTGAGACAGGAACGCTGGGGTTGACAAACCAGAACAGAGCAACATGACAGAGGGTGTGCGAAGATCGGGCTCTTGTGAGAGAAACACTGAGCAAGAAAGTATTCATGTTAACGGCGGAGTGTTTTGCTGGACGAACTTGTTCTGTTTCCGAAGATTAAGAACCAAAGGGCGAATCCACGGGCGATCTGGTAAAACTCTCTTGAGGAGATAGTTGTAATATGTGTCAGTAGATCCCTGTTTTCGTGGTATCGGTTGAGCGGAAATGCGAGGGAGCGTAGTTCGAGTTGCTTGTCGCGAGCGATGTTGTAGGTGAGACAAGGGAGAGCAGGTAAATTAGCTGCTACGTAGTGTATGGGAATACGCACATCTTTGTCTATGCGGCTCGTGACAGCGCTGAGCTTTTGCGCAGATCGATCATTGAACACAGTGGTCAAGTTCGTCTGGTTTCACTCGAGCATGCTCAGGATAGCGAGATGTCGATTGTGCACTGGCTGAAGACATAAGGCGAACTCAATCTTGACGTAGCCGGTTTGTGGATGATCTGGTAGGGGAACAACTATATTACGTTTTAGCATCATATGTGAGGCACGTTGTTGTCCAGTGACGGTTTGTATGATAATCGGCGCGTATTTGGAATCCAGTGGAATAATATGATTTGGTATTTTAAAATCGTATGTGGACATCAATGATATGGTAGCACAAGAGTCAAAATATAAAAAGGAACAATGTTGGGGGACACTGTTTACCTTCATATATTTGGTTAGAAGTGCATTTTCCGAATGTGGGCAAGTAGTGGAGAGGCTGGCAGTGAAGAAGTTCTCCAGAAATAACAAGTGATTTGGAATGATAATCGGTTGAACAGGTGGTGATGGTTCGTCAGCCTCATCAGCCATGCCGTGCTTCTCATCAAATAATGATAGCGAGGTCTGATCGACATCCCTTGTGGTTTCGGCTTGTGGTGGTTGGTTAATGGCTGATTTGACCTGTGAAGATAGCGAGGACAGTAACGCTGGTGGTAACGCCGAGATGGCGGAAGCAGTAAAGAAGTTAGGCACAATATCGGAGGGATTACCCTGTGTGTTGGAGGCATTCTTGGTATCTGTAGTAGGAGGAGTTGCCGTTGGGGTGGGAGCAGTAGCAACAGTATGATGTTGTGGCTCCACGTAGTTTAACGACTTTTCGGTCGAGGATAGATGAACGTCTACATCATAAATGATGTCTTCTGCGAACATGAGTTGTTCGTTTAGGCGAATTAAGTCACTATTGTCATCAGTAGATGTCGTTGACAGAATATCAGCGGATTGCAACAGAGTCTCAAGTAACTTGGTGATGTTCTGTTGTAGCTGAGCCGTGATATCATTATCTGTCACATGTTTCGTAAGTTCACTACACTGCTCTTGCAGTGTAGTATTTAAGGCGTGCTTCGTTCGATCTAATAATTTCATGGTAGATCGAGAGGACCTGTCGAAAGTGCGAGGGTAAATTGGACGGTCATGGGACTGTCCAGCAGTTTCTTGGTGACATAAGAATCAACAGAACGATAATACGATAGGTCACTGCGAGAGAAAGGCTGGCGAGCATCATTAGAGTTACGCTAGCGTCTAGCGTTAAACGCGGAGGATGTTCCAGGTTGAGAAGAAGTAATGGACGCGAGTGTGTTTGCAGTTTGAGTCAGATTTTTGTCTGATAAATCCAGCGTGTTGGTCAGTAGTAGTTTTGGCTTTGGTTGTGGTGTCAATCCTTCGACGTAGGGTTGC
The DNA here is from genome assembly GCA_029834535.1 of Chrysophaeum taylorii. NCBI lineage: Eukaryota > Pelagophyceae > Pelagomonadales > Pelagomonadaceae > Chrysophaeum > Chrysophaeum taylorii. Next base: position 355,191 of record JAQMWT010000044.1, on the reverse strand, counting down.
CAAGAAACAGGGCGTTCTAAGCGTCTTTTGTTCGACCCATTTGATACTACATTATATAAGTCTAATGCGTAGGGTTGGTGGGGTGACACAATCGTTCAGCGTCTGGCACAGGTCGAGATGAAGATCGGGTTTCATACATATAACACCAATCTACCCAACCACGATCGTAACGATTGTTGCTGGTATTATCGGCATAATGCCGATGTATCTCTTCATAATTTTTTTTTCTACAAAGAGTACCAAAGTCGAATTGAAGGTCAGTCTCTTCCTGGTTAAGTTGGTAAGAGATTTGGCTGAATGCTAGGACAGCTTCGATAAATACATGGACATACCAGTTAGGATTATAAACAACAGAGTAAAACTGCTGTTTCAAGTAGGACACATCAGTAGTCGTAACAGACTCGTAGTGGCTAAAGGCAATGAGCATAATGGCTCGAGAGCCTTGTTGGGTAAATAACTTTTGTTACATACCTCATTGATGGCGGGCCAGGCAGCAAGTGCTGGTTTTCCAACGCTTTCAAGATTGAAGTAAGTATGCAAGAATGTAGCATACGTGTTCTGATAAGTGTGCCAGTCAGCAGCAGTTAGCGAAAACACAGTAACAGGGGCACGAACACGGGTGTCAAAAGCTAATGCTTTCGGGTGCGCGCGATTTAATATTTGTTCCTCTTCTAAGAAACGATCATTGATTTCAGGGCGTAATGCCTTGACTTCATTGTCGCAACAGACAGTAGGTAGCTGAGGTACTCCTGCGTCAGGTAAGTTGGGGAAAGCTTCATTGGTGAAGTGCCATTCCTGATACTCAGGGGGCAATTCATCAACAGCTAAACGGAGATCAGCAGCCGTATCGGTCTTCCATTCCAGGAAAACGCGATCGAGAATTTGATTCCGGAGGATCTCGTAGTCCTTGCATGACCGAGTGTATGCTTCGTACGAGTCGTACTCGAGGAAGGCATCGGCATGACTGGACCGTAATAATTGCTTGATATGTTTAATTTACAAGGATACCTTGCGGGTCTGAAGCTGAAATCGATTTCCTTCGCTGAGAAACTCAACTACAGGAGTTTCGAGCTTCAATATATCCGCACCTGTGATCGCCTTGGGTGCGGCTCGTGCTGCGTGTTCTGCCATGGCAGTTGACGGGGAACCTGTGGGTTCAGTCACGCAGTTGACACTGTCTAGACATTCTAAGGGGGTCTGTCTATCTATCGGTGTCTACGTACACTCATGGTCCGTTATCGATGAAAATAAATGTCTATTTGACAACTGTGCAAGATGTGAGTCCAGAGTAGTGTCGCTAAGCGTAGTCACTCATGGCAGCTGGTTATTTTTATTGCTCTCAGGGAGCTTGTTAGGTGCATTGCCATGGAATGTACGAGTGGACGTACCCAAAATATTCCATAACATGTGTGCAAGAGTACAGGTTAGCCAACTTACACACACATCAACATTAACATGACAATACGATACTATGAACAGCTGCACACAAGGTTGTTACACGATTACGCGAGCAAAATATGCTATATACAGCCCTATGTTAGTGGCGTTATATTGACAAGGGTGTCTCCATGTCGAGGCTGGACCGGCGCGGTAACAGTCCAAAACCCATAGGTGGTTACGTGCACGTTTTAACACATGGTTTCTCAGGGACCCGCCTGGGCCCATAACCTGCAGAGCATTTAGCATGCAGTGGTAAGTCACCTGGAAAACCACCCCGTCTCATCATGAACGTCTGGAAGTATTATTAAATTCGGGGAATGAAAGGTTATGTTCCCTACATCCTCAGAACACGACAGGCGGCATCTAGAACTACACGAAAGTGTATAGTGCTACATACCTCGGGACGCGCTAGACCATGATGATGAGCTTGAGCACGAATCAGAGGACTAATTGAGGACTGTGTAGAGAGGAAGAAGAAGGGTAAGGAAGAGATCACGTTCTCAACGGACGGATAAGGGTAAGAGGCAGTAGATTTCTCTGCAGCCTAAACCCTAACCACCACTGTTGACGGACACGGTTTTCTCTACATTCTTGTCGATGGTAAGACGCTTCCCGCTTAGTTTGATCCAGATTTCGCTCCCCGCGTTCAATCATCTGTGGGGGCGTAGAGATAAACAAACCGAACTAGGGTTAGTACCCCATGTTATAGGGTTAACGTTGCCACCTTTAGTGATTGAAGAAAACGCTGTGTTCTTTATCCACACTGGCTGTCTGTCCTCGATTAAGAGACAGGAGATTCGAGGACAGACTACCACTGTTCTCACGCTCTGCTGCTGAAGGGTGACACAGTTGTGATTACTGTTCTCAAGGTTATGGGCCCCCTCTTCGCAGTCGACCTTTAAAGACACGGCTTTTTTCGAGTTTTCCTTTTTACGCGAAGTATGAAAAAATCTGGAAGGTTCGCAGCAAAGGAAAAAAGGTTACCGACGATTTTGTTGCCAGTCACCTCGCATGGCGACGGTTCCTCGACTCTACGCCCGAATCCACGCGCGCTCGGATTAGATGAGCCTACGCCCCATGCATTGCGGTCTTAGTCAGTCCAAAGCTGTTTTTTTAAGTGACGCTTCCCATGATCGCACAAGATGCTGTCACGCGCACTGTGCGACGCTGCCTTTACTCGAGAATTCTACTCTGCAAAACTCACTACCTTGCATTTCCTCCTCGAATGATTCATACGCTCCGAAAATATTTTTGAGGAAGGAAACCTTCGTGGTTTGGGCGATTTCGACGCTCTTTGTTGTACCTGGGGCCAAAGGGGAACGAACGACGAGTGTGGCTGCTCCAGTGGTTTTCAGAAGCGAAAAAATCTCGAGCGATGGATGGAAGGGTTATTTGGATTTGAGAGAGAGAGAGAGACCTCAGATACCTTCCCGCGTAAGGAGTTAGTTAACAACTTCACAGCGCTAACATCACTTACCACCTGACTTATAATGATGTTCGCCAATGCTATACCTGTATGTATATAGTGCAACCAAATCGGTTTTTACACGAAATTTACTTTATCCGTGCGGGCCGGTTGGCAGCCGGAACGTTCGCAGTGGGACGGGGTATGGCCGGGGGGCGAAGACGGAAGGTTATCGACGAGTTGGTTGTCAGTCGCATCGCGGTCTCCTCGTCGCATGGTGACAAGCTTGATGGTCACTCTCCGCCGACCGACCTTTCGGCGCTCCTCGTCTACAGGCCCGTGATTCCGGACTGGCACCTGTCGGTCCGGCCTGGCTCCCATGCTCGGGAGAGGTCTGAAGTTAGTTAGTTAGTTAGTTCATTTTTTATGTCGAAATTTGACGACGACGACGTTTTACAAATGTATTGCTTTCGCTTATGCTTTGATTGTATTGAACGGCGCTATATTATATTGGCAAAAATATAATATTGTTTTTTTTCGTTTTATGTTATATAGGAGCCGCTTAAAAAAAAAACGCCTAAACAAAATTAAACAAACCAACAGCCCAACTTATTAAATCTCGGAAATAAATAAATAAATAAACAAAATGCTCTCGTCGTCGTCCAGCACTGCGGCGACGAAGGAGGCGTCATCGGCGACTGCGGTTGGCTCTTCGTAGTCGGAGCGCGCCCGGCTGGTCGAGAGGGGGCTCGTCCTCGTCGTGGCAGTTGCTCAGCGTCTGCTGCACGAGGAAAAAAGTCGCCGAGTTCCTCGGTGCGCTTGTTGAGGAGACGGAGGTTGACGTAGGTAAAGTGAAGGCGATGGACGGTGAGGGTGTAGAGGCGGTTGCGCGTCTTGGTGTGGATGAGCTTGTGGGTCTTGCAGACTCGACTCGCTCGACGTCGGCAGACTGGACAGTCATCTCGTCGATGCTGATGGCGATGGGGGTGATCAGATCAGTCTTTGGGAATTGCTTGATGCCGGTGTCAGAGTCGCCAGTCGTCGGCGACGGACATGAGATCATCCGCGACTGCTTGAAGATCTCGCGCTCGGTGGACGTTTTCTTGAATCGCATGTCGGCGGGCGGTTTGATGAGGGACTGCTCGCGTTCGATGAGCGCGCCCCACTGGCCCCGTCGGAGAGCGATCTGCTTGAGCTCGGTGAAGGCCACCTCGCGGCGATCAGTAGAGTCTGGGTAGACCCGCTCGATTATCTTGATGCCGCGGTCTTTCTTCCCAGTCTGTCACACTAAGAAGCTCATCATACGTCGGCGTCGTGAACGGGTCTACCAGCCAGGCGAAGATGTGCAGCGAGTCCAGGAGACCAACCTGCCGCGACCCCAAGCCGAGCCACCGCCCAGTAATCGCATCAGTCGCCGCCTTGATCGTATCCGCCGAGAAAGCAGTGCTTCGTCGACGACTTCTTCGCCCAGTTGTTGGTGTCGGCGTAGACGCCGGAGAATAGCATGAAGACCCATAACAGCTTGGCGCCGCACGTCTCGATATGGTGGATGGCCGCGTCGACGGGGCCGAGCAGCTCGTGCAGGCACTCCATCTTCCGGAAGGACTGGTCGCGGATGCAGCACTCGAACTTGTTGAGCTGGGTGGCCTTGATGCCCAGGGGGCAGCTTCAGACCAGCTGTCGGCGAAGATGAGCTTCTCGAGGTTGTGCGCATTCTTGAAGCAGCGGGTAATGGTCAGGTCGGCGTAGGCGAAGCGGGTCTGCGGGAAGCCGATGACCATCTTGCCCGTCTGTCTTACCGATGATATTCTTGAACCGAGCATATACGACGACTTTGTGGTTGCGGACGAAGACGGCCACGTAAAAAACAACGATATCGATGAGCTTCTTGAACTCGCGGATCTTGGCGAGGTCCTCCATCATCATCAGGTCGAAACAAACAGTGCGCCGCGCAGCCCAGAAAGAACAGGTGCGGGAACTTGAAGGCGAGGAGTCTGAAAGCGCTCAAATTGTAGCTGACGCTGTTGTTGTCCGCGACGACACCAACGTATGTTTCCTCGACAGATTTGCCGGCTTTATTGTCAGCGCCCTCGACCAGCTGGCCCTCGAGCACCGTGGCCAAGTACTCGCCCGTCTCTCGGTACTCGCCGGGGTCTGTCTACGCAGGCCTTGAACGCCGACTTGTTGCCGGCAGTCTCGGTGACGTTGATGACGTGCGTGTTGGCCTCCGTCTCGTACCCGTCGAAGCCCATGACCCGCCGCGGATTTTTTTTCCAAGGCTGGCTGGCCCACATCTTGTCGATGTTCGCGACCGTGTCGTTGAAGAGCTGGACCATCCAGGTTCGCCGGAACGCGGCGTCGCACTTGGGCGGCAAGTGCTTTTAGTATGCCGAGTTGAGAGCTATAATCATATCAATGAAGAACACCAAGGAGTCCACGATGGAGAACGGGAGAGCGCACCCGACAACAAACTTGGTGATCGTCGCGGTGATGCGCTGTGCACGCGCGTCGTCACAACGGTCAAAGCAGCCAGTGTGTTACCCGTGCCTGCTTACTCTTACTGCTCGCGGCTGGCTCGGACTCGGCTGTTCGCTTAGAGGGGACACAGATCGATTCAGGCATGGCGACGGCGATTTTGACCTCACCAGTAGTAAACTAACTTGCACCCAACAATATGAGGGATCCGCCCAGTACGACGCCGTCCATGTCTGCGTCTCATTCGAATAGGTGCAGCCATGCGCCGCCGCCGCACAAGAATACGTCGTTTGATTTTCGGAATTCGTAGGTCCCTCGACGACGTAGTCCGCGACGATGCTCTTTTTGCGGCCAACCTTTGGCGCCATCGACGCAACCGCCTCTCAAAAGTACTGTACAACCAAGTACTGACCCGCCGAGAGGATTTTCAAAGCGAAATTTTGAAAAAAATACAAACGAAACGATATAATATCGAAATTATATCGAAATAAAACGAAGTTATATTAAAACAAGTGCAGGCCAGTAAGTTCGCCAGTAAGTTCACCTGGTCCCAATCTCTAACCCCAGTAAGTTCACCTGGTCCCAGTAAGTTCACCTAGTCCCAATCTCTAACCCCAGTAAGTTCGGCGTAAGCCCACTCGTGCTCACATCCACTCACCCCACTCTCCTTCGAGCTCGTCGCTCTCACCTCCGCCAATCCAAGCTGCTTTGATCCGCACACGCCGCTAGCCTTTGCGTTCACTCTAAAAACCCCAGTAAGTTCACTTGGTCCCAGTAAGTTCACCTGGTCACTAAGTTCACCTAGTCCCAATCTCAAACCCCAGTAAGTTCACCTGGTCCCAGTAAGTTCACCTACAGTGCGCGTGTAGACGCCGGGAGGGGGCCTATCGGTATTGCGCAGCACGTGTGGGGTAGGGTGGAGTCGTCGACTCAGAAGAGGATATCCTCGGGGTTGCCGATCGACAGAGAGCCACGTAGAGCTGGACGTGGCAGAAGACGGGCTTCGCCAAGAGGACGCCGACCTCGCGGGGCGTCTGGCCCTGGCTCTTGGTGATCGTTTGGCGTCGGCGGGCCTTACGGGATACAGGTTGGAGGAGCCTCGGTGACACGCGATCGATCATGTATCTGGTACTATTGCAGAGGCCGTGCGACGGGTCGAGGTTGCGAAGACTTTAACCTCGCGATCAAAGTCAGCATGCCGTCGGTTGTCAGGGAGTCGAAAACTCGACTATAAAGAGCGAGGCGTCGTCTTCCGACCCAACCTAGTCGGCCGAAAAGAACTCCGACGCCTCGTCTCCGGGAAAAAAAGGCCGCGGTCATGCGCGCGTTGTCAGCATCGACAACATCGTTTCGACGGGGCGTGAGAATGGCGCGCTGGCTAAAACAGCCGCCGCGGGTCGTGGAAATAGTCTGCGAGGTCGCCGTAGACGGCTTGGAGGATCACTGTCTGGCTCTCGCGCCTACCTGATCCTTACTCTCGCGCCTACCTGATCCTTACCCTAAATCGAGGGACAAACAAACAGACAGACAAACAAACAGACAGACAAACATCTGTCGATTAGTAGTTAGGAAAAAAAGAACGTTTAAAGCTGTTCGGTAACTTTGATGTCCAATTGCGGAAAAAAAATCTGCAGTCTCAAACCCTTATGCCGTCCGTTGAGGACGACTTCCTTTTTCCGCTCGACGCTCGGACTCCCGCCAATCTAAGCTGCTTGTATTCAGCGCACGCTCCGCCCTCTAATAAACCTTCGAGTTTACTTACTCCTGAACCCTTCTTCTTCCCTTCTTCACAACTCTTAGTCATCAGAGTTGTCGTGGTCGCGCTCATCTTTATTGATTAGCGCATCCCGTAGGTACGTAGTCTTCTTACACGCGAAACTAGATGTAGATCTACGTGTCGTCTGTCGTTGAGGCTAGGGGGACTATAGCCTGTTCCCTGAACTCTAACGGGATGGTTGTTCTTAAGTGACTTTTTACCACTGCACTTCAGACTCCTCTGGAGGATATGGGCCCAGCGGGGTTGCTTGGTGAAGAACCGCGTGTCGCATGCTCCGATGGGTATCAGACCGTTACCGCGCCGGTCTCGCCTCGCCATGCACCACGACTGTATTTTGACGCGCTTAACATACGTGGGCTGCTGCTGCTGCTGCTGTACATAAGACTTGTGTGTGTCTGTTTGTGTGTTCTCGTATTGTCGTTGGAGTGTTGGCGTATATTCTGTTTTGTTAGCTGTACAGAGTGTGCGCGCGCTATTGAATATTTTGGGTACGTCCACCTGGACGCTCAACGATGACGCAGCATATACAGCTCTTGCAAGGCAGAGCACCACATTACACAACTGCCAGTTCGTGCTAAGCGAGTGCACTTTTGATTGGAATCATAGTTTGCACACAGAGATAAAAAACATCTTGCCATCGTTTAAACGATGGGTGTACATAGACTCCTCCCTCTAGGCAGAGCCCCTCCTAGAGGTAGTCGCCAAGAACCTGCTCTGACTATACGGGTTCACGTCACAGTTCTCGCGGCAGAACAATCAGAGCTCCGAGACACCCGTTTTTTTTTTTGAGTTCCTCAAACATAAGGGGCATCGCTTCCAACTTCGGAGGGAGGGAGGGAGGGAGGGCTTGTTTGCAGATCCTGGCAGATAGATGCTACGGTTTCACCGTATGTGCTGGCGCCATATTTTTGAGTGCGACTCGTACACAAGATTTTGCGTTAACTACGAAGTCGTCCTTCGCAACGAAGTGCTTGACGAGACTTTACTCGAGTAGAAGAAAACGTTCCCACCTCTCCTTGATGAGGAAGTGTCGCAGTTGTGCTATGAGAAGGACTCATACGCGTACTTTACTCAATCGAATCGGTTAAGAAACGGGCTCTTGTGGTCGTAGTCGCCATCAACTCTGAAAGTAGTTGATGGAGCTTGCTTCCGTCGTGCGAGCTGTTCTCAGAAAAGTAGTAAAGGCGCGTCTTGTTTCTGTAAAGGCACATTAACAACGGCGGTTCGGAGGTTGTTCTGCAGGAGGTTTCGGTCGAAGTGTTCGAAGGAACGTCTTTCCCAGTCGTAAGATTAGTGAGTCATCCGGGCTGATAGACGATGGATAGTGTTGAGCAGCAGTTAGCGACGAAGCCGTGCGGACGAAGGAGGAGCCAAGGCCGAGCGTGACATCAGACACGAGCGTCGGGCTGCCACTGATAAATCAAGATTCCGTGCGAATTCGGATTGACTAAAAGAGTCGGGAGCGCACGCGCGGACGTCCGAGTCCATCAACCGAGACGTCCGTCCGTCCGTCCGTCCGTCCGTCCGTCGTCGAAGATATCTGTAGCACCCTCGCGTCAAGAAAACGGGGGGGGCGTACGAGATCTCGATCGATCGTCAACGGCTCGCAGCGACCCAAACGCTGCTCGTTCGCCAAGATTTGTAATCCAAAAAAAACCCGGGTTCCGGGTCGAGATCCAAGCTGCTGGGTCGCCCAAGCTCTCTCTCTGTCGACGGCCAGTGCGGCGGCGGAACTCGAGGTTAGCACCGCACCTTGAAGCATACAACAGCGCCAGCGACTCTGGTTGAACGACAACCCGCGGGCTAGAACGCGAGTTGATCGAGGACGCCGCCAACGTCGAATTCCTCAAACAACAAAAACCAGTCTATGGTTTTATCGAGTTGTTCGCCGAGGCGGCAGCAGTGGCGACAGGCGGCACCTCGACGACGAACTCACTCGAGGCCAAGGTTGAGGCGCCTCTCGCCCCGCAGGAAGCGGCTGTTTGGTCGGGTCGCGCGCCGAGGTTCTCTGGGATTGAAATCGGTGATGTCCCGGCAGTATCCGACGACGGTCGCAAGATACTCTTGGCTGGATTTTCGTTTCTGACGACGACGACGTTTTAAATCAGCGCCGACCTTCTTCGAGGACTCCAAGCCGGCTTCCTGGCGCTCCGATTATGACGACTAAATGAGAGCGGGAGGATGACGCGATAGACGTCGACGACGGCATAGCTGCGGTGCTGCCTTTGCCTCCTTTCGTTCAGAAGAGAATGGCGGACGCCAGAAGATAACGCCAACCTTCCCCCAAAGCTTCTTCGGGCGGTTTTGTTTGTGGTCGCTTCTTCTTCTTCTTCTTCGATGACGGCGTCCTGGCTGTCCCCCCCCCCGCGCGACGCTGTCCTCTGCCGTATGGCGAGGCAATCAAAGTGCGCGACTATGGTGCTCTCTACTTCTCGACAAGTAGTCCGCTGGACGACGATTCGCGCGCGCGGCCCTCGACTCCTATTGGGCCCTTCCGGCGACATTGCTGCTTTGCCTGCGTGCCGTGGGAATCATTTGCGTGTGCCGAATGCGGTCCTTCCCCGCCGGTGCGATCCTTCCCCGCGTGCTCAGCCGCTCTCCGGCCACGGCCGGTTCGCGGCTTCTGCTGCTCGCGCCCTTGCTTGAGCGCACCTCTTTCTTCGATGCAGCGGGCTTTAGTTTCGCGTTTTTTTTTTTTTGGGGTTCCAAGTCCTTCCTGGGCCCCAAGCCCTCCACTCCTAACCCTACTTTGAAAGCGGAGTGGTTGAAGGAAAGAAGGCATGCCGGTGTTCGTGTTGTCGATCAAGGTAGATCTAGAGAACGTGTCGTCGCTGGCTCCCAAGACGCAGTCGGTGTGGGTCATCGACGCGAAGAACGGTCAGAGCGACGAAACGCGGCGTGGGGTGACGATTTCCGCCGGCGATGATTTCGAAATCGAGGGGTCGCGGGGGACGGCCAATTTGATAATAAAGTTTGCCGACGCCAAGGAGAAGTCGACCTGCAGGATTCTGAGTTCGGACGACAAGAAACTCAAGAAGCTCAAGCTGCGGGCGGTAACGGACGACAACTGGACGCCCTTTTTGGCGATGGAGGCGCGCGGGATGGACGTCCTAAAAGTTGACCTCGGCGATAACTTCGTCGCTGCTTCGACGGAAGGCACCATCTTCGACGTCGACCTCTCCGACGGCGACTGGGCCGACTACGACGAGCCGAACGACCTCCCCGTCTCTGTCACAAACGCCATCACCAAAGTAGAGGTCCTCCGATGAGTATTCTATCCTTACTACTAATCGACAGATGTTTGTCCCCCCTCTTTTCTTTAATAATAAATAACCCTTGTCTCTGTCTGTCTGTCTGAAACCCTTTGCGTTTCGGCATGTTTATGCAGCAGCCTTGTTGCCTGTCGCCGCCGAAAGGAAAGCCCCCACGCAAGTCCTCCGGCCTTGAAGGCGATTCTAACAAACAGACGAAAGCGAAGAGGGCACTCGCCGCCCGCGAGGAGGTCAAACTCGAGGCGGAAAATTACGGGCACCACGAACCTGGTGTCCGCGCGAAGTCTTCAAATCGCGTGCGCACTCCGTGGATCAGAAAGCGAGCGCACCGAGGAAACCGTCCGCCGAGTTGCGGCAAAGCACGATTTCGAATTTACGACGCGACGCAGAAGAAGCGGTTCGATCGTTTGTCCGAAAAGCCGAGAGGCAATAGAGCTTTCGTCGTTGCGGCAGCAGGTCGCTGTTCTGGCGCGACATCGAGACACCACTCTGTCGGGTTGGAGAACAAAGCGGTTTTTTTACGGTGTCAAATCGCGAATTTTTTGCGACCGACATTTATTTTCCCGAAGCCCCGCGCTACCTTCGAGCTGGCGCGACAAAAATTGCGCGCCGAGATGAACGACAAGGAAGGGCGGCGCGGGCTCGGAGGAGGAAGTCTTTGCCTTTTCGTGGTGGTGGAATGCAGTCCGTGCGTGAATCACATATTCTCCCTTGAGCAAGCAAGCAACTTCCTGGCCCGAGCTCTCTGATTGGACGACGACAGGCGCCGGCAGTTAATAGTCCGAAAGTCAAGAAGGAAGGCAATCAGCTCGCGATCGTTGAATTCGTAATCGAAGCGACGCACGTAGTTGTTTTCATTATTCCTGCAAAAAAACGACGCTCTCGTTCGAGAATAATAAATAGCCCGATCAAGAGAGATTTTGCCGGTCTCGTCAACATCGACAGTCTTACGTGGCATGGATTTCGCAGTTATTTATGTTCGGGAGATCAATGACTCTTCTAGCGTGCCAGCTCGCAGAGACTCGATCATGTTGTGGAATGATCAATGCGGCGCACGCCCCCAGGTATAAGTGTTCATGTTGCACGAAAACAACGGCCGCATCCGTTATAGCAAAAATCGCCTCGAATTCAGCCAACGCCACCCATTGCTCATCACTGATGGATTGTCCAGGGGAGTCCAATTTTGGTAGCCGTATACAGTTTGAGCACGACGTGGTGCATACGCAGCAAGGAACGAATAACTTGGTATCGCGCCCGGAACCTCGTCTTATTGAGGTCGAGCTTGAGCTTTTATTTCCCCGGCTGTAATGGCAAAAAGCCCATGCAGATCCTTCACACGTGTGGGTGTGCCGTAAGAAAAGTACTCGGCTCCATCGTGGCCACCACTGTTCAGCAGCTCCTGGCCAGCTGGGAATGGATTGATCACCTGCTTGCCTCTGGATCGTGTCAAGTCGCCACATGCCGCTAGATCTGTGAGATATATCATGCACATGTCACGCGCGTCTTCGACCTCAACAAAAAATTATTTTTCGGCGACGCCAATTTTGGAGCCCGGTCTTGAACAATGGTTGGTTGGGGCCGCCAAATCGATATCGATTCTCGAACGCTCCGCGACCACAGAACGGAGCCGACAAGCCGTGCCGGAATCGGTTCCGTAGTCGTCAGCTGGAACGAGGCCCACGCGGGAACACCGTCTCAACGCCACTCCAATCGGGCCAGATGAAGGATACAAGGCCAATGGCCTGTCGCTTGAACTTCTTATCCTTGAGTGTCCCGCCGCCGTCATGCAGCACACACCTGGGGGGCGAATGGATTGCCGAAAAGCCGCCGCTTCATAAATAACACTCCGTGTTTCAAGATTCGAACAACAAAGCAACGATATTCCGCGTCGTCCACCCATTCATCAAAGAGCGCCTTTCGAGTCATGAACGAGGGCGCTTGCCTTTCCCGCCGCCACTGCCGCGGTAATATTACGCCGCCTCAATTATTTGGTTGCGATGATCTTCGTCGTCAGTCAAAGGTGCGCTTGGAAAAAATCCGCTGCGACGTGTACACGTAGTGCCGAGCCGAGAACGCCATCAGGGAAGAGTGAATGAACGGGAAGTGAACATTGGACTTCGGAGACGAAAAATTCCGGTGAAATGAAGTGAAGTGAATAACCTAGTGAAGCGAGCCGAGTGAATTCCCAAGGCTGGTATGTATTTACTTATTATTATTAATCAAAGTTCTTAGCTTCGAGGAATTCGACGAACTCGCGACAGGAGATCCGGTTGTCGCCGTTGGCGTCGAACATGCACATGATCTGCCGGACTTGGGCGGAGGAGAGGCGGAGTCCGAGGTTGCGCATTGCCGTCTTGAACTCGAAGTGGTCAATCGTGCCAGAAGCGTCGGCGTCGAGTTCGCGGAAGGCACCGCGGTAGTCGGGAGGTCCCCGGTTCCTTTCGGAGAGGCGGTCGAGCTCGCGGCGCACTAGGTTTAGAAGTTGTTTGGTGCCGGGATCTTCGCGGAGCGCGAACTGAGTGAAAGTCGCGACGTCGATAGGATTACCTCCAAAAAAGTCCATGACGCCCATGAGTTCTGAGCGGGTGAGGGAAACACCGATGCGCTCGAGGGCGACGCGGATTTCGCGTCTGTCGAGGCTTCCCGAGCCGTCTTCGTCCAGATCTTCGAAGACCTTCCGAACGTCGTAGCCCGTTTTGGTTCTGGAGCATCGCTCGACTTCTTGGGCCAGCCGCCGTATCGCGTATGTCGCCGTTCGCGCCCCCGCGTAAAACGGCGGGGGCCTGCCGCTCATCGCCGCGACGAAGTCCCGGTACCGCACGCGGCGCCCGTCCCCGGGGAACCGCGCCAGAACTCGTTCGGCTTCGGCGACGCTCAACGTGATGCCGAATTTTCGCAGGCCTTCATGCATTTCCTCGGCATCAATCTCGCCCGAAAAGTCGGCGTCGAATTCCTCGAACGCTTCCTGCATCCCGCGCCACGAGTACTTCTTTTCCACGATTTCGCCGAGCCGGTCGAGCACTTCTTGCACCTACGCGGTTTCCGAGTCGAGGCGTCTATCTTTTCGATGAGGCTAACAACAACAACAACAACAACAACAGCTTGGTGAGCCTAACGAGCAGCGTCGACGCCGCCTCGCGCGTCTCTATCGCGCATCGTCCTGCAGTTGACAAAGTCTTCGAATTCCCGGAACGAGACGCAGCCGTTGCCGTTGAGATCGCAGTGCCGCACGAGCTCGGTCACCTCGAACTCGTCGAGCCGAAATCCAAGGTCTCGGAGTCCCTTCCTGAACTCGAGGGCAGTGATCGATCCGTCGCCGTTCCTGTCCAGCTCCCGGAACAAGGACCTCAAAGACTCGCTCTTCGCCTCGGTCCGCAGCACTTTCCGGATCTTTCGGACCAAGTACGTCACGTCGTCCTCGGACGACTTCGGCTCGGCAACCAGAGGCATCCTTTTTTCCGTCCTGTGGGGCGTTAGGCGTCAAGTATCTTTTATTCACACACCCTTACCCTCCTCAGATTCTTTGCACCACCTATCCTGCGTCATTCATTCATTCATTCATTCCCTCCTTATCGCTCGCTAGCTAGCGCCCTAATAATTGTCCGAGAAAAACCTACAGGCGGAGTCGTCGACCCAGAAGAGGATATCTATTATCCTCGGGGTTGCCGACTCGACAGAGAGCCACGTAGAGCAGCTGGACGTGGCAGAAGACGGGCTTGGGCAAGAGGACGCCGACCTCGCGGGGCGTCTGGCCCTACGATCGATCATGTATCTCGTGCCGTGGCAGCAGTGGCCGTGCGACGGGTCGAGGTTGCGAAGACGTTAAGCTCGCGATCAAAGAAGTCAGCATGCTTTAGGTTGTCTGTCGGGGAATTGAAAACTCGAGCGTAAAGAAAAACTTCCGACCCGACCTAGTCGGCCGAAAAGAACTCCGAGACCTCGTCTCCGGGAAAAAATGGCCGCGGTCTCGTCGGACACAAGCGCGTGTTATCACCATCCGCGACTTGCACATCAACTATACGCAAGTAAGAAGGTGCCGTCAAACACGCGCAAGGCAACGTCACCACAGATGGATGATACCTGCCACGACCCGAATTAATTAATTCGGGTCCAACGACAAGGTCGACAGCATCCACATGGAGTAATGTCTTCAATCAAGCGCGCGACCTTTAAAAGAGGAATACACTCGTCGTGGAAGGTATATCCGTCTGTCCTTCGTCGCGGACCACCACCAAACCTCGGTTCTCGTGGCACGCCCGCTGCAGCTTGATAATATCAGGGACCGGCCAACCAACAGCGAGCGCAAGATCGAAAACAGTGCGGGAGCAGCGAACCACCCCTACTAAGTTAGTTAGTTGCACGTCGTTTGCGCTGGTCCGGACGATGGTGCCCTCAACCCACCCGAAACAAACAAACAAACAAACAAACAAACGTGCGCGGTCCGTGGCAATAGAGGTGATCCATTTGGCATATGCAGCATGGCTGAATTCGAAGACGGGGGAACTGCTGCCAATTTTGAGCCTGTCGAATGAGCGCCTCGATCAACCGCGTCGCGAGGCCACCACGATGCAACAACAACAAATCCGTTCCAGACGATCATCCGCATGAATTTTGTCAACCTAGGATGGTAATAAATACGCCGGCACCTCCCTCCTCCGAGGTTTGCGGGTGTTTGTTTGTTTGTTTGTTTGTAAAACCAACCGATTAGTTCGTTCGTTCGTTCGCCCAAACGTGCTCGCTTCACCAACAACAGAGACTGGAGGACCATTTCTTCACGTAATCCACAAACCGCTGTTTTCCTTCCTTCCCCTTTCTACTGTCGCCTGGCGCGCTTGGAGGGGCGGGCGACTCGGTCGTCGTCGAGAAGTCGTACGATAGCCGGGTGATTCGAGGCCAAGTCGCGAAGACTTTGAGGTTGTTGACTACTGAAAACCACATGCGTCGTGTCTGCGTACGGCAGCCACGGCAGACCCCGCAAAAAGCCACGCATGTGCAGGACGTAAAGAATCGACCTCGCGTTGGTCGTCGCGTCGCGACGAACGTCGCGCAGGCGAGCGAGAATAACTCTCGCGGTCTCGACCCGGCCATTCGTGCAGGCGTGCGCAAGAGGCGTGAACCCCTCGTCATCCGCGCGGTTCGGCGCCGCATCGTGCTCGAGAAGAATGCGCACGATGTCGTGATATCCTTTGCGGCTCGCGACGTGAAGACACGATTGTCCTCCGTTCGTCACCGCGTCGACGTCGGCCCCGCCGCGTTGTTCGAGCAAAAGGCGCGCGACGTCGACGCGACCGTTCTGGGTCGCAATGTGAAGAGACGAGACGTCGTGCTTCGTGACCTGGTTGACATTGGCCCCGTGTTCTTCGAGCAAAAGGCGAGCGACCAGAAAGTGACCGTTTCGGGCCGCGACGTGCAGAGACGCGAAGCCGTCGCTCGCGGCCTGGTTTACGTCGGCCCCGTGCTCGAGCAGAAGGCGTGCTACGTCGACGCGACCGTTCTGGCACGCGACGTGAAGAGGCGAGAAGCCGTTGAGAGCGACCTGGTTTACGTCGGCGGCCCCGCGGTCGAGCAGAACGCGCGCAACCTCGAGGCAACCCTTCTCGCTCGCGACGTGAAGAGACGAGGCGCCTTCTTCGTCGACCTGGTTGACGTTGGCCCCGTGCTCGAGCAGAAGGCGCGCGACATCCACGTGACCGTGCTTGCTCGCAACGCGAAGAGCCGTGAACCCATCCCTCATAACCTGGTTGACGTCGGCGCCGCGCTCGAGAAGAATGCGAACGACCAGACCGTTACCGTTCTGGCTCGCGATGTAGAGTGACGTGAATCCGCTGAACGTGGTCTTGTTGGGGTCGGCCCCGTGCTCGAGCAAAAGGCGAACGACCAGAACGTGATCGTTATGGCTCGCGACGTAAAGCGACGAAGCCCGGCGGATCGTGGTCTGGTTTGGGTCGGCCCCGCGTTCGAGCAAAAGGCGAGCGACCAGAACGTGACCGTTCTGGCTCGCGACGTAAAGACACCACGACCCATCGCTCGCGACCTCGTTGACGTTGGCCCCGCGTTCGAGCAGAAGGCGCGCGATATCGACGTCGCCGTGCTCGCTCGCTACGCGAAGCGGGGATTTGATTCGTCCGCGGGTCGATTGATCGACGTTCGCGCCGCGTTCGAGCAGAAGGCGTACGACGTCAGTGCGACGCTCTCGGCACGCAACGAGGAGAATCGAGACGCCCATCTCGTCGACCAAGTTCGCGTCGGCCCCGTGTTCTTCTTCGAGCAGAAGGCGCACGACATCCACGTGACCGTTCTGGCTCGCAACGTAAAGAGACGACTTTCCTATATAATCCACGTAGTTCACGTGAGCCCCGCGCTCGAGCATGCGGCGAGCTACATCGACTTTACCGTCGGCGCTCGCAATCCAGAGCGCCAAACTATCGTTTCGCATAGAATCGTCGTCGTAAACCACCTCCATATGCGAGGAGGAGGAGGAGGACCTCTCTCTCTCTTTGCCTTGACAAGGGTTAAGTTTTAGGGGTGATAGATAATAAATACCCTAAACCCCAAGATGACCGAGGACGATGATGTGCTGAGTTTTGAGCTCCCGCGCGCCGCCATTCTCAAGCTGGGTGCCAAGGGCGTCGCTCAGGGCGGGCAGCCGACGGCCATTGCCATGAGTCCCTCGGCGCAGACGGCCATGGCGCGGATGGGAGGATTGTTCGTCCTGTACGTCACGGCGGCCGCCGTGTCTATATGTAAAGAAGCGAAGCGACAGACCATAAGTTCCCAAGACGTCGTGAACGCCCTCAAGAGTCTGAGGTACGAGGATTGGGTCGACCCATGCAACGCTCACCTCGAATCGGACCGCGCGCATCGGCCGAAGCACGCGCCCACGCTTAAAAAGTATAGGGGCGTCTACCAAGGTTCGATCAACGCTTGGTATTCGCAGATATCCATCGCTGGCCAGCCGATACATCTCGGTTCCTTCGCGGCCCCCGAGGACGCGGCACGGGCCTACGATCGCGCGATATGGAGTAAGCTCGGCACCGCGGCGGCAGAGCTACTCAATTTTCCAGAAGACTTTCCCGAGAGTTCCAAATATCTCAAAAAGGAAACTAACGACGACGCGGAGGCACCGGCGCCGACCGACTGATTTCTTTTTCTAAATAAAAAAAAAGAGCCTGGGTCGGTCGGTCGGGATTTTATTAAGGTCTTTTTTCGAACCCTAAACGTGCGACGAATAGCGAATAGCTTTCTTTTTTCCTGGTCCCTGGGAGTTCGTTCAGAAGAGGTCAAGCATATATGCAGGTCGGCTACTTGATCGGGGGGGGGGGGCGCGAGAAAATATCAAAAGGGGGTTCCGTCCCTGCTCCTACTCGGTACGGAAAGAGGTTCGTGTCGAGTTCGGGCGTATTTTCCAGAACCAGTTGGTGTCGGACTCCAGCTCGGCCCGCATACCCCCGTCTGGTCCCTCCTCCTCAGAAAGTTTGCCCGCACCTTGACTTGGGTTGATCTGAGAAAGCGACGGCTGCGTCCGTACCGGCGACGCGGAAACAACCAGTCCCGGTATGATGATGATGATGATGACCGTGTACGCGATGTCGGCGTCCTTCCAGTGGTCGTCCGGTGATTCATGCCTCGCCACCCAATGCCTGCCAGTTTAACCAACCAACCAATTCCAATTCGGAGGCGCGCCGCGCTTCCTTTCCCATAAATTGAGCCCGCCCGACGCGCTATCTTGAAGGAAGTGACGTGTGAAGTCGGGGCACGGATTATTTATTACCAGGCCTGCGTTCGAAACAACTTGGATCGTAGAGAACGGCTCTAAGAAGAAACCGGAGGTGCCCCAAATAACTCGCGCGGGTTTTTTTTGACGACGATCCGAAATACGTCCCGGTGGCCGGACTACAGTTTCAACACCGCTAGCGCTGATAATATTTTGGTCGTCATCATCATCGGAGGCCGTTCTGGGACGACGCGATGCGGACTCGACAACGTAGGGCAGCTGGGCAAAGCGTTTGGGGAGACGCGACTAGACAACAGCGGGCACCCCGCTGGGTCGCGACGTCGCAGACCGTCGTCTTCGTCCAAGCTCGGATTCGTCTTCTGCGTCGACGACCGGTTTAAGCAAGGTCCATGCGCCGCCAGGAGTTGGCGGCCTTGGAGTACGAGGGGCCGTAATCCTCCTCCTCGTAGACATAATGTAAATCCAGCCGACGTTGTTGCCGCCCGTCCATCCCGGCTTTGTTTGTTGACTTAACGCCCCGATTCCATTTGAGCTCCCCGTCCGTCAGCACCGGATTAGATTGTTGCGGAACGTCGGCATGTCGCTTCCGCAATTCGCTCTTCGGCCTCGTCGGCACCGATGGCTCGCGCGCTAACGGGAAAAGCTTCTTTCTCAGATATTAAGATCGAAAAATTCCGCTGCAGCCGGCCTTGGCGATATTTGCGTTGGTTTAGAACCCACGCTCTTTCGCCCCATGCCCAGCACTCGATCTGCTGCCCTGACATCACGGCCGCGGGATAGATCTGTCGGAGAGCCGAGTGGAAAAAGCTCGCGAATGTTTTTTCGCAGAGCCACAAACACACCCGTTGTGGAGATCTAATATTCGACGACGATCAGACGGGCGTGACCTCGACTTGACCAGAGCCTCGACTTACTTACTTGGCGCAAGTCGAGGGCCTTCTCCACATCTCGATCCTCGTCGCGACGCCGCTCTTGGGCAGCACCGTTGTGCTGAGCCCTCGCGTCGGCTGTCAAATCTGCAAGTGAACGGCGACCACTCTCGAGCGCCGCCGCCGCCGCCGCCGCGAGCTGGGGTGAGAGTGAGAGTGAGCCCAACACTCCATCGCTCTGCTCAACCTTGCGCCGACGCTTCACCGCCGTTTGCATCGACCCGGATGTGCTACGCGCGCTGGGCACGGATCGAGTCGCCAAGCCGGCCAAACACACCATATCCCTACAGCAAACGACGACGACGCCGGAGATAAATGCTCGAGATGTTGCTCGCTCGCTCGCGGTTACTGGAGCTTGCGGTACTCCTTTGGATTCGAACGCCGGGTGCATCCCTCGGCCGCTTCCTCGGCCACCTCGAGCGTCGCGGGAGTGCTGGACTTGGCGTCTTCGTGTCGGTTGATCAGCACGCTCCGTCGTCTCGAGCTGCGGCGCGACACGGACAGCCTCCTCCAACTGCAACTCGGGGGCCTGGTCTCGGCACTCCTCAGCCTCCGCAACCACCACCTCAGCATTGAGAGCGCCGTCGTCGTGCGCCGCATCGCCTACTCGAGGCTGGCTGGCTGGCACGCAACGTCGCTACCTGCTTCTCAAGTCGCTGCTGCTGCTGCTCGAGCTCCTTCTTGGTCGGGCTACGCGGCGGCCCACCCGACACCGACTTTCGCAGCATTGGACTGAGATATGCCCCTCCAATTCGTGCTGGGGTTCGCCGTTAACATCACCGTCCCCAAGCTCGAGTCGTAGTGGAGCGATTCGACCGCACTCTTTGACGTGACGGCGTATTATTTGTAAAAATTCAAGGTGCTAAACTCGAGTTCCGCCGCGCTCTGGATGTCTGGTCTCTGGATCGTTGGTGTCCGCGGGAGACTTATTCGAACAACCGTCAGAACTGTCGGTTTTCGGCGTCGAAGGCCTCGTGCGCGATATGTGGAATATATCCTGGCAAACTCGGAAGGAGCTCGAGAACCGGCTCCGCAATATCTTAACGAGGTGGAGCGCTGGACTACTCAGGTCAAACCGACTGGCGATCGCCTTGGCCTCGCGCGCCGCGCTCTGGTCGGAGATCACGTGCGACCTGAGCGTCGTCCAGTTCTCCGTCTCGACGACGCGTTTGACGCCGCGTACGTCGCCGTAGCGCCCTTGGGCGCCCTCGACGACCGAAGCCAGGACTTCTTGCATTTTCGAATTCCAAGGCGAACACTTTCAATCGGACCGGGTCGCTCTTGGGATTATCGTTTACGTACCCAGGGATCATACATTTGGGGGAAAAAAACCCACCTATAAGTAGTCCAATGTTGGGATCAAGTGTTTAACGGTGGTAGGTGGCTATGCCCTGGCTCGTCGCTCGAAACCGCTCTAAAAATTTGAGGGGCGCGCAAAGAGGTGGCGGTGCGGGTGCTTGAAGGTCATGGTGTGGTGTATGGGCACGCGCACAGAGGTGCTGTGGTGTGGGGTGGGGTAGCAGCCGAGCCTGGTATGGCAGCGCGCTTAGTTGCGATGTCCCGCGATGTCGAGCAGACTTCTTCGCGCTCGGCGTAGTGGTCGGACCCTAAGTCGTGGAAGAACGGGAGCCAAACGCCCGCGGAGGGAGGGAAACGAGGCCCGAGTGCACTTTGCGACGACAAGATACCGGGGTGTGAAAAAAAAAAAAAACAAGGCGGAAGGCCGGCCCGCGCGACAACATATCACAGCATCGAGGTGACCCCGGGGCTCGCGCTCTCGAGGAGGCGGTGGGTCGTCCGCACGAAGTGGGTCTTGCGCACCCCCCCACCCAAACAAAAACCGTGACCCCGCGCTTAACCACCGGACTCGCGAGCTTGGACTTGAAAACCCCGAAAAATCGTCTCGTCAACGCCGCCGCGTCGCACCCGCATCGCCGTTGCGACCTCGCGGTCGAAGAGCGATAACGGCGAGGAAGGCGTCTTCGCGGGTATCTCATCGACAGCGCCGATCCGGTTCTGGCCGTGCACGAGTTTCAGGAGGGGCAGCACGCGGGTCGGTCCCGAGATATCGCTCCTCCATCTCGAATTGGTCCGGAAACAAAAGTCGTTGGCGACCTCGAGTCGTCGCAGGCCGTCCGGCATCTCGTGCGGAGAGCAGCACCTCGTCCGGGCTCGTCGCGCGCCGCACCGCCGGCACCCATTCATTCCGACGGGGGGTATTCGTTCGTTTTCACACTTTTCCGAAAGCGAAAGACTTTGACGACGACGCCTTGCGCAGCAGGATCCTCGCCGCGGCGGTGAGCTCGACGAACTCGGCGCTCGCCGCCGCCCGCTTTCGCCCGTCGCGGACGCGTCGGGATGGGGCCGCCGCACGGATCTCCTCGCACGATGCCCCCGGCTTGCACCGCGCGTGCCCGCTATACCGTCGTGGACATCAGCCGCCGCCAGCACCGCGACATCCGTCCAAACCGAGGTGGTCCGTTTATTCTTGTTATGGACTAATATATCTTGGCGGCGGCGGTGCCGAAAGCGTCGCACGCCTCGCGATTCTCGAGCACGCAGGACGTTCCAGTCAGCACTCTTTTTTACCAGTCAGCATCTTCAAAGCAGCGGCAAACACCTCGTCGAGTGGTCGCAGCGGTCGCGCTATGCTGAGCGCTGATTGTTTTAGTCGTTTTTTTTTTTTGTGTCGCGTGCGCCGTCGGGCCACTCACCGTGCCGCGCGTGCCCCAGGAGCGACGTCGCGACGTCAAGTCCTCTTATAGTGCCATGGGATTTTTTACCCAAAATTTATGATCCCTGGGTACGCAAACCATGATCCCCCAAGGAAATTTTTCCCCTTCTTTTCGATGACGGCGCCCCGGGCTTCGAGTCTCACGGCGCGCCCTCGCCGGATCCCTTGCCAGATGTCTTCCGCGGCGCTTCTGCGTCCTACTCCTCGAGGGCAACAACCCGCTCCCACAGCCGCTCGATCTCCCCCTCCTACGGCGACCTCGATCTCCATCGCCTCCTGGTTGAAGGCGGCGGCGGCGTACTTGTCCTTGAGTTATCCCGAGGGTCCGGTTTCTTCGGTTGGCAGCCTGTCCCGCCGCCTCCTTTGACTGGCCTTGGTCTCGTTGAGCTCGCCGCTGCACCTTCGCGGCATATGTCGGTGTCGTACTGCTTCTCCTTCGCGCCAACTTCTCCCCCGGCGGCGCTCCTCCCGTCGTCCTCGTACCTCTGCTCGGCCTGGTTCCGAACGCGCTCGGCGGCGCTCCCTTCTTGCGCTGCCTCGAGCTGCTGGATCTGCTCTCAGTCATCACTACCAAATTTAGGGTGATGACGACGCGAGAGCCCTACTTTTTAAGCTTTCTTTAGAATTCACTACGTTCACTGAATTTTCTTCACTTCACACGAATTTTTCGTCCAATGTTCACTTCACGTTCATTCACTCTGGCTGACGGCCTGACCCTCGATGAGCCAAGTCGAGCCGCGCTACAAGGAGGTGGAGGATAATGTTGATGATGAGGAGGAATTTAAACGCGGTGTTAACAGAAGGAGGAAGTTCACAACAACGAGCCGATGTCGATGTTGTCACGTGGATAACGCGACCGGTATCAACCAAAAGTGGACGATCAACAACCAGGTTTTTTTTTTTTTTCCAAGGTGTGGTGGCAGGTTTTTCCAAGGTATGGTATGGTGGGACTGCGTGCGTCGACAAAAAATGAACATCATCCTGACCACCGCTTCGACCAGTGGGAAGGCGACGACGCATGTGTGTATCCGGTGCTGGGAGCACCTGAAGGTGGTGACGAGAGACTTCGAGAAAAGGGCACGTAGCAGACAGACGACCAAGCCCTCTTGGGGCCGGCCCACTACAAGGCTGCGCATCCGGAGGAGGATTCGACGACCTGGGACGTCAACAGCTCACCAAGAAACAGAAGATAGAATAAGAAAAAGGAGGGCGTTTTTGATGACGGCCGTGGGCGTTGTGGCAGCAGCCTCGAAGGGTAAATCGGATATTACGAGATACTTCATGGCCATGCCCAGGCAAAGCACTCTTCCCTGATGGCGTTCTCGGCTCGGCACAACGTGTACACGTCGCAGCGGATTTTTTCCAAGCGCACCTTTGACTGACGACGAAGATCATCGCAACCAAATAATTGAGGCGTAATATTGCCGCGGCAGTGGCGGCGGGAAAGGCAAGCGCCCTCGTTCATGACTCGAAAGGCGCTGTTTGATGAATGGGTGGACGACGCGGAATATCGTTGCTTTGTTGTTCGAATCTTGAAGCACGGAGTGTTATTTATGAAGCGGCGGCTTTCGGCAATCCATTCGCCCCCCAGGTGTGTGCTGCATGACGGCGGCGGGACACTCAAGGATAAGAAGTTCAAGCGACAGGCCATTGGCCTTGTATCCTTCATCTGGCCCGATTGGAGTGGCGTTGAGACGGTGTTCCCGCGTGGGCCTCGTTCCAGCTGACGACTACGGAACCGATTCCGGCACGGCTTCTCTGCCCAGTTATGAGGTCGCAGAGCGTGCGGGAATCGATATCGATTTGGCGGCCGCAACCATTGTTCAAGACCGGGCTCCCAAATTGGCGTCGCCGAAGAATCTTTTGTTGAGGTCGATGACACGCGTGACATGCGCATGATATATCTCAAAGATCTATCGGCAGCGGCACGTGGCGACTTGACACGATCCAGAGGCAAGCAGGTGATCAATCCATTCCCAGCTGGCCAGGAGCTGCTGAACAGTGGTGGCCACGATGGAGCCAAGTTCTTTTCTTACGGCACACCCACACTTTTGAAGGATCTGCGTGCGCTTTTTGCCATTGCAGCCGGGGATATAAATGGCCGAAGCTCAAGGTCGACCTCAATAAGACGAGGTTCCGGGCGCGATACCAACTTGTTCGTTCCTTGCTGCGTATGCACCACGTGCTCAAACTGTACACGGCTACCCACAACATTATTGGACTCCCCTAGACAATCAGTAATGAGCTTTGGGTGGCGTTGGTTGAATACGAGGCTTTTTTTTGCTATAACGGCCGTTGTTTTGGTGCAACACGAACACTTATACCTGGGGGCGTGCGCCGCATTGATCACTCCACAACATGATCGAGTCTCTGCGAGCTGGGACGCTAGAAGAGTCATTGATCTCCCGAACATAAATAACTGCGAAATCCATGCCACGTAAGACCCGTTCCTAACCGGGGGCTTATTAAGCCTTATTTTTGGCTTAATTGGGGTGCGATCGTAAATAAGGGACCGATCAAAGAATAGCGGCCGGCTTGTGTTAGCCACACTTCGCTCCCTTATTTTTTGATCGATGCGGGCGGAGGTATGTATGGCGTTCTGCGAGCCTCCGAGCCGGTTGACGCTAGCGACGACAGCGACGAAGAAGATGGGTTCGACGAGCTCATGCATGGATCTGCTCAGAAGGCACCTCTTCAAGCTGAAAGGCGCCGCTCTAGAAAGCTTTCGGTGCCGAGTCCGCACCAAAACCCGTCCAAACGTCTAAATTCTCGCAGGAAACGCACGGGACGAAGAGGAGCTCCAGCGAGCGAAGGTGCGGCTTTTGCATCACACGAGGCGTCGCGGCCACCGTCGCCGCCGATGGCAAGGCGCTCCCCGCCGCCCGCGACTGGCGGTTGGGAGCCGTCGTCGTCGCCGGAGCGGCCGCCGCCGGTGGTAGGGCGCTACTCGCATTCGCGTGATGTTGACGCGCGCCTGGCTGGAGCCATCCTCGAGCACGAGAAGGAGGCCTTCCTCAAAATCGACGAGTCCAGCGAAAGGTGTGTCTCGCAACGTAACCGTCTGGATGGTGATTGCAGCCACCTTCAACGACCCGAACTTGAAACCTCCCACAACTTATACGCGGATGACTTCCCGGAGAAAAAAAATCGTGGACGTGGACAAGGTGCAGTTTCAGTTCAAGCAAATTCGAAGCAAGCTGGACGAGGCCAACGGCAGATTCAGAAGGAGCGGCCAGGGTGACGGCGGCAAGGAGGAGGAAAAAGCCGAGGTCAGGAGCTCAAACTTCTGGAATTTCTGCGACGGTGAAGTCAACGTGTACTACTTCTACCTAGGTGCCAAGGATCACGGCCTCATCGCCCGCTTCACTTCGAAAATGGACTCGGGCGCTGCCAGCGGCACCGACAAATCCAACACCGCAGGTCGCAGACCCGGCTCGTCAGCTTCTGCGGCCTCCAATCGAAACCAAATTACGGCGTCCATCGACAGGCTGGCAGAAAAGGAGCAGTTAAGGTTGATCATCGACGATGGCCAGAAGGAGTTGAACAAGCAGATGGTCATGATTAAAAACGAGAGCGCGCATTACGGGATGTCGACACGGAGACTCAGCTCGTGGAGAAGATCGAAAACTTCGAGGCGCGAGCTTCGGCAGCGCCCGAAGGGAGCGTCACGCAGAAACGGTGGCTGGACTTAGCCCGCCGCACGCAACAACGACTTGATGTGCGCCAACAACAGACACCCCCAACAACCCTCCTTCGAAACCCCGTACGTCAACTAGTTTCCAACTTTCTATCTCCAGTCCCTTCCGCGTGCTCTCGATCTTCCTTCGCCGATATCTTATTACCGGACGCGACGATGGTGTAAAGTCATTGGCGGCGGGCGGACGATTGCGGTGTCGGCTATAATAACACGCGACCGGACCGTGCGTCTGCGTGGGCTGGCCTGGAAGGGGGCGGTTTCACCGGATTCGGTGGTGTCGAGGGCGGCCGTCGCGATCGAAGACGGGTGGGCGAATCCCCGGCTCTGGACCTCGAGGCAAGGATGTCGGACCGGAGGTTGTCGGTGACGCTCTCACACTGCTCAAACAGTGACGTGGAGCGGAAGTGGTTCCAATCCTGCCAGGGAAGCTGATGTCAAAGAAGAGGACGCTCCGCATCACACACCACTCGGGCCTAGAGGCCGTACATATTCTTGCGCGGGACGTGGTAACGCTGTCCACCGTACGACCCGAGTTTTGTATCTCGAATATGCAGCCGTCGTCGATGGCGCCGACGACGCAGCCCTGGTTGCGCGACTGCTTGGCCCTGAAGCCCTGCTCCACAGCACTCAAATCAGTGACGGGGAACCTGGTCGCGAGCTCCCTCCGCGTTGCTGATAATTGGAGAGCTGTAAAACTCGGTAGCTGAGAGACCGTAGCGGTCGGTGATGTCCCAAACTTGACCACCCGCCAAGAATCTTCTTCTGAGCGTCGCCGCCAACCGCACCTCCGGTCTGATCTCGCCGCCGCGCGCGTCCGATCGTCGGGCGCCCGAGCGTCGCACTGAGTCGTCGTGATCCGATGCCGAATCATCCCCAGCAGGAGTCGTCTATTCCCATTCGGAAGTTCCGCCGGAACACCCTGGACGACGTCGTCGACACCCGCGCGTTTTCCAGTTGTAGCGCTCGTCGTTAGAGTCCGGCGCAGCTTCGAGGCCCGAGCAGCAGCAGCAGCTCGATGTCGGACTCACGTTGTGCCACGGATATGGCGACGACCAAGCGGACGCTCTCAAGTTCACAGCTTCCGCGACCAGGCGATATTTGCGCTTCATACACACCTGTTCACGCCAATAGGAACGGGTCTTAGGTAAAAAAAAAAGCGACAGCACTCCAAAGCGATGATATTGTGGCGAGCTAGCCGTATATCATTGTGTGGCGAGCTAGTAGCCGTATCTAAGCAGCGAGACAATTCGAGATTGGAGGATGTGGTACTGAAGAGCATCAAGCCTACACGACAATGCAATCCAATACAAAGCACGCAGAAAAGCCAAATGTGACTACGGTGCTACTATTCGGCGATGAAGCTTTGCTGCTGCTGCTGCGATAGATAGTAGAGTGCTCCTCCTGACAGTTTTATACTGTGAAAAAAAAGTTTTAAATCCGGATTTTATTAAGGTTTTAGAACTGTCCAATACTCGGGGCCTCCCGTTTTGGACCGCCACCACATCATTCATGCCACGTAAGCTTACTTTCTGTGGTCGTCGATGGCGTATAGCGGCTGCAACGACTACGGGCTCGTCGTCGTCGTCGTCAGCACCAGGAGGAGTGTCGTTGGTGGTATCTTCTCGTGCATACTCGCTGATGCATTGGAGGAGGAAATAGTCGACTTCTTCTGTGCACTTATTCAGGAGACGCGGGTTGATGTACGCGAAAAGGAGGAGCACGCGAACGGTGCAAGCGTCGAGGGAGTTGCGGGCCTTGGTGTGGACGACATTCATTGTGGGCCTTGCAGGCACGTCGGTTGACTGGACGGCAAGCCTGTCGAGGCGATGGGGGCAAGCTTGGGAATCAATTGCGCCGCGCTGGTCACGGCCCAGTAGGAGGTGGTGGAGTCTGCTTTCAGATCTCGACACCTTGACGATCGCGATGATCTTTTTGTTAATATAAACTTGGCGATGATGATGTCGTCTGTTGGATGAGCGATGGCTGGCTTGCGGCGGATGAGGTCGCCCCAGATGCCTTGGCGTAGGATGAGGTCGTCGAGCTCCTGGAGGAGGGCGGCGTCCTGGTCGTCGGCGAGATACAGGAGGTAGAACTTGCTGACGAGGTACATCTCCACCCAAGCCCGGCGAGAGACACTTCGACGTAGTAAAGGGGGTCGAGAAACAAGGCCAAGATGATGTGCGCCGGGTCCTTGAGGCCGACCTGCCGTGCGCCGTTCCAGCCGCAGAGGACGGCCGCCTCCCGCGTCGCCTCGCAGCGGCAAGTCGTGACCTTGGTTGCGCAAACACCGTTTTACAGTTTCTGGAAAGCCTAATCCGTGTTTCGGTTCGGTCTAAAAGGAGCACTGGCGATAGACAAAGAACGAGCCAGTGGACACGAATCCGAAGTCAACATCCTTTCCCGAGACAACGATCACTCGTGTATCCTTTTTTTCAGCGTTGGGAATTCACTTCAGCAAGCGAACGTGAACCACTTCACCAGCCACGCAATATTGGTGAAGTGATTTCAAGTGAACACGTCGCCCTACGTGGTTATAAAGTGAACCTTTGTGAAGTGAACGAACGCCACTTCTTTTTTAACGCCAGCGCCGGTCCCTGCCGCGCCCCGTCACAGTTTTGTGCCCCCCGCGCGCTATTTATTGCCTCCTAGGTCTGGTGCTCTTAGATTCGTTCGCGTTAAATTCGGGGCGAAGGAGGAGATACTACCGTGGATGGGGTTCAGTGTTTCTTACTACTTTAGGCGATGTGAACGAACGAACGACCTCGGTATCTTCGTCTGGTTCTTCCTCATCAACCTCCATCTCCAAAGAGTCTTCGGGGAAGGAAGGAATCATGGTGCTCTCGGCGTTTTTGAAAAACTCGGTCTCGTGTCCGAGGTCCCTGTACTTAATCCGGGGCGGGCCGCCGCAACGAAATTCTTGTTCATGTGCAGTATGCTGGCAACAACTTTGCCCGTCTCGTCCGCGCCGAGAAACGTGTTTCCCTCGGTCAGGAGACAAGATTTCCAATGCCCAGGCAGCGCTCACAGTAGTAGCTCTGCGCGTCGCCATGTGTACCAATTGAAAAAACCCTTAGAGGCAGGCTCTCGCCATGTCCGGAAGGAAGGAACCCATACTGCTCCTTGGTGAGCGGTCGATACAGCTTTCCAACGTCGAGCACAGCAGCCAGATCTGTGAAGCTGAGACTTCATCCTTCTTCTCAAGCTCAGGATAATGCTCTTTCCAGTTGAGCGATCTCGACAGCCTGATGGTCCATTGAGTGAAGACCTGTTCAAACTCCTCCACATTGAAAAAATCGGGCATCTGGTTCTCGGGCATAGCAAAAGAAGGCACGTCGCCACCAATGTCGTCGTCCCAAGCGTCGTCTGGTGCGTCGAGTGCCGCCAAGAGACTGCGGGCAGGCGCAGGCTCGGAGGGCGGCGCAGACTCGGAGGAAATCTTTACCTTTTCGTGGTGGAATGCAGTCCGTGCGTAAATCACATATTCTTCCTTGAGCAAGCAACTTCCTGGCCCGAGCTCTCTGATCTGGAGCGACAGGTGCCGGCAGTTGATAGTCCGAAAGTCAAGAAGGAAGGCAATCAGCTCGCGATCGTTGAATTCGTAGTCGAAGCGACGCACGTAGTTTTCATTATTCCCGCAAAAAAAACGACGCTCACATTCCAGAATAATAAATAGCCCGATCAAGACAGATTTTGCCGGTCTCGCTGAGGTCGTCAACATCGACAGTCTTACGTGGCATGGATTTCGCAGTTATTTATGTTCAGGAGATCAATGACTCTTCTAGCGTGCCAGCTCGCAGAGACTCGATCGTGTTGTGCTTGATCAACGCGGCGCACGCCCCCAGGTATAAGTGTTCATGTTGCACCAAAACAACGGCCGCATCCGTTATAGCAAGAATCGAATTCAGCCAACGCCACCCATTGCTCGTCACTGATTGTCCAGGGTAGTCCAATGTTGGTAGCCGTGTACAGTTTGAGCACGACGTGGTGCATACGTAGCAAGGAACGAATAAGTTGGTATCGCGCCCGGAACCTCGTCTTATTGAGGTCGAGCTTGAGCTTCGGAGATTTATTTCCCCGGCTGTAATGGCAAAAGCGCATGCAGATCCTTCAAACGTGTGCCGTGAGAAGAAAAGTACGTGGCTCCACCGTGGCCACCACTGTTCAGCAGCTCCTGGCCACCTGGGCATGGATTGATCACCTGCTTGCCTCTGGATCGTGTCAAGTCGCCACATGCCGCTGCTAAGATTTTTGAGATATCATGCATGTCACACGCTTCGACCTCAACAAAAGATTCTTCGGCGACGCCAATTGCAGCCCGGTCTTGAACGATGGTTGCGGCCGCCAAATCGATGTCGATTCTCGCACGCTCCGCGACCACAGAACGGAGCAGAGAAGCCGTGCCGGAATCGGTTCCGTCGTCAGCTGGGACGAGGCACACCATATCAACGCCACTCCAATCGGGCCAGATGAAGGATACAAGGCCAATGGCCTGTGGCTTGAACTTCTTATCCTTGAGTGTCCCGCTGCCGTCATGCAGCACACACCTGGGCGAATGGACTGCCGAAAGCCGCCGCTTCATAACACTCCGTAACGACGTGCTTCAAGATTCGAACAACAAAGCAACGATATTCCGCGTCGTCCACCCATTCAAACAGCGCCTTTCGAGTCATGAACGAGGGCGCTTGCCTTTCCCGCCACCACCGCCGCGGTAATACGCATCAATTAGGTTGCGACGATCTTCGTTGTCAAAGGTGCGCTTGGAAAAATTCCGCTGCGACGTGTACACGTAGTGCCGAGCCGAGAACGCCATCAGGGAAGAGTGCTTTGCCTGGCTGGGGGCATGGCCATGAAGTATCTCGTAATATCCGATTTACCCTTCGAGGCCACCACAACACCCGCGGCCGTCGTAAAAAACGCCCTCCTTTTCTTGGTCTGTCTTCTGTTTCTTGGCGAGCTGTTGACGTCCCAGCTCGTCGAATCGAATCCTCCTCCGAATGCGCAGCCTTTCGCACGAGGACTTGGTCGTCTGTCTGCTACGTGCCTTTCTTGAAGTCTCTCGTCGCCACCTTCAGGCGCTCCCAGCACCGGACACACACATGCGTCGCCTTCCCACTGGTCAGTCAACGCGGTGGTCAGGATGATATTCCTTCAGTCGACGCACGCAGTCCCACCACACATTGGAAAAAAAAACCTGGTTGATCGTCCACTTTTGTTGTTGCCGGGTGTGCTCCACGTCACAACATCGACGTCGCAATCGGCTCGTTCTTGTGAACTTCCTCCTCCTTTCCGCGTTTAAATTCCTCCTCATCATCAACATTATCCTCCACCTCCAGGTAGCGCGGCTCCGCTCATCAGACGGGATCAGGGTCAGGCCGTCAGCCAAAGTGAATGAACGTGAAGTGAACATTGGACTTCGGACGGGAAATTTCGGTGAAGTGAAGTGAAGTGAAGTGAAGTGAACCAAATTCAGTGAACCTCGTGAAGTGAGCCCAGTGAATTCCCAATTTTTTTAAAATTCTTGGATAATAATTTCATCCACTTTTCTTTTGGACTGTTACACGACATTACGTCTGTTCTGCTTTGTATCGCAGATGTTTGCGACCGACCAGGTAGTGCGTGTCTTGTACGAACTAACGAGTGTTGACGTAGCTTGTTTTTAACGTCGACCGTTTAAGAGTTGTGGGCAGAGCGTTCGGTGGCCAACCAGGGTCGACGTGCTAACCCGAGTCGGGTGCTCGACAAAAATCAAGGCTGCGACGGAAAACGGATCTAAGAGCGCCGACATCGTCTCAACAATCCTGCGTGACATCAAAGCGACACGAAATGCTCGTTGGACGTCGCCTCTCGAGGGCCCGGCCCTCGTCACGTTTTGTTGTTGTTTGGTAGAGGCAAGACCGCTTCCACAAATGGGGGGGGCGCGACAAAACACCCCCCAAGCATGAAAA
Organism: Chrysophaeum taylorii; assembly: GCA_029834535.1. Classification (NCBI taxonomy): domain Eukaryota; class Pelagophyceae; order Pelagomonadales; family Pelagomonadaceae; genus Chrysophaeum; species Chrysophaeum taylorii. Next base: position 323,782 of record JAQMWT010000044.1, on the reverse strand, counting down.
TTTAGGGGTTGGCTTCCCCGGAGCTAGTCGGTGGCGCGTGGGGACCCCCCCCGGGACGACGGGCATTGCTGCGCCAGACAGTATCTACTCGTCAAGCTGCAGATAGGGCTGAAGGGAGGGTTTTGGGGTAACCACCCCGAGGAAGGAAGCCCCACGAATGCGCGCAGCGGTCTTTTGCCCTGGTCGGAGATCTCGTACGCGCCGAGCGCCAAGTTCTCGGTCTGGCCTTAGTTTGACGCAAGCCTTTTCTGGTCAGGCAACTCAGTCGTAACAAACGACAGAATGACATGGCACCCAGGTAAAAGTACTCCTTCTTCGTCGACAGGGCGAGGGAGTTCTTGGCACACTAGATACTCGTGGTTCAAGTGTTCACCAAACTCGTCCGTCTCGATGACATGATCTATAGGATTGCGAGAGAGACAGTCATGATCATTCCCGGCGACTTCCCTGGCTTGTAACCCAATTCAGGATAAAGTCAAGTTGCGATGATTCCGTTTCAAGGATCGTCTTGTGACCTTCGATATAAGAGCGGAAATGCTCAAGAGAAAGAAGAATAACTGCCAGCAGCTCTAGCCGGCGAGGCTCACATAGTTCCGCATCTCTTTCGGCACAGCTCGGCTCCAATACTCAATTACTCGTTCCTCGCGTGTCACCTTTCCGCCGGATTCGTCCTTGATTTCCACGAGCTGAAAAAGATACGCACCCAGACCATCCTTGGAAGCATCCGAGCGGATTTGAAAGGGACGATCGTAGTCAGGATGATAAACTCCGCGAGAGTCCACCAAAGCTTCGATGATCGTGTCCCATATGCCTTTTGGGGCACTCGGGCGTCCATTCAAACTTAACGCCTTCAAGACACAATCGCCTAAGCGGCTCCACAATCTTCGAATAATTCTTCACATATCGGCGGGAATAGTTGCTCATACCAATGAAAGATCGAATCTGGGTCTTCGGGGACGCGTATTGGGCAACGTACCGGGAATCGGCATCTGCTGCAGCGCTTCTAACGTCTTGGGGTTCGGCTTCAAGCCTTCCGGAGTCGAAATATGCCCCAAAAACTCGATTTCATCCTTGAGGAGGTGGAACTTCGAAGTTCGTCCACTATATCCTCGCTGTGCTAAATGGCACAACACTTCAATCAAAACTTGTAAATGTCGATGGAGTTCATCCGATCCCATCATAATATCGTCGACAAACGCGACCAAGTCCTTATACATCCATGTGGACAAATTGCTAGCCATCTGCTTACAAAAGAGAGCTCCTGCTGCTTTTACTCCTAAAGGCAAGCGCAGGAAACTATGGGCTCCAAGTGGACTAACCATCGTAACAGCGTCCTGAGCAGTGGCGTTCAAACGTAACTAACTAACTAACTTCAGACCTCTCCCGAGCATGGGAGCCAGGCCGGACCGACAGGAGCCAGCCCGGAATCACGGGCCTGTAGACGAGGAGCGCCGAAAGGTCGGTCGGCGGAGAGTGACCATCAAGCTTGTCGCCATGCGACGAGGAGACCGCGATGTGACTGACAACCAACTCGTCGATAACCTTCCGTATTCGCCCCTCGGCCATACCCCGTCCCACTGCGAACGTTCCGGCTGCCAACCGGCCCGCCCGGGAGGCGAATAGGTGCCAACCTACGCCGGGAGGCCGGATGCCCTCGCAAGGCTCAGGATTCATGAGGCACCGTCCTCCATCGCAACCGCAGTCGGCGATCAGGGTAAGGGTTCAAACGTAAGTTATGATAACCCCATCGAATATCAATGCACGTCCACCAACGGCGCATGGCAAGAAAAGCCAAAGCATCATCTTGACGAATATTCGGCCAACTGGCATTGACCAGCTGATCATTGAGCTGACGCAAGTCAACTGCAGCACGAAAAGCATTCGACGTCCCGGCCTCGGCTCCCCTCTTAGGCAGCATCAGTACAGGAAATCCCCACGGAGAGTTCGCCGGTCGGATGACTCCATCGCGACACCACTCAGTGATCTGCTTTCTGAGACACTCGAGCTTTGCTGGCGTCAACCTATAAGGCGTCATCTTGATCGGTCTTGGGTTTGCGTCTTTAAAGCGTAGAGAAACCGGTGGCGAGTCCACGGGTCTCATAATCGGATCAAAGAAAGCCCACGCGTATTGCACGCAATGGCTCAACATCATCTTCGCATCATCATCCAGATGCGGGTTGTCGGGAATTCCTAGATCTCGAACAACCTTCTTAACTTCTTCCTTCGTCGGAATTACGACTTTCATCGCATCATTGTCCTTGACGTGCTCGGGAATCTGCGGTAACGGTACACCGTCCGCATCGCGCGGCGCATCCTTCCATGGCACATCGAACTTTTCTTCGTATTTGAACCTCACCTCAGGGTGGCTCTTATTGATCTTTTCGCCTTTGACGCGCACATTCGGCTCGCTCCATACTTTCGGCTCCTGTTCAGGTTCAGGATCCGGCGGAACGTCCACTTTTGATTGTCGGGGGGGGGCAGCAGAAAAAACATGAGCCGTCCCCGGCGCATCAGTTGGAAGCGGAAGCATAGGAACTTCTGGTAATCGTCGTTTCTCGTCCATCAAATCGGACATTGCCGTCAACTTCTCCTCCATCGGCGCCGCTGTGGTCTGCTCTGCTGCGACTAAAACGGTATCGGCTAGAACATCGGCTAAAACGGCTTAAACGGTCTCGGGGATCCCCGTAGGAAAAGAAGACGTCGTCCCCGACGTCAACTCGAAAGGTCTAACGTCATCATCGTGAACTGCCCTGCAAGACATGCACATTGACGAATGGGGGGACACTGGAACCTGCGGCATGGGTTCGTCAGTCTCCGAATCTGAGTCTTCCCAGTAGTGCGGAGAATCCCAAGTAGCATCTGACATTGTTTCCACATACGATGTAGAAGGCCACCGAACGATCCGAGCGTTGGTGGTATGTTGCTCCTGTTGCAAACCATGGCTGCTCGTCACAGCGACATCGGCAACATCATCGGAGACTCGGGCAGGGCGCGCCGTCGGGTAAAAGACAACCCCCGACATTGGCGGCGCGTCGCATAAAGATTGGAACGCGAAAGTTGCGCTCGAATGTCTCGAACTATCCTGATATCTGCCTCCGTTATACTCGTCATCTTAATGTCGATGACGTCGGCGCCGGCGCGAATTGCGACTAGAGCTCCGGTGACGGCAAGGACTCGGGCTGCTTTGAGCAGTATGGGCTTTTCGATCATCAGGGCTCTGGCTTCGATGTCGGCGTGACGATCGTCTAGAAGGTGATCGTCCGTCTCGCTGTCGTGTAGAAAACGACGTAGTATCCTTGATGCTTCTGACCTCGCTCACCATGGTCGCCGTTGTGGTTCCAAGATCCTTGAGGGCCGTTTGAATTTCATTAGAAGGCTCCGATCCGCGCGTGGCGTTCGCACGAGATGCATCATCACGCTTCGCCCAATCGGACCGCGATATGGGCTGCTTCTTCTGCTTACGAATTCGCTTCCACATCGCATAGTAGTAACGATCCGGATCGCGGTTGCAAACTACGCGATTTCCGTGTTCATCTTCATCATGGGTGGTCCAGAAGAACCCACAGTGCTGGCACGTTCTCTTGCCCCACAAAAAAAAAGATCTCGTAAGATCAGCGGATCCGTATTCCCAGACGGTTTATCCGCATCTTGCTTGGCTTGTTGATCGGAGGCCATAGCTCGACCTCCCCGCCCTCGCGGCGGTTTATTCGATTTCGGATGATTAGGAGGGCCTTGGTCCTTCTCCTCCTCCATCAACTATTGTAAGTCGTTCTCGAGCCGCGTAATAAGCGCTACCATCGACTTAAAAGTCACGTAACTATCAGGATGTCCGCTCCTCATAGTCCGCACACGGGTCCTCAGCTCCTTGGACGTCAATCCACTGATAAGCTGGTCGAGGATATCGACATCATCCATCGTGCGGCTGGACACGGAACAAAACTCCAAGGCCTCCGATTGGAATTTAGTACAATACGTCTGGACGTGCCACTCCCCAGACTTCTTCGGAACTGAAGCCTGGGTGACCTTCCGCAGCTTGTCGAGCAGCTCCTGCTGCGTGCGTGCGTGGAGGTCGGCAAGTCGATCTAAAATAATCCAGAATTTTATCACAATACGTCTTATTAAGACGACGGGTGCGACGAACCGAGGCTCCGTGCTCTTCATCGTCAGTATCCAATTTCAAGTAAAACGACGGACCGTGCAGTAGCTCATCGCAGAGCTCCTCGTATTTCTGCAAGTGTTTGTCCTCAAAAATTGGTGCAACGGTGTCCCGTAGATGCACGGGTAGGAGGTAACATAATTTCTCGACCGAGTAATGTTCATCTGCTAAAGTATGCATCATCGCTGCCGAATCCAAATTGAATTGCTGTTGATCTCGGCCGTCGATGACGAGTTTGAAGTTGTCAGGCTTCAAACTGGAGGTGGGGCGACGGGATCGGCTCAAGTTGCCCTTTTCGAAGGCGTCCGCAACCGTCTGCGATATTCCCCGCGATAATTCCCGTAAAATTTTCGTACCTTCATTCTCAACGTCCGCCCTACCCTCATTCTCCGTATCGACTCGGGGCGGAGGTTCATTCCCCGTTTCAGTGTTCCTTTCCGGTTCAGGCGGCCTCACGGGCGTTTCCGGTTCGGGTCGACTCGCGGGTCGTTCGCGGCTACTCTCCCGACGCGTACGTTCGGCTAACAATTCATCTCGTTCACGACGAAATCGTTCAGCCTCTTCACGTAGGGTCTTCGAGGTCTCAATCTCTTGCTGTAATGCATCATTGAGCATATCAACTTCTCGTCGAGCCGCTTCCTCTTTCGCTTCAGCCCTTTCACGAGCAAAAAGCTCAGCTAATCGTTCATTTTCGCGACGTCTCCGCTCGAGGTCTTCACGAAGTCGACTTCGGGCTGCAGATCCGCGCTCAATAGTAACACGCTCGCCACGGTCCGGAGTCGTTGGACTCAACGGCGAAAAAAAGGCAGTATCCGGAGGCACATCAGGGGGCACGTCAGCAACGTCGACTGCCTCGGCCTCTCTTAATTCACCTTCCTCGCGGCCTATCTCAGGGGCGGCGGGAAGAACTGGAGGAGATTCTTCCTCACGCACGTCTGCGTTTATCTCCATACTATATCAAAATATCGATCAAGAATCTCGAAACACGTCCGGATCCGATCACTCGAAGTAATTTACGTTGATTCCAACAACGCTATCTGTCGCTGTAAAAGCAGCACTCGCGGAATTCCAATCCGCTGGCAATTCAAAAATGCCCGTGGGTAGCAATCCCAGTCGCTAAACAGCTTCCACCGTTCAGCTATACCAAAATCAATTCCCGGGAGAATGCGCTGCGATTTCCAACTCGCACGCGTGTTCGTCGTCACTCGGAACGCACGAACACAAACAACGTTCGCGTATATTCTCAACGCAAACCGGTCCACTGGAACTCCGCGTGCTTGATCAGGGCACACGTGCAAATCCGGACCACGTATATACAATACGTACGGCGGCACTCGAGTGTTCGTCGGCGACCGACATAGTCGCACGATCTCGTGTACTCCACCACGTATGGCGGCACAGAAAAAAGACCTCCCCGACCCCCGGGTGACAGACAAAGGGGGTACTCACCGACTCGTCCTAGACCTCACTGAACGAGGAAAACACGGACTCGGGGTCGGGTATGCTCGCCACACACCTTGCTCACGCTCACCAAGCCTCTCAACAAGATGGAGAGATGGAATATGATAGCAAGGAAAACTACAAGAATACAGCAAGAATGCTTCTCACAAAAGAGAGGTATGATGTCACTAAGAAGATCGGGAAAGGTGTCCCGTTGAACGGGTATCAAGCCTCGAGAGAGGGGGGGGTAAGCTTTAGCGGTCAGGAGTTGCCGCCACAGCGTCAAATCTCTCCAGTTCTAGACTAAACGGATAGCATAAACGGGAAGTTCAATATGAGCCTGACCGCATGGCTGGCGCTCGACGAAGGCGGCGTAATCGATCTGAATCGAGACCTGATCGCGATACTTGCGTCGCTCTTGCACGCTGTGGTGGCCTCGGGAGAGTACAGCTTCACGCGCACGCTCCTGCACGGTTTGTATGAGGCCTCCGGAGACGGGCCGCCGATCCCAGGGATCGATCGGGCGGTAGAGCGATGATCAACACGCAAGCCGCGCGGGCAAGCTCTTCGTCATCGTTGACAAGTACGAGAAGAGGGTGGGGAAAGACAAGGCGAAGGTGGTTCGGAGCTCGACGCTGTACGACACAAAGGAGGAGGCCGCTGCGGCGAGGGACGACTTTCGGCAGGAGCACGAGCCGCGGGAGAACAAGCGCAAGCCTGCGGGCGCGCCGGTTGCCTCGGAGGAGAGACGGCGAAGAGGCCGCCGAAGTTGGTGGCCGCGTCGTCGCCGCCGCTGAAGAAGGCCAAATTCGCGCCGGCCTTTGTGGGACCGAAACGGGTGCTCGTCGTGCCGTCGGAGACACGGCTCGCTGGGCCGGCCTCTCCAGAACAAGAACTCGCAAGGATGATGAGTTCATCGACTCAAATCTCGCCAAGTGCTTGCAGCGCGCCCAGAGAAAGCGGAAGACGAGGCACTTTTCGAGGAACATGGCGTACGTTTCGCGCGGTACTCGCGGACGGCATAGTGCGAGTACTATAGCTCGTCTACCGCGCCGAGAATGGAGGCAAAGACCCCATTTTTCTCGCGATCGATCGAAACCCAGCGCCACGCCAAGAAGCCCAGGCGGACTGCCGGAACCCTTCGCTCCATTCCTCTGATGAACTGCAGCGCGCCAACAACAGCGGCATGGACTCTATTATTACCGAATAAATTCGTAGTAGACTGCTGGACAGTGTCGCGATAGGTCCGAGAGGAGGGTACCCCGCACCCTTCAGAGCCGCTTAGTCCGCGTCGAAATCAATCCGTGGGGGTAATATAATATCTCGGGCCATTTTGTCCGTACCGCGGGCGACCGAAGACAGATTTTTAGCCTCAATGGAGGACTAAAAGAGGGTTCGCGTCGCTCTGCCGCTGGGTCGCGCGAGGCCACTTGTAGCTTCACGGACTGCGCAAGGGGACGTTGTTTCGACGGGTGCGCGATTTTGTTTTTTTTTTGCACAAAAAGAAAGTGGGGGGTTTATGGTCGAATAAGCTTGTACAAAGCCCCCCGGGCAGTCAGTCGGCAATAAGGGTAAGGGTATAAGAAAATCATGAAACGGGTAAGGGTTTAGGAAAATCACGTTGAAGAAAGGCCAAACCCTAGCATTCAGAATAATGCATCATCATCAGTCTTGAAGCGATGGAGGGGTGTTGCTACGAGGTCGAGGCGTGCTTGCGCCCCACGCCTCCCGAACGGCCGCGCGCGAACCTGGCCCTCCTGTTCGAGCCGGAGAAGAAGTCGCTTCGCACGAGTGACGAGGAGTGGAAGCGGAAACCCTCGTTTCAGGGAGACGATGGCGACGGCGTCGAGGAGGAATGGGGTTGGTTTGTGTCCGAGGAGATGAGACGAAAAAACACAGAGAGCGACATGGAGTAATTATTATTAAGGGATCTGAGCCTTCCTAGCCGGGTGGGAACTACCCCGTTCTGTCCGAATAGGACGCCGCAAAGTTTGCTGCTCCAGGGTTCGTTCGTGGGCCTTAGTTGTCATACCGTTCGGGACTCACGAAGCGGCACGTGCCGAAGGACTTGGGACCTCCGCGACGATGCGAGGTCCTACTCATCCACAATATATATGACCTTCGGCTATCACAAAGGGGTCGGGTCCGTATCGTTCAGTGGTAAGGATAGTAGAATTAAAGGGTAAGGGCGAAAATTAAAGGGTTAGGGTCATGGATTCACGAAAGTAGGGTTTGAGCTGTTTTTAGCGTCGCCGAAGAGCGCTATACACAGGTCTAGAGAACAGTAATTTCGTCGACGACTGTGTTACCCTTCAGCAGAGCGAGAGCAGTGGTAGCCTGCCCTCTGTCTCCTAATAACGAGGACAGCCGGTGTGAATAACACAGCGTTTTTCCGAATTAAGAATGTGCTAAAGGTATGGGAGCTAACCCTAGGATAGGGGGGGGGGGGTACTAACCCAAATTCAAATCCTCTATCTCCAAGGTCGGCTGCGCATGCCCTGGAAGTGGTACTGGACACTCATTGATGGATCGCCACCACGAACGAAACGCACGGGTTCACGGGTTTTATTTACAACTCTGATGATGATGACAAGCATGACCCAAGCAGCGACCAACGTGTCCCGACGCTTACGACGAAGACAACGATGTCGACCTTCCGATCGATCCGACACTCAAGCACGCCTTTGAAAAAAAAGGTCTTCCTATCTGAGCGCGGCGTCAAGTGGCTCCAGGTCTCCAGACTTTGAAGATTGGCAAGCAGCACCAGTGCGACTCGGACAATTGTTTTCTTCGGGTGGAGGAGGTCCTGGATTTCATGGAGATTTGGTTCCCTCGTCACCAGTTCCTCCTAATTGAGGTTGACCACTCATCGGGACAAGTTAAAAGTCCTCCTCAACATCAACAACATGTCCGCCGGCGGGAAAAGCCGCAGCGCCTCTGGCGTGCCCGAGGTCCTGATGACGACGGACTTCGTACCTTAGAGCACGAAGTATGGATTTCAGCGTTGGCCAGACCTCGAGCGAGACCGACCATCCGCGCGCGAAGCCGGAATAACAGGTCGAAGAGGTGCTGGTCTATCGAACGCTTCGAGTGGCCGGAAAAGGAGGATGAAGGTCCACGGGAGGAGGCGCTGAACGTCGACTTGGCGCTGGAAGGGAACAACGGTAGCGCTCAATAAGACGCTTCGAAATCTACGGCGTCTCGAAGTCGAGGAGGTCTTCGTGCGTCGTCAACGTCTCCTTCGACGACGTGGCAAACAAGTTTTGCCGCCGGGTTTCAATTTGTGTCTCCAGACTTGGACCACAACCTCGTCGGTGATCAACGTTGGGAGCTCCAGCGACATGAAAGCCGAAGGAGCGCGTGGGCCATGAAGACTTGCCGTCACCCAAAACCACCGCGCGATGACTTACAAAGTCCCAGCAGGACGTCACCCTTCGTCGTCGCACATACGTCCGGCGGCAGCATGCGTACGACCTACCAAGGCGGGGCCCTTGGTCCGCTCTTCGCGTGCCCCACGACTCGGCGATGACCCCGACGACTAGGTCCCGCATACTCATCTCCGCCCGTCAGGCACATCCCTCCTACCCCACAAAACCACCCACATCCTTCATGCCCCCCCCCCTCTTACCCACATCCTTCATGCTCCCCACACACACCCCCCTCTTACCAGTCTCGACCTTTAAAGACAAAGTTCTCGGCGGTGGGTCTTCTATCAGAACAACAAAGTCAGCGAACCCTATACGTGTTGCAAAGCATGGACGCACCGCTCGTAAAGCTAGACCTCAACGGCACAGCCGCCCAAGGTCAAGCTGCTGATGCGGTTGGCTAGAAAGCATTGTTGACCGGAACATTCGTCGAGTTCGAGGGCATCACGAACGCGACGACGAACCGCGCCATCATCACGCAATTCGAGAAGCGGCGACCACGATGAAGGTCATATCTCTCAGTCGTGGATCTCGGTCACGAAAAAGCCGAAGAAAAAACAAAAGCTCAAAGCCGAAGGAGAAAAATCAAGCTCAAAGCCGAAGAAAAAAAAACAAGCTCAAAGCCGAAGGAGAAAAATCAAGCTCAAAGCCGAAGAAGAAAAAACAAGCTCAAAGCCGAAGGAGAAAAATCAAGCTCAAAGCCGAAGAAAAAAAAACAAGCTCAAAGCCGAAGAAAAATCAAGCTCGACGCGCTCACGAAGCCATTCCTCCCCAGCCCGAGAAGCACGCTGGGCAATCGCGAGGAGGCGACCCCGGAGCATTGCGAGGTTGAGTTCGAACGTGTCTTCTTCGTGCCTTGGGTCCAGTAATAAGTGGCTTTTCCAAAAGTCCTATCAGATTTCTCCAACACTACCAAGATCCCTTTGCTCTATAGATTGCTCAACGTCGGCAGGCTCTACCAGGAGCAAAGCTACCTTTTATTCTCAGGTTTCGAAGGGGAAAATGCGAGCGATGATAACGGCTCGAGACAACGACTCATGGAGCCCTTTCCAAGTCCTGAGAAGAAAGAAAGCTGGGGTCGAGTGGTAACAATCGGGCACGAAAATGGTCACTCCGACGGTGATTTTTTGGCGGGTTTCTGAATGAAGTTAGTTGTGACTCCTACGAGTGAGTCCCCAAAGGACAACGCCCCGACATCACCGGAACTTTTTTTTTCTGGTGAGCTCTGTTGTATGCTTCCGGATGGTCCGGTCCCCCAAAATAACTTAGAAGCGAAGGTAAGTGTCTGGGAGACTGGGGGGGACTCAGGCACTTGAGGTGGTGTTAGAAGCTCGAATTAGGGAAAGCGGCACGCACCCGATGGGCTTTCGAGGCGGCGCGTTTAGTGGACTTGGCGGCTCTGCACTCCTCGGCCTTCTTGGCTGCTTTGAGTTGGAAGACGTCTATGTCGTCGTCGGCTCTCGGGGAGCCAGAAGACGAGGATTTTCATGCCAAACTGGGCCTTTTTTTCTTCGAGGTGGCGTAGGAGGGCAGTCTTGCTCTAGGCCCCGAGATTGTGCTTGCCAAGCTGCTCCGTGATGGGGCCTTTACCGAGTAGCCTCCTTCTGCGTGAGGTAAATGCCTCGGAGTTTGTTTCTCTGCGGAGTTGGCGGCGCCAGGACAGCTTTGGAGGTCAGTCAGCAGATGTCAGGCGAGCGCCGCCGGCGTTGGGAGCGGCGGGGTGGCGCCTTTTTTCCGAGAAGACGGGTACAGCGTCAGCGTGTTCAGACCCGCGGAGAGTTCGCCCGCCGGAGCCGCGCGGGCGCCGTCCTGCTGCTGCTCCTTTTAGAGCTGGATCCAATAGGGGGTCTGGTTGGTTGAAGGGGGAGAGGCCGGACTTGGACCCTGAGGCCTTGCCGTTGACCTCCTCGGGCTGGAGCACAGCCTGCCACGCCTTAAGCTTGAGCACTCGAGCGTCGTCTCTTGGAGATTCGAGGCGACGCGGCGTAGATCCAATCCGATCCGATCCGATCCGATCCGATCCGATCCGATCCTCGCCGAGTTTCTTTTTCTCCAACCACTTCGCGTCCTCGCCGTAGAGCGCGTTGCAGCTGTCCATGATCATCTTGAGGCCGGCCGCGAGAGTACTGACCGTCAGCCAAGACGCCCGCCCCGTCCGCGATCCCATTTTTGATCCAGAAGAGCTCCCGGCGATAAAACCTCGAGTGGCAGCTCCCTCCGTCGTCGTCGTCGGCGGCACGTTTTCTTTGATGATCGCCGCAAGCCCGGCCTTCTTTATCGTGGCAACGCGATCTGCGGCCGCCCCGTAGCTGACTCTCGCCCAGGCCGCAGTCTCGGCCTGCGGCTTCTTCAAAGCGCTCGGACAACAGGCCCCCCCGATGGCCACGCGACACGCACCGCCGCCGAACGGACTACGAGCTTGGCCTTGTCGCGGCAGGCCACAGGCACTGCCTGCGATTCCATGCCGTCGAAGGTATCGGTCGCAACTTTTCCTTCAGAAACTTAAGGCCTAACCTGAGCAGCACAACTGGTACGGGAGTTTCCGCCGGTCTTTCATGGTCGTCGTCGACTGTAGTAGTGAGAGTGGGGCGTAAGCGTGATGTGCGGCGCCTCGTCGCCGACGGTTATGCACAAAAGGCCGGGCAGAGAGCGCGGTGGGAGACCACGCCTCGTAATAGCTCAGAGTGTGAAATAATAAAAAACGAAAGCGATCCGGTCTGTCTCGTCGAAAAGGACGGTCTAAACAAGAGCGGTTTCAGCTTCTCGTCTTTTCGACGTGATTTCGGGCGGCAGCAGAACAAGAAGTGCGTTACAGGCGAAACGAGCTCAACGGCTGGGCGAAACTAATGGACCTCACCGAGGTGTCGCAACACCACGACGACGAAGATCGACACGACGGCGAGCCACCACAGCCTCGCCGTCGACAGATTATGACCAACCAGCGGCGCAGCGATGATACCCGTCCGCGAGAAGGGGACTGGGAGATCGACTCCAAGGCGCCGAAACCTACCACCACCAACGCCGCTGCTGATCGAGGTCAAGACGACCGGCGGAGGTCAAATCGACCGTTTGCGCGACAACGAATCCCCGACCGCGCACCAAACAACCCGTGCCGCCGCCGCGAGGACTGCGACGGTCTCAGCGCCGCATCGCGAGCGGCGCCGACGCTCCCTCGAGCCGCGCGCTAGCCAACTCGGCACCGCGATGTTGCCAACAAACAAATAAAGTGGGGGAAGCAGATGACGGACCGAAAAGTGCAACTCCCGAGGACGATTCTCTCACTCTTCGCGGCGACAAATTTAGCGCTCGCAACTTGGGCGCGATCGCCGTGTGATGGCCCTCGCGAACGCTTGCCGGCGCTGCATAAGATTATTCGATCCTCAGGGGCTTGGCAACACGGCGTGGGCATTTGCCTACGTCGACTTGGAAATTTAATGACCCCCGGGTTTTTTTTTCGCCTACGTACACAGATCTCGATGCCCTCGATGATTGTGGACTGTCGCAGCTCCACCTTACACTTTCGCCTCGAGTGGCCCAACCGGAACTTCCCGCTGTCAAAGCACCAGCAGATGCTCTTGGAAGCTATTCAAACGTCAGTACGCATCACACCATCCCGACGTGACGCGCTCGACCGAGTTGGCCGGACGCCGCATGTCTTCGAGCACGCGACCGAAGAGGGATTGTCGCTCGACATGGCACAACCCGACACGACGCGCTCGAAGTCGACGGACCATACCATTATCTCAAAAGAACGAGAAAAATTGTGAAGGCTGCAAATTTTAAGCTCGAAGCACCAGGCTTCATAGGGACCAAAAGCACCGTGCTAATCGTCTTCCCGCTCCCTCGTTTTTCGCGTCGACTCCGATGATGCTTGCTTGCTTGCTTGCTTGCTTGCGATAAAAATTATAGCCTGGGAGTAGTAACAATAATGAGGGATTGAGGATCGACGGTGTTTATTCTTCGTTTGGTTCACGTCTGTAATGCTGAGGACGGCGCCTAACACGCTCTCTCCCCGCGGCAGCTGCTCGCCTCCCGGGCTGGCCGGCTAGCACCCGGACCGTTAGGATGTTGTTCGCTCGGTTAGGCAGAACGCGAACAGGTTTCGCCTCCTGCACGACGCTTTTGCTCCTGACCTCCCGCACAAACCGCGAGAGTGAGCGAGTCCTCGTCCCCTCTATACCCCAGCGGCGTGATTTTCATCTGTGGTGGTTCCGGATCGGCTCAAACCCGCAACAACGCGTCGCGATAAAGTTGGTTTTTCTGAGGCGAGTTTTGAGACCTTCTACTTGACGCGGTCAAGCAGACGATAGGGCGTTATTCGAGGAAGGGGAGGGCCCACCCAGCAATATGCCTGCCTATGTGGAGCTGAAACGCAGCACCCAAGGAGCAGCATGGTCATCGCCAAGAATGTAAACCGGCGGTCTCTCTCGGCCGGGCTCTCAGGTCGTCGTCGTACTCGCGAATCTTTTGGAGATTGGCAACCGGAGATTGTCTTGAGCCGACATTTTCGTCGGAGGCAGAAATAGGAGGTTGTGTGGAAGCCGATTCGATTCGACGGGGCATTCTCCTCGTTGTGCCATCGCCGGTGCGGCCGTAGATGAAGGACGGGACGCTTCGAGATCTCACGCTCAGTCTGCTGGCTTCTGCTTCTTCGCCACGACCGCGGCCTTGCTTTGGTTGTTGGCGGCGGCCTCCTGGACCAATGCAGAAAATTTATTTTCTTCCAGGACCTGCGACAGACAGCGCTTTGTGGGGAGCTGCTAGACCACCGGAGCCGTCGGCGTCAGCATTCTTCCTCCGTCTCTCGGGCGGCCATTTCTGGTCGCGTCATCCAGGGCAGCAGGAGTGGCCGCGGGGCACAAAGAGGCCAAACGAGGAGACTTTCGACCACCCGAGCCCAAAGTGAGTGAGTGCGTGTAAAACGCTCAATAAAGAGAGACACGTGGGTGGGTGTCTGCGACCGCCACCAGCGCGGCGCGAGCACGCGAGGCGTTCGTTGGTTTTAGGACAGTCTTTAAGGGTCAACTGTTGTAGAGGAGTGCGAACGTGAGCATGCGGGGCGCTTGCTTGAGTGTTTCGTTTAACTTCGTTTGCAACGCTAGCAACGTTTTTTCAGTCGTCCAACGCTTTTTGACGCTTTGAGAGCTGCTGCGAACCCCGGTAGACGGCTCTCATCAAAGGTCGTCGTCGTCGTCGAGGTCTAAAAGCAGCAAAGTAGAACAACGGAGAGCGGGATCTATATTCGTCTTCGCGGAGAAAAGAAAGAAAGCCGGCTTGTCGACGAACGAGAGAAGCCTGGAGGAGGAACTTCGAACTCATCGAAGTAGACCGTAGTGCTGCCATCTTGCTCTTCTTCTCTCCCGTCATCGTCGTCTTCAAAATCAAGATCTTCGCCGTCGTCCTTGTCGTCATCGTGGCTCTCACTCGGCAGATTATTCCCCGATGTGATGTTCGCGCGATGAAACTCTAGCTCACAATCGGTCCGCCGCCTTGAGCGTCAGCATTGTCTTGACGTTCGCCGCGACCGTCAAATAACTTCGACGGGGTCGTCCGTCCGTCCGCGTAAAGGTTCCAGGGGCGTCCAGCACCGCCTCTTCTTCTTCACTAAAGAACGCCAACACTTTCAACCCTTTGTCTCTCTGAAAGTATGACCCCAAGTAAGGTTCACTCGGCGCCTTGTGAACGAACGAACGAACGAACGAACGACACCGCGGGGGGGACCTCCCCTCCAGCCCATCCCGCTCGAGCGTGTGGCCCGTGACACCAGCACGAACACTGCACGCCGGCGTTCTCACTTAGTAAGTTAGCAAGCGGTCTCACAGTGGACGCGAGGGGTTAACCTCTTGGTGGAGGCACTACATACTGAATATTCGTGATTTGACGCGCTTTTCCAGCTTCTGAGAGGCCCTTGGAAAATTCTGGAATATATTGGAATTTCTGAACGTCGTATTGGACGGCGCCAATGATTCTGAGCGAGCGAGCGAGCGAGCAAAGAGGAGGATTTTCTCAATCCCACCGAGACATTTGTGGCGTTGAAAGTCTCATCGCTCAGATTTGAAAGTGCCAATCACTTTTCTCCAGGACCGGGCTGGAACAAAAGTATCCTAAGTCTACGAAGACTACAATTACGTTTTTATACAGACTCGGGCTATAAAGTTTATCCTCGCGTTTTCGGTTTTTTCTGCGCGACCAAAAGTAGTACAAAGAAAGACCCTGCTACATTTCATTGAAATCGTTCCTGCGAAGAAGCCTACCTCGCTTACTGCTAGGGCGTGGCACAAAAGTCCCTTCCTGCTGACGACGTTGTTGCGGAAATAGCCATTGCGCGATATGCCCTACGACATCATCTTATTGCCTCGACGAACTTCCGTCTATAGCCATTGCGCCCCTGGGTTGACGTGTCGCGGGAGCCCTCGCGCACCTTTTTTTTTTGAATGGTCGCGTTGTGATCGCCGGTCGTCCGAGTTAATTAAGAGGAGCACGACAAGCTCGCTTGAATATATACGGTTAACCATTTTGAGCTAGAAAAGAAACTCGAAGAAAAGGCCGGATGCCAAGTAAATGTTCAAGAAGCTGCTGTTATCATCTCTCGCGCTACACAACGATGTGGTGGGTGGATGCGGTTTATGCTTATCGATCGTCTCCATCGTTCGGACTTTTTCTTGAGGATGCAGCCGTCGAGCGATACAAAAAAAAATTCGATTTCGTGCGCCAGCACGTCCAGAGCTCGTCGTTGGTCCCTCCGTCAGTCGTGACGATCGATGTTGGCGCGGATGTGAGATGCGCTCCTCAGCACGATGCATGTCGAACCTCGCGTGCTTTGTCCGGCGTCGCCTCCTCCGATTGCCCAGGAATGGCTTAACGCCGCAGGCTCGCTTTTGCCGTCCTCCCCGCCGTCGCGGTCATTAGTGCCACATCCTCCACCGGAGGGAGGCATGTGGGAAGCTTGACGGCCGGCTGAAAGAGATGAATCAGACGAGCTTGTTGGCTACGACGCTGTCGCGGGGGAGGCGATAGAGACGCGCGGTACGACGTGGCCAGCCTTTCGACGACAATTCACTCTTCGGCGCTTACCATCGTTTCGCAAAACCGGGCGCCGGTGCCATCTGCCGACCTCCAGGCCGGAACTGGCGCCGCCGCCAACTCTCAGGAGGCGCAGTTCTCGTTGTTCCTCGAGGCTTCTTCTTGGCGATCAACGAAGATGAAGGAAACGTTCGGAGCCTACGCCAACCCCGAGGCGGGGGGCAAGATTTCCAGACACCTACGAAAACGCAGTTTGGGACGAAAATTCAACAGCTCGACGACTCCGGGAAGATGAAACGCAACGGCATCCGGCAGGAAGTGGGACACCTCGTACTACTTCCTGAAGCATCATCGACGGCACGCCGTCTCGACGCCAAAACTCGACGCCAAAAAAAAACGTCAACGCTACAGGAGGTAATAAATAAATGAAGGCCTTCTGATGAATGAAAAAGTTGCGACAGATACCTTCGACGGCATGGAGTCGCAGGCAGTGCCTGTGGCCTGCCGCGACGAGGCGCCACGATGCGCGTATCGGCCATCCTGTCGCGAGCGCCTTTGAAGAAGGCGCAGGCCGAGACTGCGGCCTGGGCGAGAGTCAGCTACGGGGCGGTCGCAGGCCACGACTTGCGGCGATCATCAAAGAAAACGAGCCCCCGCCGCCGCCGACGACGACGGAGGGAGCTGCCACTCGAGATTTTATCGCCGGGAGCTCTTCTGGATCAAAAAGGCGAGCGCGGACGGGGCGGGCGTCTTGGCTGACGGTCAGTAGTCTCGCGGTCGGCCTCAAGAAGATCATGGGCAGCTGCATCCACGGCGAGGACGGAGAACTCGGATCGGATTGGATCTACGCGCTTCTAACTTATTTTGGGCGGGAAGCATACAACAGAGCTCACCAGAAAAAAAAAAGAGATGTCGGTCCGCATTGACTCACTCGTAGGAGTCGCAACTTCCTTCAGAAAACCGCGCAACTTTATTCAACCCGCCGAAAAAAAAAAACCATCGTCGGGAGTAGTGTGCCCGATTTTTGTAACTCCCTCGGATGGCCGTCCACGCCCACGTTCGACCCCAGCTTTCTTCTTCTCAGGACTTGGAAAGGGCTCCGTCCATGAGTCGTTGTTTTGAGCCGTTTGCGGGTCGGGTGGCCGAGCACATCGCTCTTCGGTCAATAAGTTTGGTCAATTTCTTTCAAGCTTTTTTGCTCGATTTTGACGTATGTTTGAGGAAAAGTCGATGCTGACAACGCGCGCATGAATGAATGACCGCGGCCTTTTTTTTTTTTCCCAAAGAGGGGGCGTCGGAGTTCTTCTTTTCGGCCGACGACGACTAGGTTGGGTCGGAAGCCGACGCCTCGCTCTTTATTGTCGAGTTTGTTTTTTTCAACTCCCCAACAACAACCAACCAACGGCATGCTGACGTTTTTGATCGCGAGCTTAAGGTGTCTTCGCAACCTCGATCCGTCTCGCACGGCCACTCCGAGGACGGTACCCGAAACATGATCGATCGTGTCGCGTGTCGCCGAGGCTCTCCTCCAACCTGTATCCCTTAAGGCCCGCCGACGCCAAACGATCAACAAGGGGCCAGACGTCCAGCTGCTCTACGTGGCTCTCGCAATACCGCGATGATAAGATAAGCCAGCCCCCTCCCGGCGTCTAGACACGCGCGCACCCACTGTAGGTGAACTTTTTACTGGAACCAGGTGAACTTTCACTTACTGGGGTGAGGTGAACTTTTTACTGGCCTGCACTTGTAAGTCTTCTTATCCTAACTACTAATCGACAGATGTTTGTCTGTCTGTCTGTTTGTTTGTCTGTCTGTTTGTCCCTCGATTTAGGGTAAGGATCATGTGGGCCCGCGAGCCACACATTGATCCTCCAAGCCGTCTACGGCGACCTCGCAGACTATTTCCACGACCCGCGGCGGCTCTTTCAGCGCGCCATTCTCACGCCCCGTCGAAACGATGTTGTCGATGCTGACAACGCGCGCATGACCGCGGCCTTTTTTTCCCGGAGACGAGGCGTCGGAGTTCTTTTCGGCCGACTAGGCTGGGTCGGAAGACGACGCCTCGCTCTTTACAGTAGAGTTTTGAACTCCCTGACAACCAACGGCATGCTGACTTTGATCGCGAGCTCAAAGTCTTCGCAACCTCGACCCGTCGCACGGCCACTGCAACGGTACCAGATACATGATCGATCGTGTCGTTGTCACCGAGGCTCCTCCAACCTGTATCCCTTAAGGCCCGCCTACGCCAAACGATCAACAAGAGCCAGGGCCAGACGCCCCGCGAGGTCGGCGTCCTCTTGGCGAAGCCCGTCTTCTGCCACGTCCAGCTCTACGTGGCTCTCTGTCGATCGGCAACCCCGAGAATATCCTCTTCTGAGTCGACGACTCCACCCTACCCCACACGTGCTGCGCAATACCGATAAGCCCCCTCCCGGCGTCTACACGCGCACGGTAGGTGAACTTACTGGGACCAGGTGAACTTACTGGGGTTTGAGATTGGGACTAGGTGAGCTTAGTGACCAGGTGAACTTACTGGGACCAAGTGAACTTACTAGGGTTTTTAGAGTGAACGCAAAGGCTAACGGCGTGTACGGATCCAAGCAGCTTAGATTGGCGGAGGTGAGAGCGACGAGCTCGAAGGAGAGTGGGGTGAGTGGATGTGAGCACGAGTGGGCTTACGCCGAACTTACTGGGGTTAGAGATTGGGACTAGGTGAACTTACTGGGACCAGGTGAACTTACTGGGGTTAGAGATTGGGACCAGGTGAACTTACTGGCGAACTTACTGGCCTGCACTTGTCCTAACTACTAATCGACAGATGTTTGTCTGTTTGTCCCTCGATTTAGGGTAAGGATCAGGTAGGCGCGAGAGTAAGGATCAGGTAGGCGCGAGAGCCAGACAGTGATCCTCCAAGCCGTCTACGGCGACCTCGCAGACTATTTCCACGACCCGCGGCGGCTCTTTCAGCGCGCCATTCTCACGCCCCGTCGAAACGATGTTGTCGATGCTGACAACGCGCGCATGACCGCGGCCTTTTTTTCCCGGAGACGAGGCGTCGGAGTTCTTTTCGGCTGACTAGGCTGGGTCGGAAGACGACGCCTCGCTCTTTACAGTAGAGTTTTCAACTCCCTGACAACCAACGGCATGCTGACTTTGATCGCGAGCTTAAGGTCTTCGCAACCTCGACCCGTCGCACGGCCACTGCAACGGTACCAGATACATGATCGATCGTGTCGTTGTCACCGAGGCTCCTCCAACCTGTATCCCTTAAGGCCCGCCTACGCCAAACGATCAACAAGAGCCAGGGCCAGACGCCCCGCGAGGTCGGCGTCCTCTTGGCGAAGCCCGTCTTCTGCCACGTCCAGCTCTACGTGGCTCTCTGTCGATCGGCAACCCCGAGGATATCCTCTTCTGAGTCGACGACTCCACCCTACCCCACACGTGCTGCGCAATACCGATAAGCCCCCTCCCGGCGTCTACACGCGCACTGTAGGTGAACTTACTGGGACCAGGTGAACTTACTGGGGTTTGAGATTGGGACTAGGTGAGCTGAGTGACCAGGTGAAACTGGGACCAGGTGAACATACTGGGGCTTCTGTGAGCTAGGTGAACTTACTGACCAGGTGAACTTATATGAAACTTACTGGGACCAGACCTGAACTTACTGGGGTTAGAGATTGGGACTAGGTGAACTTACTGGCCTGCACTTGTAACTACTAATCGACAGATGTTTGTCTGTCTGTCTGTCTGTTTGTCCCTCGATTTAGGGTAAGGATCAGATTGGCGCGAGAGTAAGGATCAGGTAGGCGCGAGAGCCAGACAGTGATCCTCCAAGCCGTCTACGGCGACCTCGCAGACTATTTCCACGACCCGCGGCGGCTCTTTCAGCGCGCCATTCTCACGCCCCGTCGAAACGATGTTGTCGACGCTGACAACGCGCGCATGACCGCGGCCTTTTTTTCCCGAAGACGAGGCGTCGGAGTTCTTTTCGGCCGACTAGGTTGGGTCGGAAGACGACGCCTCGCTCTTTACAGTCGAGTTTTGAACTCCCTGACAACCAACGGCATGCTGACTTTGATCGCGAGCTTAAAGTCTTCGCAACCTCGACCCGTCGCTCGGCCACTGCAACGGTACCAGATACGTGATCGATCGTGTCGTTGTCACCGAGGCTCCTCCAACCTGTATCCCGTAAGGCCCGCCGACGCCAAACGATCAACAAGAGCCAGGGCGGCCAGACGCCCCGCGAGGTCGGCGTCCTCTTGCCCACAAGCCCGTCTTCTGTCACGTCCAGCTCTACGTGGCTCTCTGTCGATCGGCAACTAACCCCGAGGATATCCTCATCTGGGTCGACGACTCCACCCTACCCCACACGTGCTGCGCAATACCGATAAGCCCCCTCCCGGCGTCTACACGCGCACGGTAGGTGAACTTACTGGGACTAGGTGAACTTACTAGGGTTAGAGATTGGGACTAGGTGAACTAAGTGACCAGGTGAACTTACTGAGACCAAGTGCGAACTTACTGGGGTTTTTAGAGTGAACGCAAGGGCTAGCGGCGTGTACGGATCAAAGCAGCTTAGATTGGCGGAGGTGAGAGCGACGAGCTCGAAGGAGAGTGGGGTGAGTGGATGTGAGCACGAGTGGGCTTACGCCGAACTTACTGGGGTTAGAGATTGGGACTAGGTGAACTTACTGGGACCAGGTGAACTTACTGGGGTTAGAGATTGGGACCAGGTGAACTTGCTGGCGAACTCACTGGCCTGCACTTGTAAAGTATAAGCCAAACCCTTGTTGGTTGTTAACAAAAAAATGTCGAGATCGTCGTGGCTGTGCGCTGGCGTCGCTATCGGACACCTCGAGATGCGCATTGTTGTTGTGAGGAGCGAGGGCCGCGGCGAGGTTGTGAGCGAGTCGGGGCGGCGGTCGACGCGCAACGGAACCTTTGAGGACGCGCAACGAATTTTGAAGGCGTACGGTAACCCCCCCTGCGTCGTGGCGTCGGCGGAGCCGTTGGTGAGAAAGTCCAAGCAAATACTGCAAGTGATGGACGAGCACGTCGCCGTGGCGTTGGCGGAGGGCCTCGACGAGCCCGGAACGAACGGGAGATTTTGTGTTTTAGATCTCGGAGGTACGCGGGCTAAGAGCTCGGTCATCTCGTCGGCCGACGGCGTGTTGAGAATCGAGAATTCCGAAATTTGTTCTGAAATTTCGGCGGCGTCTTTTAGTCTGCGACTTCGGAATTTTGTGGCGGGAAAAGTTTCGGAACGTTCGGAGCGGAAGTTGATGGAAGCCTGCGAGCGTGCGGCGAAAATTTTGGCGTCGGGATCGCCGCAAGCAATGGTGGAAGCTGAGGAAATCGACGGCAGAGATGTGAGCGTTCGGATTTCGGCGGCTAAATTCAAAGATCTCTGCTCGGATCTTTACTCGAAATTGGATACGTTGAAGTTGTGCGAGAGGGTTGTTCTCGCCGGTCAGATTCGCGGGTCGAAGACCGAGGAAAAAGTGGCGTTCGGTGCCGCGAAACAGGCTACTTTGCTGGTCTCCTCCTCCTCGCCGAAAAAGAAGCTTCTTCTTCTTCCAAAGTCCCTCCCCCACACGCCGGGGGACGTCTGGTGTTCTTCGTCGGCTGCGGCGACGACGGGGGAGGAAGAGGGGGAGAAGATCGTGCTGGTGCCGGCCTTCTCGCCGCTCCCCTTCCACAGCACCACAACCGTCCCCGGTCCATTTCTCTTGTTTGGCGCGGCCGACGCCCGCCTCGCTGCGTGCGAAGGCGGCGGCGCCGTTTCGACTTGGATTCGCGACGACGGCCACATCACGTTTCGCGTCGCCGACACCCTAACCATACGCTGCCCTCCCGAATGATAGTGATAAAGTAGCAGGCCTGGTCCAACAAGGCGGAGAACGCAACTACGCCGCCGCCGTCACCGGGCTTCCTAATTCGCGAAACTAACTGCGAGTTCTCTCTTCTGGGGTCGGGTTCTGCGATGTCGACCGACCGACAATCCCTCTTTGGTCGCGTGCTCTCGAGAGCTAGACTTGCGCCGTCCAGCCAACTCGGTCGAGCGCGGTCGCATTGTTCGGGATGGTGATGGGTCCCGAACGCACGCTTCCTTCCTGGAGCATCTTCTTTTGGTGTCGTGTCGGCGAAAAAGAGCTCCGGCGGTTGGGCCACTCGAAAGAACGAGAGTGGAACCGCGACAGGTCACGATCATCCAAGGCGTCCAAATCTGTCGCGGCGATGTTGGCGACCTCGATCCCGTGGATTGAACGAGCCGCGGCAAAGAGTGAGAGAATCGTCTCGGGAGTCCAGCATTGCGGTCCGTCATCTGCTTCCCCCACTTTATTTGTTGCCATCGTGGTGCCACCTCGGCACTGCTGGTTACCGCGTGGCTCGAGGGAGTCTCGGCGCCGCGACGGTCAGCGCGGCCCACCACCCGCTCGTCGTCGCTCCGCTCCGGCGACTGAGAACGGCGCCAGTCTCGACCACCGTCGCGCCGCAGGTGGTCGTGCGTGCCAGGGTCGTCTTCGCCTTGGCGACCACCGAGAACGGTGCGGCAAGTCACGACCGTCGTAGTCCTTATCGCGGCGCCGCTGGTTGTTTGCTGCGCGGTCGGGGATTCGTCGTCGTCGCATCATCGGCGAACGGTCTCGACTTGGATCGCGCCGCCGATCGTCTCGCCCTCGACCAGCACCTTCTTGAAGCCACGACGACGGCTTTGGCCTTTCTTGGTGGCGTTCGTAGTAGGTTGATATCGAGTCGGCGCGTCGCCTCCTCGTCGAGGACGGGCATCATCGTTGCGCCGAGGGTCGGCCATCCGTCGACCGCGAGGTGATGGTTCGTCGATGTGCCTGCTCTTCCGATCGTCGTCGTGGCGCCTTTTTTTTTCCATGCGCGCCCTCCGACGTCGTCATAAAAAAACTCACTCGCTGAGGTCCGTTTAGGCAAAGGACCGTCCGTTGAGAACGCCTGTTGTAGAGCTTGCGGCAACCCACAAAAACACGCTTCTTCTTCGTGCCTCCAAGCTCGGGACCTCGATGCGTCGTGCAATATCCGAAATTTGGGGCGGCCGCCGCGGGGCTCAATTGATTCCGCGAGCATCGCACACGCGCGAGGCGCGACCGGCGCGACGAATTGGTTGACGGCGATTGTGCACGAAGACGTTTTCGGACGAAAAAACGGGGGACGCCCCTCGATCTCAAAGTGAATATGGTGCTTGTCGAGGGCGAGACGATCGGCGGCGCGATCCAAGTCGAGACCCTTCGCCGATGATGCGACGACGACGAATCCCCGACCGCGCAGCAAACAACCAGCGGCGCCGCGATAAGGACTACGACGGTCGAGACTTGCCGTACCGTTCTCGGTGGTCGCCAAGGCGAAGACGACCCTGGCACGCACGACCACCTGCGGCGCGACGGTGGTCGAGACTGGCGCCGTTCTCAGTCGCCGGAGCGGAGCGGAGCGACGACGAGCGGGTGGTGGGACGCGGCGCACTGGACGCCACGGCCGCTACTCGGAAGGATGCGGCGCACTGGACACGGCCGCTACTCGGAAGGTCGCGGCGCCGACACCCCCCCGAGCAACACGCTAGCCAGCAGTTCCGAGGCACCGCGATGGCAACAAATTCAGTGGGGGAAGCAGAGGACGGACAGCGGTGTAAGTCCCGAAGCGATTCTTTCACTCTTTGCGGTTCGTGGCGACAAATTCAGCGCTCGCAACTTGGCGACTGGCGCACACCGTGTCGCCAAGACATCTCGGGGCCGAAACCGCGACGTGCAACGCGATCGCCGCTTGATGGCACTTGCCGACGCTTGTCGGCGGCGCATTCGGCAGTTCGGCGCGCAAGCGCTCGCCAACACGGCGCGGGCCTCCTTCGCGCGACGCGCGCGTCGAGGCACCTCAGCTCTTCGCGGCGCAATCGCCGGCGTGGCTCCTTCGCGGCTGGACGAGTTTAACTCGCAAGAGCTCGCCAACACTTCGTGGGCCTTCGCGACGGCGCGCATCGAGGTACGTGAACTCTTCGCGGCGATCGCCGGCGCGGCTTCATCGCGGATTGGCGGGTTCAATCCGCGGGAACTCGCAAACACGGCGTGGGGCTTCACGATCCGCAGGAACTCGCAAACACGGCGTGGGGCTTCACGACGCCGGGCGTCGAGGCACCTCAACTCTTCGCGGCAATCGCCGGCGCAGGTTCGTCGCGGCTTGGCGAGTTCAATCCTCAGGTGCTCGCCAACAAACACGGCGTGGGCCTTCGCGACGGCGGGCATCTTGGCACCTCAGCTCTTGGACGCGATGGACCTGGTGGCCTGATCGCGGCTTGACGAGTTTAGGCCGCAGAATCTTGCCAACACGGCCTGGGCATTTGCCTGCGTCGACTGGAAAAAGGACCCCAAGTTTTTCACGGAGCTCGCCTACTTTGCTGTCGCAAATCTCGATGCCCTCGATTATCGTGGACAGTCGCAGCTCCACCTTGCTTCGTTACACTTTGGCCACGAGTGGCCCAACCGGAGCTCCCCGCTGTCAAAGCACCAGCAGATGCTCCAGGTGGCGTATCAACGTCAAGACCCAAGACCGTCCCAGCTCCAACGCGACGTTGCGACCGCGCTCGACCGAGTTGGCTGGATGCACGTCTTCGAGCACGTGACCGAAGAGGGATTGTCGCTTGACATGGCTCAACCTGCTGACACCAAGCGCGCGCGGTCGAAGTCGACGGGCCACACCACTACCTCAAGAGAACGAGGGTTGAGAACGGGTCTACGCGCTTCAAGTCCCGACTGCTACGGCGGCTTGGCTGGGACGTAGCCCACATTTCGTTCGTTGAGTGGGAGGCCCTTGACACCGAGCGAGAACAGGATTCTTATCTCTGGGGTTGCAGGCTGCAAATCATACTACCAGCACCAGCGTAATAATTATTTCCAAAGATTCGTTTTCGGCTGTTTGTTTCTTTATTCCCCCATTTTCCTCGAGCCTAAATGATTGTTGCGATAATAATATCAACAACTTAAAGGCGCCGTTAAGTAATCAACGGGCGCGTGGCAGTTCGGATGATAACCCTGCTATTAGTGAGGTTCCGCAGGCCTGAAACCCTGGAGGAAAAAAAAGCGAACGGTCATTCAACGACTCTAAAACGGCTACGTAACGGCTCTACAAGTTTATCGAAAATGTCAGCACAGAAAAAAATTTGCTTTCAATGTCGACCCTTGCGATAACTTCAACCAAAAAATGCTTCAACAAAAGCAGCAGCGGTTGGCTACGGCGGGCGTCGTGATACGG
Source organism: Chrysophaeum taylorii (assembly GCA_029834535.1). NCBI lineage: Eukaryota > Pelagophyceae > Pelagomonadales > Pelagomonadaceae > Chrysophaeum > Chrysophaeum taylorii. The sequence goes on along the minus strand of JAQMWT010000044.1, from coordinate 298,468 downwards.
TTCGAGATGTTCTTCGCGTCTAAGTCGTCGTTCAGCAGCAGTACCTGGCGGACCCGAAGATCAAGGAGGAGACCTTCTTCGGCCGCAGCTGGGTGGCCTTCGACCCGTTCAACGCGAGGAAGGACAGGCCGAAGATGTGGGGTGACTGACTTGTGCGCGGATTTCACCAAGGCCACCAACATTGGCGTTACCAAGCAGACGTACGAGAAAAAGATGAAGTGGTTGATCAAGGAGCGGATCAAGGCTGCTCTCGCCGAGCAGGCGGAGGCGAAGGACGCGGGCAACAATGAATGACAAGGTGGACGCGAGCGAGTACGAGCGTGTGCTGGACAAGAGGCGGTCGAACAGCAACGGCAGGCTGAGGAGAATAAAGACCGCTCGGCCGCAGAGCGGAAAGAGAGGGCCGCCGAGCAGGAGAAGATCGAGTCTATCGGCAACGCTACGTTGAACACCGCCATGCAACAACGAACGTAGGGCGCAAAGAAGAAGGTTTGGGACGTCGCTGGCGACGAGGAGGAGAACGACGACGACGACGATTACGAATTCGATCGGGATTGCGGGTCGGGTGGGCAGCCGAAGAAGAAGAGAGCGAAGGTTCCCCCCCCGGTCGCGCGCGGCTCCCGTGGTCGACTTGACGAACCAGGGTGGGGACGATGACGACGATTTCGACAAGGCCAAGTACCTGAAAAAGAAGGCAGAGGCCGAAGAAAATAAGTTGGAGATGGAGAAGGAGCGGATGGAAGTGGATAAGGCGCGGAGGAGGATCGAGAAAGATGCAGCGAACGAAGCGGCCAGAATCGCAGTGCAGGCAAAGCAGATGGAACTCATGATGGCAATGTTTAACCAGAAGGAAGACCCAGTCTTAGTCCCCCCCCCCTCTCCACTAAGACCGCAAACAAGACCTCCCTTCTCATCACCTCGGAGCTTTCCCTCCAACACTCTTCCATCCATAAAAAACACTGCCGACGATACTTAGGCGGCGCTAAGAGATACGAGGTAATCCGAGAGATCTGGGGCGGGGCAGCCGAAGTACCTGGCAGTTTCATGGCCGTAGACATGGCAGTTTCATGGAGGAAGGTGGCGACGTGGAAGAAGAACTTGCCGCAGGGCTGAAGGCCCATCTTGTGATGTTCTTCTTCTTGAAGTCGTCGTCGACAAAGGCGAAGTAGCGGAGCACATCACCGAAAGAATGCCGCGGATCCGAGCCATGAGATAGTTGAACCGCGTTTCAGCATCGGTGGGGAAAACAAACGCCCTTGAAAGGAGTTTGGAGGACGTCGTTGCGCGTGTAGCCCAGGTCGCCGAACATGATATACTGGACCCAGTCCAGAACAGCTCTAAGTCGAAACTCTTCCACAATACCTGCTGCTTCCTGTCGCCGACGTCAACAATCCTGTCGTCGAGATCGAGATGGTGGACGAGCTCCTCGAAGCTTTCCGGCTCGAAGAAGCGGAAACGGGAGTAGAACTCCTCGCGGGACAACGGCGGCTGCAGGTTGGCTCCATAGTGTCGCTCGAGGCGGCGCCGTAGAGAACAGGCTCGTACTTGCGTCGCTTCCCATCGCAAGCGAACTTCGGCGCCGCGATTCGAGGCCGCGATTCGAAAGCCCGTCTAGTCCGCGCGCAGCTCCTTCAACTCCCTCGTGTGCCGGTAAATGAAGACGGAGAAATCCATGTCGTTCTCCTCCTCAATTGCTTCAATCAACAAGAAGGTAAGTCGCCTCCACCTGCGCCGCCGTTCAGCCCCCGTCATGCGCCGTCTCGCAGCGACCCTCGGCAGCGGCCTTGCCACATTGTAGGACGCCGCACGGCGCGCGTCGCCCTGTGAAGGTCGCGGCGGATTGTGCGCGCCATATTTGTTCTCAAGTACTTGAGTAACGTGGTGTCTGTCACGCTTTTTTCCAGAGGCGTTCTCGGAAAAGCAACGGACTATAAAAGGCTCTACTTTATTTTTTTCGGCTCTTAACCTGCGGAACATCACTATTGATCAACTACCTCGCCCTTTGTTTATGACACGTGCTCATATTTTCGTACCACGGTCGGAATTTACATCACAAAGCCAAAAAAAGGTCAGCGGCGCGTACTCGTTGTTGATGGCGGCAGTTCGGTAATTATCATCGTTCCTGTCAGAAATTCGTCCTGAATATACGCCGTCTTGCTGCTGGTCAATATAATCAACGTCATCCATCTCGAGTTGCTTTTACAACGGCTTCAGACTGTGAAGCCGACTGACTGATTACCATTAACGGTTCGAACGCCGTGTTCATCACGGGTTCCCTTTGGGCCAATCACTTTCTGGAGTGACTGAGTTTTGTTACTTCAAGACAGTGCAAGTTTCGCCCAGTCAAAGCACGTGTAAACGAGTTCAACTTGCATCGAGTTCCAACAACCACGGTAATCAAAGATATTATTTCCGTATATTTTCAGCGTTTGGAATTCACTTCAGCAAGTGAACGTGAACCACTTCACCAGCCACGCAATATTGGTGAAGTGATTTGAAGTGAACACGTCGCCCTACGTGGTTATAAAGTGAACCTTTGTGAAGTGAACGAACGCCACTTCTTTTTTAACGCCAGCGCCGGTCCCTGCCGCGCCCCGTCACAGTTTTGTGCCCCCCCGCGAGCTATTTATTGCCTCCTAGGTCTGGTGCACTTAGATTCGTTCGCGTTAAATTCGGGGCGAAGGAGGAGATACTACCGTGGATGGGGTTCCGTGTTTCTTACTACTTTAGGCGATGTGAACGACCGACCTCGGTATCTTCGTCTGGTTCTTCCTCATCAACCTCCATCTCCAAAGAGTCTTCGGGGAAGGAATCATGGTGCTCTCGGCGTTTTTGAAAAACTCGGTCTCGTGTCCGAGGTCCCTGTACTTAATCCGGGGCGGGCCGCCGCAACGAAATTCTTGTTCATGCGCAGCCTAGGGCAACAACTTTGCCCGTCTCGTCCGCGCCGAGAAACGTGTTTCCCTCGGTCAGGAGACAAGATTTCCAATGCTCAGGCAGCGCTCACAGTAGTAGCTCTGCGCGTCGCCATGTGTACCAATTGAAAAAACCCTTAGAGGCTCTCGCTATGTCCGGAAGGAAGGAACCCAGACTGCTCCTTGGTGAGCGGTCGATACAGCTTTCCAACGTCGAGCCTGATCTGTGAAGCCGACTTCATCCTTCTTCTCAAGTTCAGGATAATGCTCTTTCTGGTTGAGCGATCTCGAGAGCCTGATCCATTGAGTGAAGACCTGTTCAAACTCCACATTGAAAAAATCGGGCATCTGGTTCTCAGGCATAGCAAAAGAAGGCACGTCGCCACCAATGTCGTCGTCCCAAGCGTCGGGTGCGTCGAGTGCCGCCATGAGACTGCGGGCAGGCGCAGGCTCGGAGGGCGGCGCAGGCTCGGAAGAGGAAGTCTTTGCCTTTTCGTGGTGGAATGCAGTCCGTGCGTAAATCACATATTCTTGCTTGAGCAACTTCCTGGCCCGAGCTCTCTGATTGGACGACGGGTGCCGGCAGTTGATAGTCCGAAATTCAAGAAGGAAGGCAATCAGCTCGCGATCGTTGAATTCGTAGTCGAAGTGACGCACGTAGCTTTCATTATTCCCGCAAAAAAAACGACGCTCACATTCGAGAATAATAGCCCGCTCAAGACAGATTTTGCCGGTCTCGTCAACATCGACAGTCTTACGTGGCATGGATTTCGCAGTTATTTATGTTCAGGAGATCAATGACTCTTCTAGCGTGCTCGCAGAGACTCGATCATGTTGTGCTTGATCAATGCGGCGCACGCCCCCAGGTATAAGTGTTCATGTTGCACGAAAACAACGGCCTCATTCGTTATAGCAATAAATCGCCTCGAACTCAGCCAACGCCACCCATTGCTCATCACTGATGGATTGTCCAGGGGAGTCCAATGTTGGTAGCCGTGTACAGTTAAAGCACGTGGTGCATACGCAGCAAGGAACGAATAAGTTGGTATCGCGCCAGGAACCTCGTCTTATTGATGTCGAGCTTGAGCTTCGGCGATTTACATCCCCGGCTGTAATGGCAAAAGCGCATGCAGATCCTTCAAACGTGTGCCGTGAGAAGAAAAGTACGTGGCTCCACCGTGGCCACCACTGTTCAGCAGCTCCTGGCCAGCTGGGCATGGATTGATCACCTGCTTGCCTCTGGATCGTGTCAAGTCGCCACATGCCGCTGCTAAGATTTTTGAGATATCATGCACGTCAGACACGCTTCGACCTCAACAAAAAATTCTTCGGCGACGCCAATTTGGGAGCCCGGTCTTGAACAATGGTTGCGGCCGCCAAATCGACATCGATTCTCGCACGCTCCGCGACCACAGAACGGAGCAGAGAAGCCGTGCCGGAATCGGTTCCGTCGTCAGCTGGGACGAGGCACACCATATCAACGCCACTCCAATCGGGCCAGATGAAGGATACAAGGCCAATGGCCTGTGGCTCGAACTTTTTATACTTGAGTGTCCCGCCGCCGTCATGCAGCACACACCTGGGCGAATGGATTGCCGAAAGCCGCCGCTTCATAACACTTCGTAACGACGCGTATCAAGATTGGAACAAAGCAACGATATTCGGCGTCCACCCATTCATCAAACAGCGCCTTTCGAGTCATGAACGGGCACTTGCCTTTCCCGCCGCCACTGCCGCGGTAATACTACGCCTCAATTAGGTGGCGATGATCCTCGTCGTCAGTCAAAGGTGCGCTTGGAAAAAATCCGCTGCGACGTGTATCCGTAGTGCCGAGCCGAGAACACCATCATCAGGGAAGAGTGGTTTGCCTCGCTGGGCATGGCCATGAAGTATCTCGTAATATCCGATTTACCCTTCGAGGCTGCCACAACGCCCACGGCCGTCATAAAAAACGCCCTCCTTTTCTTGGTCTGTCTTCTGTTTCTTGGTGAGCTGTTGACGTCCCAGCTCGTCCTCCGGATGCGCAGCCTTGAAGTGGGCCCCAAGAGGGCTTGGTCGTCTGTCTGCCACGTGCCTTTCTTGAAGTCTCTCGTCACCACCTTCAGGCGCTCCCAGCACCGGATACGCACATGCGTCGTCGCCTTCCCACTGGTCAACGCGGTGGTCAGGATGGTTTTCCCTCAGTCGACGCACGCAGTCCCACCACCACACCTTGGAAAAAAAAACCTGGTTGTTGTTCGTCCACTTTTGTTGCCGGGTGTGTTCCACGTCACAACATCGACGTCGCAATCGGCTCGTTCTAGTGAACTTTCTCCTTCTGTTCCACGTTTAAATTCCTCCTCATCATCAACATTATCCTCCACCTCCAAGTAGCGCGGCTCGACTTGGCTCATCAGACTTGGCCGTCAGCCAAAGTGAATGAAGGCGAAGTGAACATTGGACTTCGGACGAAAATTTTTGGTGAAGTGAATTGAAGTGAGCCCAGTGAATTCCCAACGCAGTATATTTTTTTGAAATTGCAGTATTCGCTAATTCTGATTTAGGAACCAGGTGGTTCCGCGCGCAGCCCCACCCACTGAATGCCTGGGGAAAGTCGATAGAGGTCGAAAGAGGGTTGTTCCAGTTTTCTCCTGAGGCAGGCCACGCGAGTCGTTAACACCCGCACTCGCGATTCAATGCTGTTTTATATCCTAGAGACCCGCTGATGATAGCGAGCAGGAACCGGCTGCTCGATTGTACGTCGACTCGACCGTCGGCGACAGTCGGCCCGTCAATCGGAGCGAGCGAACGAACGAGCGAGCGAGCGAGCGAGCGAGCGACCTCGTCGTCGGTGAAAGAAAGAAAGAAAAAAAGAAAAAAAGAAAAAAGAAAAAAAGAAAAAAGAAAAAAAGAAAAAAGAAAAAAAGAAAAAAGAAAAAAAGAAAAAGAAAGAAAAAAAGAAAAAAAGAAAAAGAAAGAAAAAAAAAAGAAAAAAAGAAAAAAAGAAAAAAGAAAAAGAAAAAAAGAAAAAAAGAAAAAAAAAAAAAAAAAGAAAAAAAGAAAAAAAAGAAAAAAAAAGAAAACGCCCATGTCCCCTTAAGAAAATGTGCGTCCCGCCGTTTCATCCACATTCGTCGTATTCGCTGGTGTCGAGCTCGCGCCAGGGGCCAGGTTTGGTGCCTTGGAAACAAAACGTCGGACGATTTTTTGCTTTGAGCCAACCGGAGAAGAAGCCGTCGTCGTAGCCGACGAATATCCCCAAGTTTATTTTTGCTGCTGCCATCCCTTGAATTCGCATTCGAGACGGCCTCAATCTCGCCTGGCATCATCCGATAGGCGGTCCCAGGTGTTTTTTTCCCTCGAGCTCCCACAACTTCACCTCGTCTCGCGTGGTGGTGGCCAACAAGAGAGTCGACAATCGAAGAAGGCAGCTGGTCTCGCTTCGCCACTCGCCTGCGCTTGCTCGCTTCGTGGCCAAGCAGCCCCGGGGCCCTGCGCTCCTGTGTTTCCGTACCACGCACTGGCGGTGGCCGAAGCGGCGGAACAACAGGCTCGTCCGTCAACGCCCGCCTCTCCATTTTGATCTTGCCGTAGATCTGCTGCTTGAGATGCTTGGTTAAAAAGGCAACATTCGCTTCTGATCCACCAAACACTGGCCGACCACACTGGCGTCCATTGTCGGAGTGAAGAACTTGGGCTCGAGGTCACCCGTGCCCATTCCACGGGCGTAGCGAGCAATGTTGCTGACGAGCGTCTTTGCGTCGACCGTTGTTGCTACTACGGAGCTTGGCGAGTTCGGCAGCCTCGAGCTTTCATTCAAACTCTGCGAGAGTGGTTTGTCCCTCCAGCTCCTGGTTGCTGACAAGTGGCACCTTCTCGATGGCATCCAAAGTCATGTCGTTTACCTCTCGATCGAGCGCCACCGCGATCGTTTCGGCATTTGTTTCGCGCACGGTGCCGATCGATCGCTGCTCGGCAACGAGCGTCGGCTTTCGCCTTGAAGTCCAGCCGCCCCATTCGCGCTGCTTCAATCACGGCCGTCACAGTTTCTTGTCGTCGTCGTGCTGGTCGAGGCGACCGGGGGCGGATTTCCTTCCACCACTACCACCTCTGTCTGTTCCTTCGGCAGCGGCGGTGGCTCGGCGCTGACGCTTGACGACATGCGCATCTGCCCGCTCTCGAACGCTTGCCAAGGCCGCCGCTGCGTTGTCGGTCGTCCCGACAGCACCTGCAAGACTGCGAACGTCACCAATCGCTGAAATTCCGTCCGCCGAGCCATGAAGCTTCGCGTACACACCACTGAACTGATCGAGGGTGCTCTGGATATCGCTGAAGCGGGCTGAAAAATAGCCTGGGATTCGCCGTGTGCGGTCTGGTCGGCGAGCTTTGTGGCGCCCATGGTCCAGTCTCGAACTCCATGGTTTCCTTCGATTCGGAGTTGCACGCCGATGAGCTCCTTGCCGTCGAGCGGCGACGCGTCCGAATGAAACGCGCGCACATCGCCCTCGCTGAAGTCGAGGGCTAAGAGGAGCTCGTGGAGACGTCCCATCTCGCTTGGCAGGTTGCGGACGAAACGCAAGGACGACGGGAGCTCCATCTCGGCAGCGCGCTCTTTCCCGATGACCGCGACGACAACAATCGAGGCGATGACTTCAGAGACCTCGGACGGCGCGACGCGTGACGCCAACAGACGCATACTGAGGTGTCGCACCCACGGAGGCCAGGCCCTTGCCAGCACCGACGCCTGTCGGCCGGCATGGAACTCGAATAGTGGCGTCTCGAGAGCTCGGCGATGAGCGCCCGTAGATGATCGATCTCCTCCTCCCGCGCTCTAAGCTCGGCCTCGGCCTTGTCGAGCTCAAGGACCAGCTGCTTCGCATCCCTGTTGACGTCGGCGTAGCTGCGCTGGAGCTCGTGCGTCTTCGCCGGGTCGCACTCTTGAGTCAGCAGCGCCTTGGTCCGCTCCGTCGACGCCAGCCTCGGTCACTGCTCGCTTCACTTCGGCGCGGGCGTCGGTCGCCGCCTGCTTCTCTTCAGCCACACCGCCTGCAGAGCGTGCTTCCGCTTCAACGCCGCAGCCTCCTCGCTCCGCTGACGCTGGACCTTGAGTTGTTGCTCTCGACGGGCCGCATACCGGGCCTCGGCATTAGCTCGGGCAGCGACAGCTGCCGCAGCCTTCATGGCCTCGGTCTTCTCGACCTCGGCCTCCTCGAAGGTTTCTTCGGTTGCCACCATAAGACGGCATGCTCGGCCGCGGCGGCACGGTGTTGCTGGGGCGCCCTTGATGCCTCGAGCCGCAGGACCTTAACAGCGCCGTTCCGCCAGCAACTCCCTCCGCAACTCAGGCAAGTGCGACTGCGATTGAGCTGGCTGCAGCGCAGGCGGCCGCCGGTGCGAAGCGGTCGATCGAGCGCGACGGGCGATGGCGTTCTCCTTGTCCGACGCTGCGCGGACGCTGCTCAAGCCCACCTTTTGATGGTGCCTTTGGAGACGCCCTTTTGACCGCGAGAGTGTGACCGAGCTCGTTGCCGCGTCGTCATAGTGGAGCCTCTGGACGGTAACCGCCTCAGCGTAGACTTTGACGTCCGCCAAAAGGTTGCCTATCGCCTCGACTCGATCGCCGGGCCGGATGTCCGTCTTCAAGCACGTCGTCAACGCACGCCGCCGAGATGCGACGTTTCTTGATCTCTCTCGGAGCTGAAGGTCGGCGCCCCTCGGGGCAAAGTCGTTGAGGCAGCGCTTACTGCAGATGAAGAAGAATTGAAGGGGCTGGTCGCCCTCCATGCCGAGCAGCACTCGTTCCAGGTCAATCGCCTTGCCCGGATCGATTTTAGCAATAAGTTTCGCGCTCAGTGTTTGTCAGAAAATTGATTCACCAATTCAAATTTATTATCGGCGCTTGCGCATTTACTAAATCAGTTTAGTAATGTAACGAGCATTTCTTATTCCCCCACACCTTTTGAGTAAAGTAATTCGTAAAGTAAAAGTCGAGCATTAGAGCCGGGTGCCGCGTAAAGTAAAGGTAAAGGTTGTGCTCAAGCTGAAAATTTTTTAATTTTGTCGTATTTCTATTCCAGCCCCAACCTCGAGCACTACGCAACAATGTGATGAGCGGACTCGCTTGCTCTTAAAATGGTTAATCGTCGTCGTTGATCGTCTCGTCTCCTTTGTTTTCTTAGAGACGGATGACCTCGGACTTGAACTCGAATTTCTTGAGGATCCGTGTGGCCGTACTCGTCGCGAGCCCACTTAATAATAAAGTCCTTGTTCATGCGCGGGGTCACAAACATGTCCAGCTCCTCGTCGCGAGCCCACTTAATAATAAAGTCCTTGTTCATGCGCGGGGTCACAAACATGTCCAGCTCCTCGTCGCGAGCCCACTTAATAATAAAGTCCTTGTTCATGCGCGGGGTCACAAACATGTCCAGCTCCTCGTCGCGAGCCCACTTAATTATAAAGTCCTTGTTCATGCGCGGGGTCACAAACATGTCCAGCTCCTCGTCGCGAGCCCACTTAATAATAAAGTCCTTGTTCATGCGCGGGGTCACAAACATGTCCAGCTCCTCGTCGCGAGCCCACTTAATAATAAAGTCCTTGTTCATGCGCGGGGTCACAAACATGTCCAGCTCCTCGTCGCGAGCCCACTTAATAATAAAGTCCTTGTTCATGCGCAGTTGCACAAACATGTCCAGCTCCTCGTCGCGAGCCCACTTAATAATAAAGTCCTTGTTCATGCGCGGGGTCACAAACATGTCCAGCTCCTCGTCGCGAGCCCACTTAATAATAAAGTCCTTGTTCATGCGCGGGGTCACAAACATGTCCAGCTCCTCGTCGCGAGCCCACTTAATAATAAAGTCCGCGGGTCACAAACATGTCCAGCTCCTCGTCGCGAGCCCACTTAATAATAAAGTCCTTGTTCATGCGCGGGGTCACAAACATGTCCAGCTCCTCGTCGCGAGCCCACTTAATAATAAAGTCCTTGTTCATGCGCGGGGTCACAAACATGTCCAGCTCCTCGTCGCGAGCCCACTTAATAATAAAGTCCTTGTTCATGCGCGGGGTCACAAACATGTCCAGCTCCTCGTCGCGAGCCCACTTAATAATAAAGTCCTTGTTCATGCGCGGGGTCACAAACATGTCCAGCTCCTCGTCGCGAGCCCACTTAATAATAAAGTCCTTGTTCATGCGCGGGGTCACAAACATGTCCAGCTCCTCGTCGCGAGCCCACTTAATTATAAAGTCCTTGTTCATGCGCGGGGTCACAAACATGTCCAGCTCCTCGTCGCGAGCCCACTTAATTATAAAGTCCTTGTTCATGCGCGGGGTCACAAACATGTCCAGCTCCTCGTCGCGAGCCCACTTAATAATAAAGTCCTTGTTCATGCGCGGGGTCACAAACATGTCCAGCTCCTCGTCGCGAGCCCACTTAATAATAAAGTCCTTGTTCATGCGCGGGGTCACAAACATGTCCAGCTCCTCGTCGCGAGCCCACTTAATAATAAAGTCCTTGTTCATGCGCGGGGTCACAAACATGTCCAGCTCCTCGTCGCGAGCCCACTTAATAATAAAGTCCTTGTTCATGCGCGGGGTCACAAACATGTCCAGCTCCTCGTCGCGAGCCCACTTAATAATAAAGTCCTTGTTCATGCGCGGGGTCACAAACATGTCCAGCTCCTCGTCGCGAGCCCACTTAATAATAAAGTCCTTGTTCATGCGCGGGGTCACAAACATGTCCAGCTCCTCGTCGCGAGCCCACTTAATAATAAAGTCCTTGTTCATGCGCGGGGTCACAAACATGTCCAGCTCCTCGTCGCGAGCCCACTTAATAATAAAGTCCTTGTTCATGCGCGGGGTCACAAACATGTCCAGCTCCTCGTCGCGAGCCCACTTAATAATAAAGTCCTTGTTCATGCGCGGGGTCACAAACATGTCCAGCTCCTCGTCGCGAGCCCACTTAATAATAAAGTCCTTGTTCATGCGCGGGGTCACAAACATGTCCAGCTCCTCGTCGCGAGCCCACTTAATAATAAAGTCCTTGTTCATGCGCGGGGTCACAAACATGTCCAGCTCCTCGTCGCGAGCCCACTTAATATAAAGTCCTTGTTCATGCGCGGGGTCACAAACATGTCCAGCTCCTCGTCGCGAGCCCACTTAATAATAAAGTCCTTGTTCATGCGCGGGGTCACAAACATGTCCAGCTCCTCGTCGCGAGCCCACTTAATTATAAAGTCCTTGTTCATGCGCGGGGTCACAAACATGTCCAGCTCCTCGTCGCGAGCCCACTTAATTATAAAGTCCTTGTTCATGCGCGGGGTCACAAACATGTCCAGCTCCTCGTCGCGAGCCCACTTAATAATAAAGTCCTTGTTCATGCGCGGGGTCACAAACATGTCCAGCTCCTCGTCGCGAGCCCACTTAATAATAAAGTCCTTGTTCATGCGCGGGGTCACAAACATGTCCAGCTCCTCGTCGCGAGCCCACTTAATAATAAAGTCCTTGTTCATGCGCGGGGTCACAAACATGTCCAGCTCCTCGTCGCGAGCCCACTTAATAATAAAGTCCTTGTTCATGCGCGGGGTCACAAACATGTCCAGCTCCTCGTCGCGAGCCCACTTAATAATAAAGTCCTTGTTCATGCGCGGGGTCACAAACATGTCCAGCTCCTCGTCGCGAGCCCACTTAATAATAAAGTCCTTGTTCATGCGCGGGGTCACAAACATGTCCAGCTCCTCGTCGCGAGCCCACTTAATAATAAAGTCCTTGTTCATGCGCGGGGTCACAAACATGTCCAGCTCCTCGTCGCGAGCCCACTTAATAATAAAGTCCTTGTTCATGCGCGGGGTCACAAACATGTCCAGCTCCTCGTCGCGAGCCCACTTAATAATAAAGTCCTTGTTCATGCGCGGGGTCACAAACATGTCCAGCTCCTCGTCGCGAGCCCACTTAATAATAAAGTCCTTGTTCATGCGCGGGGTCACAAACATGTCCAGCTCCTCGTCGCGAGCCCACTTAATAATAAAGTCCTTGTTCATGCGCGGGGTCACAAACATGTCCAGCTCCTCGTCGCGAGCCCACTTAATAATAAAGTCCTTGTTCATGCGCGGGGTCACAAACATGTCCAGCTCCTCGTCGCGAGCCCACTTAATAATAAAGTCCTTGTTCATGCGCGGGGTCACAAACATGTCCAGCTCCTCGTCGCGAGCCCACTTAATAATAAAGTCCTTGTTCATGCGCGGGGTCACAAACATGTCCAGCTCCTCGTCGCGAGCCCACTTAATAATAAAGTCCTTGTTCATGCGCGGGGTCACAAACATGTCCAGCTCCTCGTCGCGAGCCCACTTAATAATAAAGTCCTTGTTCATGCGCGGGGTCACAAACATGTCCAGCTCCTCGTCGCGATGCCACTTAATAATAAAGTCCTTGTTCATGCGCGGGGTCACAAACATGTCCAGCTCCTCGTCGCGAGCCCACTTAATAATAAAGTCCTTGTTCATGCGCGGGGTCACAAACATGTCCAGCTCCTCGTCGCGAGCCCACTTAATAATAAAGTCCTTGTTCATGCGCGGGGTCACAAACATGTCCAGCTCCTCGTCGCGAGCCCACTTAATAATAAAGTCCTTGTTCATGCGCGGGGTCACAAACATGTCCAGCTCCTCGTCGCGAGCCCACTTAATAATAAAGTCCTTGTTCATGCGCGGGGTCACAAACATGTCCAGCTCCTCGTCGCTCGCTCGGGAGGGTGTTGCCCTCAGTCATGACGATAAGTTGGCAGCTGAGATGATGCGCTCGCAGAACCACCTCTCAGCAGGCAGGCAGGCAGGCAGGCAGGCAGGCAGGCAGGCAGCGCGCCGAAATTGATTGATTGCCCTTCAAGCAAGCCTCGTGCCATGTCTGGAAGGTAGCCGTACTCCTGGTTGTTGCCTTCGATTCGCGTGTAGAGCTTGCCGACGGCGTTGAGCATCATCCTCAGGTCCAAGAGCATGGGGATCCGATCCTGGAGGTTTTGGAGAAATTTATTTCTCTCTCCGAGAGGGTCGGTCGGTCGTCAGGAAATAAACTCCTTGGCCACTCAATCGATGCTGCGAGCGTACTGGACCCAGTTCACGAAGACGCGTTCGAACTCAACATTGAAGTCCTCCGGCATCGCCGCCTCCGATTCCCCAGGTTGCTGCTGCTGCTCCTCGGGGGGGCTGAGGAATTGACGTTGCCCTCCTTAAATTCTTGGCGTGTTGTCGCCGAAATTGGTTCGTCGGCACGAAGGCGTTGCCGTCCTCCTCCTTCCTCACCGTCGTCATCATCGTCAGTACCACCTCGTTGTGGCACGCCACGGGAGGCGATTGCTCCGCTTCGGGGCCGGCGATGACGTTGTGTCAATTTCTAATCGTGAGATTGAAGATTAACAATTTTTTGAGCGCGGTTCAGAAAACGGCCGTAAGGTTGTCATCAGCAATGGGGATGTTCGACGCAATAGTTCTCAATGTTTGCATATACGGTCCGAGAGCGTAAGCATTCTGAGTGAGAGCAAAATTCTCATCAAAGATAGTATTACCGGACCAAAGTCAGCATTCTGACATTGAAGATGTTACTACGCGAGGATTATCAGCAACGACATACGAGGATGCATTCACGTGGTGTGGAAAAAAAAGGTTGGAGACCGCGTCAAGGGCCACACAACATGCCGCTGGGTGAATGTAATAAACGACAATTTTCGCACAAAATGCATATGCTTAAGATAGATTCGCAATGTCACAAAACTGCATACCGTACGCATAGACTGTTTATGACTAGACCTGATTTCCAAGCTTGCGGTTTTGTTTCGGTGACCAACCACTGGACAACAGACCTTCGTCACATCCTCGTTTGCATAGCTTGTGTGCCATCGATGATGGTCCAAAATGGGTTCGAAAGAAGAAACGATACCGGGCGACAGCGTTTTTTGTGTGGTTTGTTGTGGCTCGGTGTTCTTTCTTCTTTATAGCAACAACTACTTGTGTTCTAGCTCTCTTTCATTTTGTTGTGCGATCTTGTTTTAATTAAACAGCAGGAGTTCCGTTGTTTACGGACAACTAAAAAAATGGTACTGCCTTCCTTCCTTCGTTTGGAGGGAGTTTTTTTTTACGAAAAAACAAAATATCCGCTGTTTTTCTTTCTTCTATTCGTGAATGCCCGCACCATTGCTACAGTTGCCTCCATGTCACCCTACTCCTGCTTCCAACGATCTGTAGTTAGCCCCACCTTGGATGTTGGCGGATAATCTAATCCGCTGGTACTTAGAGCCGTTCTCCACCGGCTTCAATTTGCTAAGTTCGATTTTGTTGATTTTCAGGCCCTGATTTTCGAGCCCTAGCGAGGCACCCCTCAAACTCTCGAGGGTTGTTTCAAACGCCAAATTGTCGATGGCTCGCTCGAGGAGTGTCTTTTTTGAAAGATCAGAAGCGGTCGGCGTTGCGGTCGAAATTATCGCGCCCGGGTGGACGGATCCCCACGACCAAGCAGGCCTGGTAATAATCCGCGGTGTACGAGCCCCGACAACACTTCACTTCACTTCCTTGAAGACGGAGATAGCGCGGCGGGCTAAAATTCATTCATTCATTCATTCTCGGAAAGGAAGCGCCGCGCGCCTCGGATTGGTTAAACTGGCAGGCATTGGTTGACGAGGCACGAAGCAACGAACGACGAGGACGACCACTGGAACGAAGCCGGCGCCGACACCGCGTACACGGTCATCATCCCGGGACCAGCTGCTGCGCTCGGTGTTTGTCCTGCGACGCCGGCACGGTGGCGCTCAGATCAGCCCGAAAAAAAAGTCGCCGCCACCACCGACTCAGCATTGGACCCGCCAGCACAGCCGCCCGCGGATATGTGGTCAACGTCTTTAAGTCTCAAGCTGCGGCCAGACTTTCTCATAAGGGACCAGACGCCGGCGACTCGGGCCGAGCTGGACGCTAGCCGACGACCCCGAGCTCTTCGACTTTAACCTATGATGCCGTAACGAGGAAAGCTACCCCGAGGAACTCAAAAATCTCTACCCTTTCCACCGCCCTGGACTCATCATCAAAGCTAGAAGAAGTTTGCCGAACTACGCGCCGCCGAACGCGACAAGATATTTAAGAATTTCATTCGTTCCGGTCAGGGAGAGACGAGCATCGCCTTGACGACAAAAGAAAGAGAGGGCGAGGTCCTCTCGAGCAATTTCTTCGACTTCTGCCAAGGCGACGTGGCCATCTACTACCTCTACTGCGCGGGCACAGAGTATGGCATCCTTCGGTCGACCGTGATCGACGTGCCCACGGAGGCGCGCCACGACGGAGAGTCGACGTCGACGCTGAGCCGCCCTCGGGATGGCACAACGTCCGCAAGCGTGTCTTCGACGGCTCAGACATCATGGACCGCCCGATCGAAATCAAGGAGAGAGAGCGACGACGACGTGAGGACCGCCTCGCCGTTGAGCTAGGGGAACTGAATGGAGCG
Source organism: Chrysophaeum taylorii (assembly GCA_029834535.1). Lineage (NCBI taxonomy): Eukaryota > Pelagophyceae > Pelagomonadales > Pelagomonadaceae > Chrysophaeum > Chrysophaeum taylorii. The sequence continues at coordinate 283,103 of JAQMWT010000044.1, read as the reverse complement.
CTCAGAAAAGCAAAATCAATGATGATGCACGATAGACTGTGCGAAAAATATGCTAGGCTTTCCAAGGAGCTCGAAGATCCCACCCTTCCCCGCCTTCCTCGTGGAGGAATACCGAGCGACCCTCGCCGCGGAATCAAGGAGGAAAAAATCAAGTCGAATATCGTAAAACCGGTCTCTCGTCGTCGCGCACCACTCCTCCCGTCTCCTCTTGGTCGTTCGCAAGCAGCCGTCCCTCTATACCTTGTCTGTCGATGAAGCAAAAATGGAAGATGACGCCGAATAATACGAAGAAGAAGAAGAAGTCGCCGACGACGAGATCGGTATTTAACTCCTCCTCGTATGCGCGAGCTTGGCCTGGTCCTCATCGATGTCCTTTGGCACGTGTGACCATTTTACTAATAATATCCTCCTTCTTCTCCTTTTCTTTCGCCTACACCTCTTCTAGAGCTCTTTGCGTCACTCCTTCTCGTCCAGCTCCCTTCTTTCTACTTCTACTGCCCCTCTTAGCGTTCTTGCTTCATCCTTGTTTCCCTCTGCGTTCATCTCCTTTGCCTTCTCACTTCATCCTTGGTTCCCTCCGCGCTCATCCATCTTGGCTCTTTGAGCCTAGGAGTTGCAAACAATAATTACAATAATATCCTCCAGAATGATGCACACCATCAGACCAAACGACGCAGCCAGCTGCGAACAAAAAGGGGGACTATTATTACAATAAAATGAGCTCTAAGACTGGCGACGATAAGGGCGCACTAGCCCTGCATCGCGCACTTGCTGCTCCATTGCGCGGCGGCGCGCGTGGTCAGGGTTAGGGTTGTGGTGTCGCGCACAGTGACGTCGGCGCCGCGGCAAGTTTCGCAGGTGCAGCCCCGGAGGATCACTACAGGCCTGCCGTCCCTGTCTAGATAAGGGGGGCCCTTGCGTTCCGAAAGGCCAGGCTGGATCTCGGTGACGTCGGAGCCCTCGCGCATCAGCGCCGAGTCCATCGAAATTCGTTGGTCGACGAGGAAATTGTGGCGTTACGGAATGCAGCAGCCAACAACTGCGGCCCGGTTCTTAAAGGCGATTTCGAGAGGGCGCCACATGGCGCCCCAGCGGCGAATTTTTTTAATTCGCCGAAGGCGCCGCACTCCACGTTGATGCGCAGGGGGCTGAGGAGCTCAAAGTTAAAGTCGTCGTCGTCGTCGTTACCGTTTTTTTTTTGTTTAATCATGTTGTGGGTGCTGGTAAAAGCATTGTCGCCAATCAAGGTGAAAGATTTACTCCGAGAGCTTCAGCCATTCGCGATGCGATGAGCCAACATACTCCCAGACCAGACAAGCGAATCGTGCGTCGTTGGTGTGACGGAGGACATGTCGAACCACGCGAAGCGGCGGTCAGCGTCGTCATAAATTGCCACGAGAAGCAACGCGTAATTCTCCTGTTGCGGGCGCAATAGTAGCGCCGAGGAGGATTGTGGACCACGCTAACACCCGGGTTCTTCATCCAGATACAACAGCAGCCATCGATGGCGCCAAAGACGCCGCGCAGAACTTGGCGGCGAGACTTGGCAGCAAACCGCTGCTCCATCCAGGCGCCGTAGCTCACTCATCCTCGTCATCAATCGGAAACTCGACACGAAACTGTGCGCTGATTGTGTCGATGACGCGATCAACCAATCGACCGACAAGCCGAAGTTGGACTGGATGTCCCGCGCCTGGCCACCAGCAAGAAAACGTATCGTCGTCGTGGCGAGTCGGACCTCAGGGGAGACCGACCTCCCTCGGAGCCTGCGCAGCGGACGGCTTGATCAACGTCCTCTGTCTCGATGGCGGGCCGAATCCGTTGTTCCACGAGGAGATTGAACGTCGCGGCAGGTCCATCCGCGATACGTACGCCGGAAGACGTAAGGCGCCACTCTCTGCTGCGAATATGCGCGTCCCGCTGTACGGGCACCTCGCGCGCCGCGAGCCCGAGGCGGAACGCGATGAGGCGAGGACGTTTCGCAACTCGTAAGATGGCCTCGAGCATCCTTTTCCGCTCGAGCCTCCTCCGCTTCCGCTCGCCGTCACCGAAGAAGTACTTAGCAGATTTGACCATTTCGCTTTTAACTTTGCCCTCCCCGGTGGAGAAGGCGTAAGCGAAAGTCGCAAAAAAAGGGACGTGGCAAATTTTGCAACTTTGTGTGATCTGGTGGAGGACGGGCTTTAATTGTACGCGTGGCAAGGGAGTTGGCCACTCCTCGTCTCGTCACGACCCTTTCGTCGATCCTGAACCCTTGTTTTTCATTAAGGGTTTAGGAGTGCAAAAACAAGACCGTGGAGACCAACGAGAGGTCTTCCGACCCGGCGGCCGAAACGACATCCTCGGGCGTTCACTACCTGAGGCGGCCTGATTCGTAGGAACAAACAAACAAAAAGACATCCTTCGCCTTTTTTTTTCGGTCGTGAGAGCGAGTTATAGATACGATGATCGGTATCTTGATTTTTAGATACGTATCCGATGATGATCGCGTCTCGAGGCGAGCGGCGGACGATGACCGAGTACCTCGAAGGAATTTTCAGCGTCAAGGCGCTCCCCGAGGTGCCGGCGATGGCGCAGCGGATAGAAGAATATCTGTTCGCGACGGCGACGACTTCGCAGGAATACAAAGATCTGTCGACGGTTCGCAGTCGGCTTCGGGCGATGGTTCTAGCCCTTGGACGAAGGCAAAATAATAAAAAATTCATCGAATCTTCTCCGGATGAAACCGCACCATTCCATCGCGCGGTAATTCCCAAAACGCAGCATGCCGCTCAAGGAGACAAACTTCGCCAGCGTCGATCTTCAAACCCGCGCGATGACTCTCGGCAAAACGAAGAAGGCGACTCCTTGCCACCTCGCGCTTTGTCGTCGTCGTCGTCGTCATACGAACTCGTTTCTGAACAACATGTCGAGCACCGAGACTCGCTGCAGCCTACTTTTCAGCAGCCTGCGCCGTCTTGCGAGCCTGCGTCTGAACCGCCGCGCGGTAGCGACGACCTGGTGCAGCCAGTTAAACGGCTAGACTCGTCGCTACAGGAGGAGGGCACTGCAGCCCAAAACGAGCCTCCGCCTGCTTTTCAGCCCGCGTCGTCGTACGAGCCTCCGCCCGCTTCTGAACCGCACGATAGCGACACGGCCGCGCAACCAGCCGAGCGGCGAGACTACTTGCGGCGACAAGAGGAGACAAGCACTCAAGCTCTCTACGAGCCTCCGCCCGCTTTCCAGCCGCCAGCTTATGAGCCTCCGCCCGCTTTTGAACCACCAAATGATACCAACGCGGCCGTGCAACCAGCCGACCTTGGAGACTCGCGACAGAAGGAGACGAGCACTGTAGCCCAATACGAGCCTCCGCCCGCCTTCCAGCCGCCATCTTATGAGCCTCCGCCCGCTTCTGAGGCTAATGTTGATAGCAACACGGCCGTGCAACCAGCCGAGCAGCGAGACTACTTGCGACAAGAGGAGACAAGCACTCAAGCTCTCTACGAGCCTCCGCCCGCCTTCCAGCCACCATCTTATGAGCCTCCGCCCGCTTCTGAGGCTAATGTTGATAGCAACACGGCCGTGCAACTAGCCGAGCAGCGAGACTACTTGCGACAAGAGGAGACAAGCACTCAAGCTCTCTACGAGCCTCCGCCCGCCTTCCAGCCGCCATCATATGAGCCTCCGCCCGCTTCTGAGGCTAATGTTGATAGCAACACGGCCGTACAACCAGCCGAGCGGCGAGACTACTTGCGGCGACAAGAGGAGACAAGCACTCAAGCTCTCTACGAGCCTCCGCCCGCCTTCCAGCCACCATCTTATGAGCCTCCGCCCGCTTTTGAACCACCAAATGATACCAACGCGGCCGTGCAACCAGCCGACCTTGGAGACTCGCCGCGACAGCAGGATACGAGCACTGTAGCCCAATACGAACCGCCCCCCGCCTTCCAACCGCCGTCATACGAGCCTCCGCCTGCTTCTGAACCGCACGATAGCAACACGGCCGTACAACCAGCCGAGCAGCGAGACTACTTGCGACAAGAGGAGACAAGCACTCAAGCTCTCTACGAGCCTCCGCCCGCTTTCCAGCCGCCATCTTATGAGCCTCCGCCCGCTTCTGAGGCTAATGTTGATAGCAACACGGCCGTACAACCAGCCGAGCAGCGAGACTACTTGCGGCGACAAGAGGAGACAAGCACTCAAGCTCTCTACGAGCCTCCGCCCGCTTTCCAGCCGCCATCATATGAGCCTCCGCCCGCTTTTGAACCACTAAATGATACCAACGCGGCCGTGCAACCAGCCGACCTTGGAGACTCGCGACAGAAGGAGACGAGCACTGTAGCCCAATACGAGCCTCCGCCCGCCTTCCAGCCGCCATCTTATGAGCCTCCGCCCGCTTCTGAGGCTAATGTTGATAGCAACACGGCCGTGCAACCAGCCGAGCAGCGAGACTACTTGCGACAAGAGGAGACAAGCACTCAAGCTCTCTACGAGCCTCCGCCCGCCTTCCAGCCACCATCTTATGAGCCTCCGCCCGCTTCTGAGGCTAATGGTGATAGCAACACGGCCGTGCAACTAGCCGAGCAGCGAGACTACTTGCGACAAGAGGAGACAAGCACTCAAGCTCTCTACGAGCCTCCGCCCGCCTTCCAGCCGCCATCATATGAGCCTCCGCCCGCTTCTGAGGCTAATGTTGATAGCAACACGGCCGTACAACCAGCCGAGCGGCGAGACTACTTGCGGCGACAAGAGGAGACAAGCACTCAAGCTCTCTACGAGCCTCCGCCCGCCTTCCAGCCACCATCTTATGAGCCTCCGCCCGCTTTTGAACCACCAAATGATACCAACGCGGCCGTGCAACCAGCCGACCTTGGAGACTCGCCGCGACAGCAGGATACGAGCACTGTAGCCCAATACGAACCGCCCCCCGCCTTCCAACCGCCGTCATACGAGCCTCCGCCTGCTTCTGAACCGCACGATAGCAACACGGCCGTACAACCAGCCGAGCAGCGAGACTACTTGCGACAAGAGGAGACAAGCACTCAAGCTCTCTACGAGCCTCCGCCCGCTTTCCAGCCGCCATCTTATGAGCCTCCGCCCGCTTCTGAGGCTAATGTTGATAGCAACACGGCCGTACAACCAGCCGAGCAGCGAGACTACTTGCGGCGACAAGAGGAGACAAGCACTCAAGCTCTCTACGAGCCTCCGCCCGCTTTCCAGCCGCCATCATATGAGCCTCCGCCCGCTTCTGAGGCTAATGTTGATAGCAACACGGCCGTACAACCAGCCGAGCGGCGAGACTACTTGCGACAAGAGGAGACAAGCACTCAAGCACTCTACGAGCCTCCGCCCGCCTTCCAGCCGCCATCATATGAGCCTCCGCCCGCTTCTGAGGCTAATGTTGATAGCAACACGGCCGTACAACCAGCCGAGCGGCGAGACTACTTGCGGCGACAAGAGGAGACAAGCACTCAAGCTCTCTACGAGCCTCCGCCCGCTTTCCAGCCGCCATCATATGAGCCTCCGCCCGCTTCTGAGGCTAATGTTGATAGCAACACGGCCGTACAACCAGCCGAGCGGCGAGACTACTTGCGACAAGAGGAGACAAGCACTCAAGCTCTCTACGAGCCTCCGCCTGCCTTCCAGCCGCCATCATATGAGCCTCCGCCCGCTTCTGAGGCTAATGTTGATAGCAACACGGCCGTACAACCAGCCGAGCGGCGAGACTACTTGCGGCGACAAGAGGAGACAAGCACTCAAGCTCTCTACGAGCCTCCGCCCGCCTTCCAGCCGCCATCATATGAGCCTCCGCCCGCTTTTGAACCACCAAATGATACCAACGCGGCCGTGCAACCAGCCGACCTTGGAGACTCGCCGCGACAGCAGGATACGAGCACTGTAGCCCAATACGAGCCTCCGCCCGCGTTCGAACCGAACGACAGTCCCCCCCCTATGGTACAACCAGTAGCCTCCTCGGTGCAGGAGGAGGAGCCCGAACCAAACGTTGATACGACTGATAAGAAGAAAGCACAGTCGGCACCGCAGAAAAAGAAGTTAAGTTTCGCCACTCGAAAGAAACTCGCGGTCGTTTTGTCTCTGGAAAATCGAGCTCTCCGCGAAGCACCCGAAGTCGCCGCAGAATTCTACAGACGGAGCTTGCGGCTCCGCGAGGAAGCGAATTTGTGCGTGTGGCGACCGTTGGAGGGTCTCGGGCGAATCGCGAAAAAACGGAACAGACTCCACGAAGCCAGAAGCTGGTACGAGAGTCTCGTCGCCAAATCCGAAACCGCCGACCTTCGTGTCCGCGCGATGGCGAAACTCGCCAACGTCCTCCGACTACAAAATAAATTCCGCAGGGCTCAACTCCTGTACGAAGATATTCTAAAAGTGGCGCCGTCGGCGCGGGTTTTTGCCTCGATCGGCGACGTTTTGGCGTTGCAGAAAAAATTTTCGGCGGCGGAGGAGAGCTACAAACGGAGCCTCGAACTCGAAGAAACCCCTCGGACCCTCAACAATCTGGCCGTTATCCTCGAACTCCTGGAGCGCAAGGAGACTGCGGCGTCTGTTTACAAACGAGCTCTAGAGATGGAAGACTCCCCCTTCGTCCTCCATAACCTGAAGAAAAGCCTCCTTAAAAGTTGAGGGTGTCGTAGACGTAGCCAGCCGATTTGGAAAAGTAAAAGGCGCGGCACACGTCGAAGGCCGTGTCTGGCTTGCCGTCGCCGCCCTTGGGGTTGATCTTGTAGTGCTCGTCGACGAGGTCGATGAGGGGGTAAAGGGGGTCGTGGAGGCCGTGGCCCGGGGGGGGGTCCTCGTCGTAGCCGCCGCAAGGGTCGAGGATCGTCGCGACGTTCGTCTCGGTGGTGGTGGTGATCCAGGCCTGGTAGATGCGGTCGACCTGGGCGTGGTGAGCGAAGAACACGGGGTCGTTGGTGGACGTCGCGAGGTCTGAGCCGTCGAAAGGCACGAACGTCGGCGGGAGAGGAGGATTTAGGATGGCGAGCGATCCCGACGAATACGAATGCACCTTGCCGTGGAGGCCGCCTTCGTCTGCGGTACTCAAGGAACTGCATTCGTCTCTGGCTTCTTCGGTGTAGAACACGCAGCACCACAGTTCCTTGTAGGTCGTCGTGTTGTAGACGCAATTTTCCACTTCCTCGGCCGTCGCGGGCTCTACCGAGGGAAACATCCCAACGCTGCGCGAAATTTTTGGGGTCGGAAGGAGCGCAGAATCCACGCCGCGGAGCAGGGTAGCATCGTCCGAAAGCCACGACGTGTATTTTGTTGCTTCTTCCGCGCGATTCACTTCCAAGTCAAAAAAATATCCATCGAGGACGTCGCCGGTCCGCGGATCAAAATTCCCGTACATATCCTCCGTAAAAATATCCGTTGCGTTCGTGGTCCAATCCCAATAATGAGCTGCGGTGGTGCTGTCGTAGTACTGGATCCCGAGCTCGAACGCCTTCATCAGCAACGCGTGTCCGAGAAGGAAATGAGGTCCGTAGTGCAGAGCGTCGTAAGTTTCGTTCAGCGTCGCCTCGGCGTGGAACGCGGTCAGCGTCGCCCAGTTCGGAATCACGTAGTCCTCTATCGTCTCGTTGTGGAACCGCAACATCGCCTTCGCATACGCCTCGAACTCCTCTGTCGTCAGAGACCGGACTTCCTTGCGCACGCTCGGCGCGGCCGGCGGCTCCCACTTCATCCACCACGTCGCCCCAACGCCCCCCGGCATCATCATCATCATCGTCGTCATCATCATCATCATCTGCTGCTGCTCGATCATCATCATCATCATCACGCCAATCATCATCATCATCTTAGTCGTGTGTGCACAGCCTTTTGATAATAATTAATTAATTAATAATATCGTACAACAGAAGGATTCTTTCTGAATTAAATCATCCGTATCTTCCGAAGAACTTTTATTATTATTATTATTTCGGAATTTTTATATATAATAAGAGATTTTTATTATTATAGTCATCACCGCGACTTGATTGTGTCTTTAAATGTCAACTGCGTGTGCATATGAAGGATGTGGGTGGTGGGTTTGTGGGGTAGGAGGCATGTGCCCACCGAATCAGGGTAAGGCTGAGGCCCCGGAATCAGCAGGGTAAGGATCATGTAGGCGCGCGAGCCAGACAGCGATCCCTCCAAAAAGCCGTCTACACGGCGGCGACCTCGCAGACTATTTCCACGACCCGCGGCGGCTCTTTTTAGCCAGCGCGCCATTCTCACGCCCCGTCGAAAAGATGTTGTCGATGCTGACAACACGCGCGCACGAATGACCGCGGCCTTTTTTTTCCCGGAGACGAGGCGTCGGAGTTCTTTTTTTCGGCCGACGACGACTAGGTTGGGTCGGAAGACGACGCCTCGCTCTTTATTGTCGAGTTTTTTTTCAACTCCCTGACAACAACCAACGGCATGCTGACTACTTTGATCGCGAGCTTAAGGTGTCTTCGCAACCTCGACCCGTCTCGCACGGCCACTCCGACGACGGTACCCGAAACATGATCGATCGTGTCGTTGTCGCCTGGTCCCAGTTAGTTCACCTGGTCACTCAGCTCACCTAGTCCCAATCTCTAACCCCAGTAAGTTCACCTGGTCCCAGTAAGTTCACCTATAGTGCGCGTGTAGACGCTGGGAGGGGGCTTATCGGTATTGCGCAGCACGTGTGAGGTAGGGTGGAGTCGTCGACCCAGAAGAGGATATCAAGTCAGCATGCCGTTGGTTGTCAGGGAGTTCAAAACTCGACTGTAAAGAGCGAGGCGTCGGCTTCCGACCCAACCTAGTCGGCCGAAAAGAACTCCGACGCCTCGTCCCCGGGAAAAAAAGGCCGCGGTCATGCGCGCGTTGTCGGCATCGACAACATCGTTTCGACGGGGCGTGAGAATGGCGCGCCGAAAGAGCCGCCGCGGGTCGTGGAAATAGTCTGCGAGGTCGCCGTAGACGGCTTGGAGGATCACTGTCTGGTTCTCGCGCCTACCTGATCCTTACTCTCGCGCCTACCTGATCCTTACCCTAAATCGAGGGACAAACAGACAGACAGACAGACAAACAAACAAAAAACACGTCTGCGAGGTCGCCGTAGACGGCTTGGAGGATCACTGTCTGGTTCTCGCGCCTACCTGATCCTTACTCTCGCGCCTACCTGATCCTTACCCTAAATCGAGGGACAAACAGACCCCGACTAGGTCCCGCGTACTTATCTCCGCCCGTCAGGCACATCCCTCATACCCCACAAACCCACCCACATCCTTCATGCTCCCCCCACACACCCCCCCCTCTTAGCAGTCGACATTTAAAGACAAACAGACAGACAGACACACACACACCCCCCCCCCTCTTAGCAGTCGACATTTAAAGACAGACAGACAAACAAACAAACAAACAAACATCTGTCGATTAGTAGTTAGGACTTCTACGCTGTGCCCATCGGCTGGCTCCCCCGGACACGCCGGAGATGCCTATGTCGAAGCTACCTCCTTGGAACGCGAGGTTGACGCTCAGGTGAGCTCCATGAGCACCATTCGCACCAAGCTCCAGAACGCGTCTCCCTCCACTGCATCTACTCGTTGGGCCGCTACTGCATCGCCCCGCGCATGGACTACCTCGCGCAACACTGCTACCCCACCAATGCCTTGAGCGCGCTCCGCCGCTTCGACGTTATTGCCGTCCTCAGCTTCGTCGCCACAGCACTTGAGCCGCGTCAGGTTTTTGACTCCACCGGCATCGTCCTCCAACGCCTTCCTGCTCGAAGTGGGGGTGGCGGCATTCGCTCCTGCGTCGACGACCTCAGCCCCGCCGCCTTTGTTGGAACGGCGGCCCAGGCCCTCCCACACCCCGTCGACCTTCGCGATCCTACGGGTGCCGTGGAGGTCCCTGGCTACCTCCCCCGCCTCGCCTCGGTCCGGGGTGCCACTTCTTTTCGAGCAGGTAACGACGAGTTTGCACCGTTGGCACCACCTCCTCGCATCCTCCGGTTGCCGCCTGGGGCGAGCACTCGCGACTGCGTGGGACGGACTTCGGGCTGATCTCCGTACCACGCTGGCTTTTTCCCACGGCGGCGCTGGTTCCGGCGACCACGCCAACGCTCATCTCGTCGACGGTCCTATCTCCCCCACCACGAATTCGTCTCCATGGGCGTCCTCGTCGACCTCACCATCTCATACCCCAACTCCAGCGTGCTCTCACCTCCCAGCGCGAGACAGACAACTCGCGCCACTGCACTCCAGCGCGCCTTGCGGCCACCCTTCCTATCACCGATGATGCACTTCGAGTAGTAGCGTCGTCATCGTGGAATCGCTTCTCGACCACGTTCATCAGCTCGTGGCCCAGCTCCTCCCTTCAAATCCCCAACCGCTGCTGGGCCGAGATGTGTGCCCAATACTTTGGGGGCTAACCCCTCTCTCTCCAGCTTGTTCGGGCCGAAGGCGGGCACTCGCATATTTTGGGCACGGACGTCGTTCTCGACGCTCGCGGCAAGGTGCTTCTTCTCGCGCAGGCCCCAACCTTGTCAACCGCGGAGGAGCGCGGACCACCACCTGGCACGACAGCCTGCTCGAGTGCGTCCTCTGCATCATCAAAGAGGCCGGCATCCCCGCCTTGTAAAACCGAGGTTTTCGGCATCTTTGCTGACGCCCCCGCCGTTCACGCGCGCCTCTACGGCCAGTACCGAGGAGGCAATCTCGCCCGACGCCAAGTCGTCGTCCCAGACATCCTCACCCTGCTCGACAACAGGAAGGAAGGACTCACCAACACATTAGGGATGAAAAGACCGAAGGTTTTCATTACCACCGTAGGAGAGTAGCATCGCGAACTTGGCCTACTTTGAGCAAACGTTGATCGTCGAGGTCCAGCATCGTGATCCCGGAAAGCAACCATGTCTGGCGGTCTATTTTTTGGAATGATGCTCTTTCCATCGCTAAAAACGTTTCGTTTTGGTGCCTTGCGTGCGTTCAAACACGCCACGGTTGATCGATGAGCCGTTTCGTGTCTCCGTCTTCGATTAATGACGCCCTCCAAAGGCACCACATGAGCGTTGTTCTTCTTTTTTGATCGACAACATAAGCAACGCTCGGTAGTCGTATTCGCGGATTACCTAAGCAAAATATCAGCAGCAGCATGATTCGGAGCGCAACCAAGTTCGAGTCAGCCACCGCCGCAAATTAACGCTCGGCTGCGCGAATCTTTGCCCCTACAATAATGTTTTTCTGGGCTCGCAAGCAGGAGTCGTATTTTCTATGGGGTCGCGCGATACGATGATCCTAATAGTGATGGTAGCAGCTCATCTTTTTGACGAGGTTCCAGCCCGTTCTGTTTAAAAATTATTATTGTTGTTATCACCTCCTCGCACCAACAAAGAAGAAGACCAAAACTTGAAAAAGGCAGGGATTAGTATTTATTCAGAGGCAGGGCCGCACAACCGTCGCCGCAACTTCTTAGGCGGAAGAGCGATCAGCGCACGAGTGAAATAGAAACGCCAAGACACGCCCTGCTCCTGAAAATACAATTAATAATCTCTGACGCAAACTGAGATCGAACAACCGGAGGAGAGATGAGGGCAATTAAATTATGAGACTCTCGATAAAAACCTGGCGACGCAGCCAGCCAGCCAGCTCTCTGATGATGACGACATTGATGTTGGACTGATTTCTGCATCAAGTCATCAAAGGGGCGGGCCCCCGCTAGCGCAACTGTGAGTCGGACCTGTGTTCCTCCATCCTAGGCGCGTGGTAATAAAGGAGGTGGTTTTAATGGGGAAGGTTACTCGAGCTGCTCGTGATGAGGGCGGGGTTGACAAATTAGGAGCGAGGCCGGGGGCGCTTGTCGGAAGGTGGGGAGCGGCGGCCGGTGGGGTGGCGGCGGATGGTGCCTTGCGGGGGCTGGGGTCGGCGGGGGGGGTCGCGACGGCGGTCGTCCTTTCGGTCGTCCTTGCGGTCGTCCTTTCGGTCGTCCTTGGACTTGCGCGGTTGATCGGGTTGCTTGAGACGGGGTTGATCTGGCTGTTGTTGCTTAGCACGTGGCTGATCTGGCTGTTGCTTAGCACGTGGCTGATCTGGCTGTTGTTTAGCGCGCGGTTGATCGGGTTGTTGTTGTTGCTTAGCACGCGGCTGATCGGGCTGTTGTTGCTTAGCGCGCGGTTGATCGGGTTGTTGTTGTTGCTTAGCGCGCGGTTGATCGGGCTGTTGTTTAGCACGTGGCTGATCGGGCTGTTGTTTAGCACGTGGCTGATCGGGTTGTTGTTGTTGCTTAGCACGTGGTTGATCGGGTTGTTGTTGTTGCTTAGCGCGTGGTTGATCGGGTTGTTGTTGTTGCTTAGCACGCGGTAGATCGGGTTGTTGTTGTTGTTTAGCACGAGGTTGTTGCTGTTGTTCAGGCTGTTGTTGTTTAGCACGAGGTTGTTGCTGTTGTTCAGACTGTTGTTGCTTAGCACGAAGTTGTTGTTGTTCAGGCTGTTGCTGCTGGTGCTTGCGCGGCGACTGCGGGCGTAACGAGTCGTTCGCGACAACCGCAGCTTGTTGTTGCTGGTGCTGCTTCGGGAGCTTGCTGCTACGTTGAGAAGAAGAAGAAGGTTGGTCGGCGTCGTCACCAGGAGGGGTGCGCTTCTTGTTCAAGTCGTTCCCTTTTATGGTGTCCGGGTCGATGCCCGCCCGCTCAGCCTGGAGCTTTTTGACGGCAATCCCGACGTCGCCGTCGCGCATATCTCCGAGCCAACGAGGCCGGTGGGTCGTTACCAATCGCATCGCCCGCCACGCGTACACCTGGTCGTGGCGGGGGTGGAAAGCCTCCTCGATGCCGTTCGCTGGATCGTCGGCCTCTTCCCACTTCTTTAGATGCTCCTCCAACGTCGGCACTCTCGATAATCTTTCGCAGTCCTTTTTCAATTCCTCCAAAGAATAAGGAGGTTCGACGTTCGTCGGCTCCCATTTTCCCGGAATCGGGGGCATGTACGGCTGTCGCTCCACCACCACAACGTCTTCTTCCGTCGAGGGATACCGCTCGTAGGGCGGACATCCGTCCTTCTTCCATTGGACCCAGAACCGCTCCCTCGAGGCGAGGTGCGTCAAAAACCCCGCTTGCTTCACATCGTGAGTTTCGACGATACTCAACGCCCTCCGCCTCACCGCATCTGTTCTCTCTCGTAAAGTTTCGTGCTCGTGCCACAAGTAGTCGAAGACCATGTACATTTGCGTCGCGACTTGCATCCGAAACAACGGATCTCGGAGCTGCGTTCTTAGCAAATTCGGATCTGTCAGATATTTTCCCGCGAAAAAAGTCGAATAATCCGAAAAATCCGTAACCGATTCCAAAACAGAAAGCGCGTCGTCCGCCGCCCGAAACGCTTCGTCCGTCAGTTCTAATTGCGGATTCGAAAGCCATTTTTGAATTCTCCAGAATTTCGAATACTCCGCGTCTTCCGTATCTTCGTCTTCTTCGGATATTTCGATTCGCGTATCCGACACTTCGCCCTTCACGTTGACAGCACTTCGTTCAGACAGAGGGAAGGCCATCGAGAGAAATATGAGTATTCGACCGCAGAGTTCTGGTTTCTGACGCACGCGTTTTAAGAGCCCGTTACAAAATCTCAGCAAAACAAATTTTCCTTTCGAAAACAGCGCCGTCGCGCGAAGCGCTTCTTCTTTTTCCACCAACACCCACCATCGTTCAATCTCAGACTCCGGGGACCCGTCCAGAATATCCTCCAACACGTGAAACGGAACTCTCGCAAAACTCGCGGGATCCTTGACGCCGACGGCGACGGCGATCGAGACCAACTTCTCGAGGACGTCGTCCTCGCCGTTCACCAACGCCGCCGCCGTCGCCTGCCGCGCCGCCAACTCCACCGCATCCGCCTCAACACCACCAACGACCCGCTCGGCGCACGCGGCCACGGGCGCGTCGCTCCGCGCGCACGCTTCGATCACCGCCTGCACCTCCTCGGCAAGCATTTATTTTCGCTCGTCCTCCTCCTCCTTTTTATAGGGAGGGTTATTATTATCGATCATGATGATGATTCCTTCCTTCCTTCCTTCTTTGATTGATGGGGGGTGTTAAGGAACCATTAATTTGAATCGAAAAGGGCGTCTCCTACGGGCTTTTGAGCGGCCTTCCGGACAAGGAGAACGCCGTCGCGCTCGACCGACCGCTTCGCACCGGCGGCCGCCTGCGCTGCAGCCAGCACAATCGCAGTTGTTGCCTGAGTTCCGGAGGCAGTTGCTGGCGGAACGACTCCGTAAGGGGTCCCGAGGCAGGCAGCAAGGGCAGCGTCCCAGCAACACCGTGCCGCCGCGCGTGCCGTATTATGGTGGCCACCGAAGAGACCTTCTCGAGGCCGAGGTCGAGAAGACCGAGGCCATGGAGACTGCGGCGGCAGCTGTCCCGAGAATAATGCCGAGGCCTCCCGAGAACACACGACTCGAGGTCCAGCGTCAGCGGAGCGAGGAGGCTGCGGCGTTGAAGCGGAAGCGCGCGCTTTCCGGGCGGTGTGGCTGAAGAGAAGCAGGCGGCGGCCAACGCCCGCGCGGAAGTGAAACGAACAGTGACCGAGGCTGCTGGCGTCGACGGAGCGGACCAAGGCGCAGCTGGCTGCGACGCGGCGAATATGCGCCAACAGCTACGCCGACGTCAACAGGAATGTGAAGCACCTGGCCCTGGAGCTCGACGACAAGGCCGAGCTTAAAGCGCGGGACGAGGAGATCGATCGTCATCCCGTAGACGATCGATCGTCAAAGAGCGCACCGCCGAGATGGAGCTCCCGTCCTTACGTTTCGTCCGCGAGCTGCGAAGCGAGATGTGACGTCTCCACGAGCTCCTCTTGGCCCTCCTTAAAGGCGAGGGCGAGGTGCGCGCTCTTTCCAATCGGACGCGTCGCCGCTCGACGGCAAGGAGCGCTCGTCGTCACGCAACTACTCTGAATCGACGGCGATCATGGAGTTCGAGAACCATGGGCGCCACCGAGCTCGCCGACCAGACCGCACGCGGCGAATCCCAGGCTATTGAAGTCCGCTCGACGGACGGAATTTCAGCGATTGGTGACGTTCGCAGTCTTGCGGGTGCTGTCGGGACGACCGACAACTCAGGGGCGGCCTCCGAGAGCGGGCCGATGCCGTCATCAAGCGTCAGCGCCGAGCCACCGCCGCTGCCGAAGGAACAGACGGAGGTGGTAGTGGAGGAAGGAAATCCGCCCCCGGTCGTCTCGACCAGCACGACGACGACAACAAACTGTGACGGCCGTGATTGAAGCTGCGCGAATGGGGCGGCTGGACTACACAAGGCGAAAGCCGCCGCTCGTCGCCACGCGGCGATCGATCGGCACCGTGCGCGAAACAAATGCCGAAACGATCGCGGCGGCGCTCGATCGAGAGGTAAACGACGCGACGAGGGCCGTGGATGCCATCGAGAGAAGGTGCCCCTTGTCAGCAACCAGGACAAACCACTCTCGCAGAGTTTGAAAGAAAGAAAGAAAGAATGAAAGACACCGCCGAACTTGCCAAGCTCCGTAGTAGCAAAAATGGTCGACGCAAGACGCTCGTCAGCAACATTGCTCGCTACGCCCGTGGAATGGGCACGGGTGACCTCGAGCCCAAGTTCTTCACTCCGACAATGGACGCCAGTGTGGTCGGCCAGTGTTTGGTGGATCAGAAGCGAATGTTGCCTTTTTAACCAAGCATCTCAAGCAGCAGATCTACGGCAAGATCAAAATGGAGAGGCGGGCGTTGACGGACGAGCCTGTTGTTCCGCCGCGACGGCCACCGCCAGCGCGTGGTACGGAAACACAGGAGCGCAGGGCCCCGGGGCTGCTCTGGCCACAAAGCGAGCAAGCGCAGGCGAGTGGCGAAGCGAGCCGCGTTCTTCGATTGTCGACTCTCTTGTTGGCCACCACCACCGCGCGAGTCGAGGTGAAGTTGTGGGAGCTCGAGGGAAAAAAACACCTGGGACGGCCTATCGGATGATGCCAGGCGAGATTGAGGCCGTCTCGTGGGATGGGCGCAGAAAGAAACGTTGGGATTGGATGGATATTCATCGGCTACGACGACGGCTTCCAAAACTCAAAGCAAATCGTGTGCTGGTCAGGAATTTACTTTTTTTCTCCGGAGGAAGAAGGAAGCATGGTTTCGCTTTCGTGCGTTTTAGCTGGATTTCTCATGCATTCGGGGGATCTCGTGCTTGTCGGGACACGCGTCGATCGCTCGCTAGTAGACGACGACGATCAAGAGGAAGAAGAAGGACTTAGGCGTGTGCTCGGGGTGTCCAGAGCATGCGCTAAAAAACGCTCTGCTTTTCGCGTCAAGACGATCACATCACTCTGACGAGGGCATAGCGTCCCGCGATCCTAACTTGGGCGATCACTCGCGAGAGAGAGAGACAACCAGTAGCAAGGTACGGAGACGGAGCGAGCCGCGGCCGAGGTGTCTCGAGGACGACGGACGTCCCAGGTCGCGACGGAACGGGAGTGGGAGAAACAGTACGATGCCGCCAAGGTGCAGCAATCCATCGGCGAGCTCAACGCAACCCATAAAAAGGAGGAAACCGGACACTTGCGACATTTCAAAAGGACAAATTCGCCGCCGCCGTCAGCTCGGGTTGCGGCCCTCGAGAATGTCCTAGAGGCTGTGTGTCGCGAGCCCAGAGCGGGCGAGAGCGACGTTCTCCGAACGCATATATTTCGCGCTCAGAGATGGGCGTCCTTCGCGACAGCGCCCTCGGGCTACGGTGTGTCGTCGACGGAACAAAGACGTCGGTCGCTCGCGGAAAACTGGACGCGCTACGAGATCCCCGACCAGTGCGCGGCTGGCGAGGGCGACTCGCCAATTGGTTCGGCGATCAGAGTAGTCCAGCTTCCGAGCTAGTTCGTCCGGCTCGTTGATCAAGTACGGAGCCGACGTTTCGAGGCCTCCTTCGGAGTCGTCTGCTTGAGGATTTGTAATCTGCGCCTCGTCGCGACCTCCGAGTACGAGGCCTTCGATCCCCTCGAGATCCGGGCTAGGTCGGCGAAGCTGTCTCCAGTCGACGATCAACGATGTTGTTGTCGGGTCATCCCGATCGCTCCAGGTGGTAATCGACAAAAACTCGGCTACGAGGAACTCGAGCTCCAGGAGCTGGATATTCGCATTTTCCTGCGTTGGGAATTCGCTGGGCTCGCTTCATCAGGTTCGTTGGACTTGGTTCGCGCTCGATTCACCGAAATTTTGTGTCCGCTTCATTTTGGCCTGACCCCGCCCGCCGACGAGCAAAGTCGAGCTACGCAGAGGTGGAGGATAATGTTGATGATGAGGAGGAATTTAAACGCGGAACAAGAGCGGATGTTGTGACGTCCAACGCTGAACCCGGCGACTCTCAAGCATGGCGACTCCGGACACGAGACCGAGTTGTAAAAAACGACGGGAGCATATGATTCCCAGAAGACTCTGCGGAGATGGGGTCTGATGAGGAAGGAAGAACAAGACGAAGATATATATTCGTTTTCCTTCACATCGCCTAAAGTAAGAAACACGGAACACCATCTGCTGTCACTCCTCTTTCGACCCGAAACGCGGGTAGCGGGCGGGGACGGACCTGACGGACTGCGGCCCAGGATTTTTAAGAAAAAGTGACGTTCACTTCACACAGGTTCACTTTAGGGCGACCTGTTCGCTTCAAATCTCTTCACCAGAATTGCGACGAAGTGGTGCTGAAGTGAATTCATTCCTCAACGCTGTTTTTTTCCCGATGACGACGGTTTAAATCAGCGGGTGGCTCCGCGCGACTCGCCAATACCTTCCTTCTTCAACGGTTTCCTGGCTCTTCGTGTCCGAGGCCAACGAATTTGACGACGCCGCACGACCCTCGTTATTGGGCCTACGGAAAACACCCCCCTGATCTTATTTTATTTTATTTTATTTTAGGGAAAAGTCAAGTTTCCAACCACCACATATGTTTGGTCACCGTAAACCCTCAACAAGTTTGGTGGTCACTTAAGAAGTTTGGTCAATCCGTATCTTGGTTGACTAAACTTGCGAGGAAGCTATGACACTTACCCCTGCACCATGTATCCAGTATCCCTACGTCATTCTCTTATCGCTAGTCTAACGCCTCATTCCATTCGTAACATGGTACCAGGTGTCCGCGGTCGAACGACTGCTTGACTTCACGGATAACGGCGACTCCTCCTCGGCTTCAGTTCATTGCTACGTGTTCGCTTCGTTGTCGTCTATCATGTCCTCGATCGAAATTCAAGCTAGCAAGCTTTCGCACAAAAAAACCTTGATGCCTTCAGCGGTGAGCGACATTTTTTTTTTCCACCACTGGCCACGTCGTCTCGCGAACATGATCATCTCCACCGGCGATCACATTATCTCGACCACCGATCCTTGGAGAAGCATCTCAGCATCTCGCTGCTCTGCAGAAGCATCTCGCTGCTCTGAAGGCGAATTTCGCGTCGAGCAACAACAACGTTGATATCCATGAAAACCGCGACACGAACTTCACGCGACTTTACAAGCGCATTACCGATGTCTACATGGGCCGTGGGGATCGCGTAGCGAACTTCCTCAACAAGTTCATCATCGGAGTATACAAGTTGCTTGGCATTGTACCTATCACCGGCGTTCAAGTTGCTCGGCATTTTACCTATCACCGGAGTTCAAGCTGCTCGGCATTGTACCTGATCCGACGCACCCTCGAGTGTGTCCTCGCATTTGACTACGTGCATCGTGCTTCAAGCCTTACTGGCTTTGTTTTATCGTCTCGCGTTTCGTACCGATGAATGTGGTTGTACCCTTGAGAAGTGCAACAACAACCAATTTCGATGGCATGCACAACCACTTCCGCCGCGCTATCCGCCGCGTCGTCAGCCACGACTTCAGACTCTTCCAACTGACCTACCCTAAACTCCCCCCTTTCCCAACAACCTGGCTCTACTCGATTCCGACGCACTACCCGATGTCCTTTTGGCGGCTGCTGCAAGGATCATCACTTTAAGAGGGACTGCCGCAAGTTTCAAAGTTCCGAGCTATTCGACGACAACGCCCTACCCACCATCGCCGTTCTTCTCAACAGTGCAACACTTCCAATGATTCCAAAAACACCCAACAACACCAACCCAAACCCACCACCACTAACACTACCTTTTCTGCTCCTATGCCTACTCCCACCTTGACTGATTCTAGTTCCACTCCGCCGCTTTTCTTAATACCACCACCTATTACACCCCCCTTCACCGCCTTAAACGGCCACACCCACCGTCTCACATACACTTCCCGATTCTCTATCATATCGTCTTTGCACCTTTCTGCCAATCAAGATAATTCCAAGTCAGCGTGTGTACCGCCGAATGTCTGATGCAAGCACAACAACAACCCCATCCCACGGAAGCCCCTCGTTTTTGTTTTTAGCTCCCATTGCACAGGCGCCTCGTTCTGTATTTTCCGCTATTCGTTGCTCCACCCCTCGTTCTGTATTTCCCCCTCGTCGTTGCTCCTCTCCTCGTTCTGTCTTTTCACCTCGTCGTTGCTCCCCTCCTCGTTCTGTATTTCGCCTATTCGTTGCTCCACTCCCCGTTGTGCATTTTCAGCTATTCGTTGATCCACTCCTCGTTTGCTTGTCGGTTTTGGTAAAACCAGCGAATCACGTTCCATCGCGCATTTCACCTGCCACAACTAAGCTGTGCCTGTCAATTTTTCGCGTGCGCAGTTTTCGTGCTTCCTATGTGGCTGGATCGCTCATCTTCGGGATCCTGGACAGACGCTTCTTTGCTGTGTGATTTGTGGTTCTCCTTCACGCACTTTTTCGCCGCTTTTCTGACCTTTAAAATTCGGTTTTGCTATCGACGTGAATTCCGTGCTCAGCACCCGCGACGCTATCTGCAAGCTATCTGCAACGTTCTTACGTGCCACAACTGTTTTGCCACTGTCGCCAACTTCTACCGCAGTCTATTCGAGTATGACGAACGAAGCTCGCCGCTTGCTCCTCCAACGTTGGCCCATATGGCAACTTCGTTCTTGCGAATGCGAAAACGGGCCACTTTCTTATCTGTCACAGCAGGCTGGCATACAGCAGCCTGGTCTATACCTGTGTTCGTTCCTTACACCGCTGGCGCGTCCGAGGTCTTCCATTTTCGCGTACAGGACGCGGTCGTGCCCATGGCAACTTGCTCGCACCACAACAACCAAACACCCACGTTCGCATCAAACCTGTTTACGCCTTTTTTTGCTTCTGTCGACTCCGACCATCGTCATAACCTGGTCACCATGCACCATGCAACATATCTGCCCAAAGGCCACGTTCTCATCAGACGTCTGGTACACTGCCACCATATATACCAGCCTGTGTTTCCGTTATCTTTGCCCCGCTGCGATTCTCAGTGGCAACAATCGTCTAACGCACGTCATCCCAGGCACTTTTGTCGCTATTGTTCTTCAGACCTCGATTTTGCTGACAGTTTCACTTCCCCGATTTCCTGCAATGTCAACCACCGAAGGAACTTCAACGTTGTTCTGACTTTCTCGAATCACGCTTCCAAGCTCTCGTCTATTGTTGCCCCATTGTCACCTGTTCCTGCTGTTGCCCGATTGTCACCTGTTCTTCCGCTGTTGCACCCTTGTGATGACCCCTTGCCCCTTGTTTGATGAGAATGCGCCGGTTTCACTGGGACTGATCACCCCATCACGTGAACCGACCATTCTACGAGCTCGAGAGAAAACAACAGAAAGTGCAAAAGAGAGAAAACAACAGAAAGTGCAAAAGAGCACCAAAGAGAGAAAACAACAGAAAGTGCAAAAAGAGAGAAAACAACAGAAAGTGCAAAACAAAGTCGCGCCAAACGGAGCCGACCGCGCAAAGTCGACCAAAGCGCATTACAACAACCAACAAACTTTCATACTGGCGTTTGTCAACAACGCAATGTCGATTCTGTTTCATCCTGTCGCGATGTTGATTCTGTTTCCTCTGTCGCTTCTGTTTCCCCCTGTAAATCTTTGTATGTCTCTTCTGTTAGCTTTCGTTTGTTAGTTCATTATGTCTTCCTTCCCCTTTGTTTAGCTAACACCCTTGTTGATCCCCATGCACACGTTTATTACTCTGCTTCTGAAGAAATCTCTCAGCATTACCTAGACGAAACTACTATTACTTCCATTTACGTGAAGCTTTAGCTCCGACCAATCCTGAGCGTCCTGGCTGGTTGCAAGCCATCGCTAAAGAATACAGCTCTCTTGGTCAGCTTGGTTGCAGGGATGTTATTCGCCTTCCTTCGATGATGATGATGTTTCTGGCAACATTTGTACCCTCAAGTGGATCCTCCGCAAGAAGTATGACTCTGGCCGCTTCAAATCGTACAAGGCTCGCCTCGTTGTCCGCGGTTACACGCAGGTTCACCGCATTGCTTACCACGACACGTGCCGTCCTGTAGATGTCATCTCTGCTTTCATACAAGCCCCTGTCTGGCGTTGCTGCTCATGACTGGGATTTGCATAAGTTGGATGTCAACTCCGCTTTTATTCAAGCTCCCATTGACGAAGACATCTATGTCTGGCCACCCGAAGGCTATGCTCCTCGCCAACCCACCGATGGTTCCAAAATCATTTACACGCTCCGTCGCTCTTGGTATGGTTGCAAACAAGCTTGTCGTAATTGGTGGCTTTATTTGGCACGCTTTCTCGTCAATGACTGTGGCTTCGTCCGCGGATCTGGTGACACTTGCCATTACAAGCTCGTGCTCAATTCTACCGTCCTTCTACGTCTCGTTCTGGTCGTTGATGATCTTCTTGTGGCGCACCCTCGTCATTGCATTCGCCATTACCAAGCCTTTTTCCTCCGTTTCCGCGCTTTCACTGACGTCAATGAACTTGATCTCACCTCTTACGTTGGTCTTCGCATTACGCGTCATCGCCCTCGGAGAACCCTCACTCTTGACCAATCCCATGCTATCCGTGAAATCCTTACCGAACATCGCTTCATCAACAGTAAACCCGAACTCACTCCCGCTCCCAAAGGTCTTCATCTTTCTGCGGCTGATTGTCCTACTCCTGGTTCTCCAGATCACATTTTCATGGCACGCATCCCTTTTCGTCGTCTTGTTGGCTGTGTCCTCTTCATCTCCATCATGACTCGCCCTGATATCACTTGGTCCGTCAATCAGTGTGACGGTTTTTCCCACAATCCTGGTAAACCCCACTGGCACGCTTGGCACGCTTTATCTCCCACTCTGCGTTATCTCAATGGCTCTCACGATCTTGCCCTTGTTCTTGGTCGCGATTCTACCCTTCGTTTCTGTGGTTATTCCGACTCCAGCTGGGCCGACGATCCTGATGACCGCCACTCCACAACTGTTTCTTTGTTTTCTCCTTGCTGGCTCTATGATCGCCTACTGCTCCCGCTCGCAGTACTTACTTGCTCGCGCTACTGCTGAGCTCTCTTTGCTTCTCAAACTTTTTGATGAATTTGATCTCCCTCGTCACACCGTCCCAATGTATGTCGATAATAGCACCACCGTCACCCAAGTCCGTCTCCAATGTCTCACACGGCGCACCCGCCATCTTGACATTTGCTTTTACAGCACCGCCGAATATCATCGCAACCACATTATTAATCTCCAACACATTACTCGTCTTAACACCCTTAGCGATATTTTCACCCGCCGTACGGAAGCTCCTTCCTTTCCTCCGGCTTCGTGCTCGTTACCTCACTTCGTGATCTTCGCCCTGATCTCTGTTGTCTCTTTCTGCCACAATGCCTTTCCTGACGTCTTCCTTCAAGCTTCTCCTCTGTGAGGATCTCACTTACCCCTTTTTCCTTTTCTTTCTTTGTCCAGCACCTGTGTGAGGACCTCACTTACCCCTTTTTCCTTTTCTTTCTTTTCCAGCACCTGTGTGAGGAAGCTATGACACTTACCCCTGCACCACGTATCCAGTATCCCTACGTCATTCTCTTATCGCTAGTCTAACGCCTCATTCCATTCGTAACAAAACTTGTACTTTAAAACAAGGGCCGCCGTGATCAAGCTTTCAGCGGTTCTGCATTTCGCACTCAGACACCGGAGCGTCCTTCGACTTCGAAACGAACACGGTATCGATGCGGGTTTCGTCGTCGCTCAGGTCGCGTGGTGGTAACACGCCGACGTCGGTTGACCACGACGCCGAGAAAGAAAACAAGAAGTCTAAGCGTGCCCAGACGAAGGTGGTAAACGACTATGAGAGATCGCCGAGTACGCTGTCGCAGCTCGGAGCGCGCAGAAAATACGAGGGTAGTCCACTTTACTCGATCTAACCAAGATGCCAAGTTCAGCATGTGTGTTCTCGAGGCCGAATTGCAGCAGCATCTGATGTTCGACACGGGCGGCAAGTTTTTAGACGGCGCGTACAACAACATGGTCTACAGCGCGACAGCACTGTCGTTCAAGTGCTATATGCAAGGTGCAGCTTTTATGTGCGTGCTGTTCTTTGTGATATGCAAGTAGACAATACCGTCACGTGTGTTGTAAAAGGCACGCCTGCTCTCGGAACCTTCGTGCCGACAAAGATCCTGCTATCGCGCGAAGCACTTCTGCGACGCCGTGTCGGTCCTCATCAAGGGCTTTGTGGAGGATAAGTCAGGCGGCTCTTCTCAGCATATGCGTTTGATAGACATCTGCAACAATGTCATCCGCTAAAGGCACGAGATGACAAACCGGGATCATTCGCTGTAGTCTGTCATAAACATCGAACTAATACGGCACATCCGAATAATCTTGGGCGACGACGAAACAGCGTGGTATCAGCGATGTCTTACGCAGGCCTTGTTTGTGGATGTTGTTCTGTGAGTATTCGCATGTTGATGCGTGTGTATGGGCAAACTTGGTGGCATTCAATTTGGTGTGATCAAATTTCGAACAATCACATCAAACTTGTCTTATTTTAGACTCGTACTGATGATGACTGGGTTAGAATTACAGGGGTGGTGTCAGCGATCTCTTCCGGAGCGAGGCTGTCGACGTCTTGACATCCCTTCGCGCCGCAGCTTGTATTTGCCGACTTTCTCGTACAGTGCTCGACAGTGCAGCAGCAGCTCCCGGGGAGATCTCGCGGCAGGGAGGGGTTGTCGAGATGCGCGAGGAGGAGGAGGATGATAAGGAGGTGTTCACTCACTTACGGTCGTGCGAGTTGTTTATGCTGGCGTAACGGCACGTGCTCGCGTTGCCGTTTTCCCATGATCAAGCTGGACAGCTAACTCCTCCGGATCGGGTACGCGACGATGAGGAACTCCTGAACGTGGTCCTGTACGGTCCCGCACAAGCGTGGTGGGACTACAATCTTTGGGTGCTTCTGGGGCGGTGCTCGCGCAGTTTCTCGAGGTCGTCGTCGAGTTTCGCGTTCTGAACCCCGAGTCGATTATTATCAAAGACGCGCTCCCTCTTGGAGAGAAGATTTTGGGATGCAGAATGGGGTGATCCGTCCGTCTCACGCAGACCATGCAATAAGCCTGGTGTCCGATGTCCGCTTGTTGTTGAAGAATGACGCACGACCACGGCAACACCACCGTTGTGAGTCGCGGTTTGGGTGGCTTCTACGAACGATGGAAGGTACGAGAATGGGCCCAGCTGAAGTACGCCAAGCCGTGGGAAAAATCTGCTCTCGAGGCCGCGCGTCGCTGCCCGCTCTCCTTGCGCGTATCGTCGCCGCGCTGTCTTAGGACGGACCTCCTTCTAAGGCGGGCGGTCATGGGGGGGTGTCCATGCCTATGCCGCGCGTGTAACGCCACGGTAGTAGATTCTGCGTAGCTGCAGCACCTAGCTCTCGTTTTTAAAAGCATTTTCGTACCAAAAGCGCTGCTCACGCGCCCCCTTGAAAAAAGGCCTTCGCTTAAGTTTGATTTAAAAAGCCAAAGTTTGGTCAACAATACTGTGGAAGTTTGTGGAGTAGTGGTCAAACTCTTGTTGACCAAACTTACAAGGAAATTGATCAAACTTGAAGGGTTGATCGATCAAACTTAATGCAACTTCGGAGGAGTGGCCAAACTTAACTGATCAAACTTCTATGGAAAGTGACCACACTTGCGAGTTTTTCCTGAATCATATATCAAAATCGAGCAAACATGAGAGAAATTCAGCAAACTTGTTGACCAAACTTGACCGATCCCTTTATTTTATTTGTAGCTGATGGCAGAGTAGTGCCACCTTGCCTCCCTACATTGGCAAAAATACCTCGTTCCCGCGTAGATAGATTCTCCTAATCGGCAGCTACCAACATGGTTTCAGTATAAAATCAGCATTAGGTCAACTTGACGACGACAAACAAACAAAAACGCCGGCCAATTCTTGGGGATTCTTGGCCCCGGCGTGGGACGCTCGCGTTCCTTATCTCCGATTGTAATCCCAATGGATAATGGCAAGGCGCGTGGTGACAGATCAGAGCGTCGGGGTGGCGAGGGAGGGGAGGACAAGGGACGAAGGACTATAAGCAGGCTAAGGTGAGGGGTGACACGAAAGTTTTGGCAACGGACTGCTCCTTCGACGACTTTTCGGCCGACACTCCTAGGGTTCGGACATCACGATGCGCGGCACTAGCCAATGCTCAAGTTTACGAGCGCCGCCGCGCAGGTGTCCCCGACGCAGAGTGAACATAAAGCAGCATAAGGACATCCAGAGACCAGCCTTTCCAGTCTCAGTCACTGAACGTGGCGCGAGATCTGCAGGTCCAAGGGCTCACAACGAACGAACGAACGAACGAACGAACGAACGAACGATCGATCGATCGAGAGGGCACATTGATGTTTAATCACGGACGTGCGGTTGCAAACACTGCGTGCAGCCTGTCCTGGAGGTAAGAGTCCTGTTCTCGCTCTCCATCGAGACAGCCCCACTCGAAAAAAGGAACGCGAAGAACGTCCCAGCCAAGCCGCCGTAGCAGTCGGGACTTGAAGCGCGTAGACCCGTTCTGAACCCTCGTTCCCTTGAGAAAGTGGTATGGCCCGTCGACTTCGACTGCGCGCTTGGTGTCGGGTTGAGCCATGTCGAGCGACAACCCTTCTTCGGTCACGTGCTCGAAGACGTACGGCGTCCAGCCGACTCGGTCGAGGGCGGTGGCAACGTCGCGTTGGAGTTGGGATGGTGATGGGTCCTGACGTTGGTACGCTTCCTGGAGCATCTTTCGGTGTTGTGTCAGCGAGAACGAGCTCCGGCGGTTGGGCCACTCAAGACTAAAGTGCAACGAGGCAGAGTGGAACTGCGACAGGTCACGATCATCGAGGGCGTCCAAATCTGTCGCGGCGATGTTGGCGAGCTCGGCGAAAAACTCGGGGTCCTTTCTCCAGTCGACGCAGGCAAATGCCCAAGCCGTGTTGGCAATATTCTGTCGATTGAACTTGTCAAGCCGCAGACGGGCCGCGAGGGCAATCGCGTCGAAGAGCTTAGGTGCCTCGATACCCAACGTCGCGAAGGCCCACGCCATGTTGGAGAGCTCTCGCGGATCGAACTCGTCCAGCCGCGAAGGAGATGCGCTGGCGATCGCTGCAAAGAGCCGAGGCGCCTCGATGCCCGCCGTCGCAAACGCCCACGCCACGTTGGCGAGCCCTTGCGAGTCGAACTCGTCCAGCCGCGAAGGAGATGCGCCGGCGATCGCTGCAAAGAGCCGAGGCGCCTCGATGCCCGCCGTCGCGAACGCCCACGCCACGTTGGCGAGCCCTTGCGAGTTGAACTCGTCCAGCCGCGAAGGAGATGCGCCGGCGATCGCTGCGAAGAGCTGAGGTGCCTCGATGCGCGCCGTCGCGAAGGCCCACGCCACGTTGGCGAGCCCTTGCGAGTTGAACTCGTCCAGCCGCGAAGCAGCCATGGCGGCGATCGCCGCGAAGAGCTCGGGTGCGTCGATGCGCGCCGTCGCGAAGGCCCACGCTATGTTGGCGAGCCCCTGCGGATTGAACTCGCCAAGCCGCGATAAAGCCGCACCGGCGATCGCCGCGAAGAGCTCAGATGCGTCCATGCGCGTCGTCGCGAAGGCCCACGCTATGATGGCGAGCCCCTGCGGATTGAACTCGCCTAGCCGAGATGAAGCCGCACCGGCGATCACCGCGAAGAGCTCAGGTGCGTCGATGCGCGCCGTCGCGAAGGCCCACGCTATGTTGGTGAGCCCCTGCGGATTGAACTCGCCAAGCCGAGATGAAGCCGCGCCGGCGATCGCCGCGAAGAGCTGAGGTGCCTCGATGCGCGCCGTTGCGAAGGCCCACGCCGTGTTGGCGAGGTCCTGCGGATTGAATTCGCCTAGCCGCGATAAAGCCACGCCGGCGATCCCCGCGAAGAGCTCAGGTGCGTCGATGCGCGCCGTCGCGAAGGCCCACGCAGTGTTGGCGAGGTTCTGCGGATTGAACTCGCCTAGCGGCGATAAAGCCGATCCGGCGATCCCCGCGAAGAGCTCAGAAGCGTCGATGCGCGCCGTCGCGAAGGCCCACGC
The DNA here is from genome assembly GCA_029834535.1 of Chrysophaeum taylorii. Taxonomy (NCBI): domain Eukaryota; class Pelagophyceae; order Pelagomonadales; family Pelagomonadaceae; genus Chrysophaeum; species Chrysophaeum taylorii. The sequence continues at coordinate 255,726 of JAQMWT010000044.1, read as the reverse complement.
CGTGTTGGCGACGTCCTGCGGACTGAACTCGCCTAGCCGCGATAAAGCCGCGCCGGCGATCCCCGCGAAGAGCTCAGGTGCGTCGATGCGCGCCGTCGCGAAGGCCCACGACGTGTTGGCGAGGTCCTGCGGATTGAACTCGCCTAGCCGCGATAAAGTCGCGCCGGCGATCCCCGCGAAGAGCTCAGGTGCGTCGATGCGCGCCGTCGCGAAGGCCCACGCTATGTTGGCGAGCCCCTGCGGAATGAACTCGCCAAGCCGAGATGAAGCCACGCCGGCGATCGCGGCGAAGAGCTCAGGTGCGTCGATGCGCGCCGTCGCGAAGGCCCACGCTATGTTGGCGAGCCCCTGCGGATTGAACTCGCCTAGCCGCGATAAAGCCGCGCCGGCGATCCCCGCGAAGAGCTCAGGTGCGTCGATGCGCGCAGTCGCGAAGGCCCACGATATGTTGGCGAGCCCCTGCGGATTGAACTCGCCTAGTCGAGCTGATGCCGCGCCGGCGATCGCCGCGAAGAGCTCGCGTGCGTCCATGCGTGCCGTCGCGAAGGCCCACGCCATGTTTGCGAGCCCCTGCGGGTTGAACTCACCTAGTCGAGCCGATGCCGCGCCGGCGATCGCCGCGAAGAGCTCGCGTGCGTCCACGCGTGCCGTCGCGAAGGCCCACGCCATGTTGGCGAGCCCCTGCGGATAGAACTCACCTAGTCGAGCTGATGCCGCGCCGGCGATCGCGGCGAAGAGCTCAGGTGCGTCGATGCGCTCCGTCGCGAAGGCCCACGCCGTGTTGGCGAGGTCCTGCGGTTTGAACTCGCCTAGCCGCGATAAAGCCGCGCGGGCGATCGCCGCGAAGAGCTCAGGTGCGTCGATGCGCACCGTCGCGAAGGCCCACGACGTGTTGGCGAGGTCCTGCGGTTTGAACTCGCCAAGCCGAGACGAAACCGCGCCAGCGATCGCCGCGAAGAGCTGAGGTGCCTCGATGCGCGCCGTCGCGAAGGCCCACGCCGTGTTGGCGAGGTTCTGCGGATTGAACTTGCCAAGCCGAGATGAAGCCACGCCGGCGATCGCCGCGAAGAGCTCAGGTGCGTCCATGCGTGTCGTCGAGAAGGCCCACGCTATGTTGGCGAGCCCCTGCGGATTGAACTCGCCTAGTCGAGCTGATGCCGCGCCGGCGATCGCCGCGAAGAGCTGAGGTGCCTCGACGCGCGCCGTCGCGAAGGCCCACGCCGTGTTGGCGAGATCCTGCGGATTGAACTCGCCAAGCCGAGATGTAGCCACGCCGGCGATCGCCGCGAAGAGCTCAGGTGCGTCCATGCGTGCCGTCGCAAAGGCCCACGCTATGTTGGCGAGCCCCTGCGGATTGAAGTCGCCTAGTCGAGCTGATGCCGCGCCGGCGATCGCCGCGAAGAGCTGAGGTGCCTCGATGCGCGCCGTCGCGAAGGCCCACGCCGTGTTGGCGAGGTCCTGCGGATTGAACTCGCCTAGCCGCGATAAAGCCGCGCCGGCGATCGCCGCGAAGAGCTGAGGTGCGTCGATGCGCGCCGTCACGAAGGCCCACGCAGTGTTGGCGACGTCCTGCGGACTGAACTCGCCTAGCCGCGATAAAGCCGCGCCGGCGATCGCCGCGAAGAGCTCAGGTGCGTCGATGCGCGCCGTCACGAAGGCCCACGCCGTGCTGGCGAGCTCCTGCGGATTGAACTCGCCCAGCCGAGACGAAACCGCGCCAGCGATCGCCGCGAAGAGCTCGGGTGCGTCGATGCGCGCCGTCGCAAAGGCCCACGCCGTGTTGGCGAGCTCCTGCGGATTGAACTCTCGACTACATTGCCGACAAGCGTCTGCGAGGGCCATCACGCGACGATCACGCTGCACATGGCGATTTCGGCCTCGAGACATTTTGGCGACACGGTGTGCGGCAGTCGATAAGTTGCGAGCGCTGAAATTGTTGCCCCGAACCGCGAAGAGTGAGAGAATTGTCTCAGGAGTCGCAGCGCGGTCCGTCATCTGCTTCCCCCATTTTATCTGTTGAGAACGTGGTGCCTCGGCACTGCTGGTTAGCGCGTGGCTCGAGGCAGCGTCGGCGCCGTGACGGTCAGCGCGGGCGTCGCCGCGGCGCTGCGTCGCACCACCCGCTCGTCGTCGTCGCGCCGGCGACTGAGAACGGCGCCAGTCTCGACAACCGTCGCGCCGCAGGTGGTTGTACGTGCCAGGTCGTCTTCGCCTTGGCGACCGAGAACGGTACGGCAAGTCTCGACCGTCATAGTCCTTATCGCGGCGCCACTGGTTGTTCGCTGCGCGGTCGGGGATTCGTCGTCGTCGCGTCGGCGAAGGGTCTCGATTTGGATCGCGCCGCCGGTCGTCTCGCCCTCGACCAGCAGCGTCGTGAAGCCACGACGACGACGACGACGACGGCTTTGGCCTTTTTTGGTGGCGTTCGTAGTAGGTTGATGTCGAGTCGGCGCGTGGCCTCCTGAGAGTTGACGGCGGCAGTGCATCCCCTCCTCGTCGAGGACATGCACCATCGTTGCGCCGCGGGTCGGCCATCCGTCGACCGCGGGTTGATGGTTCGTCGACGTGCCTGTTCTTCCGATCGTCGTCGTGGCGTCTTTTTTTATCGTGCGCGCCCTCCATCATCATAAAAAAAACTCACTCGCTGAGGTCCGTTTGAGCAAATGACCGTTGAGAACACGAACGGCTGTTTAGAGCTTGTGGCACCTGAGTCGGAGGTGTCTATTTTTGTTTCTCATTGTGCCTCCTCTCCAAGCTCGGGACGTCGATGCGTCGTGCAATATCCGAAATTTGGGGCGGCCGCCGCGCTCACGATACCCCAAGAAGGGCATCGCGGCGGCGGGCGACGCGGAGAATCGCATCTCATCCAGCGATCCGAGCGACGAGCCGACAGCCCCTCCTTCTTGTGGTCGCTAAAAGAGAAAGTCCTCACAACTTTTGTTGTCCTTATCCCAACTTTGGTGGCCCACGCTAAAAGACAACCAGATCCAGCAGTTCAAGACGGCGCAAGAAAGAAGGGCTCGCTGCCGCAGCCGAGTGCGTGCGGAACCAGACGCCGAGAATCTCGAAAGGGAACGAGCGTTGCGGCGATGGAGAAGTAGCACGACCGCGATGCATTAAGCCGCTGCAATCCAACGACGATCTCGCTCAACGCGAGTCAAAGGAGGCGACGGCCGAGGAACTGACTGAAGAAATCGGACACTCGGTCCGCGCGACAAACGAGCGGACTTATACGCGCTACCAGGAGGTGAAGTAAATGAAGATCGCGCCAAGGCCAAGGAGGAGAGAACACCAAAGTGTGGAACGCCGTCTGGGAACGAACAAGTCGAAGGTCAGTACCAAAAACTCCTCGCCTCGATTGCGCCTTCGGAAATTCGCGATGTCGTGCCCTCGGTCTTCGAGGCTGTCGGAGCCAGCGAGCGAAATGGAGGTCCCGTCCGAACGCGCGACCTGCGCTGCAAGATGAGAGACCCGTCGTCGCCCTCGACGCGGCGACGGACGCGCCGCCGCTCGATGACGACGAGATTGCGACCTCCCCGGGTTTTAATTCATCGAACAAAGACCAATCAGCGCGTACGAGATCTCCGACCATAGCGCGGATGGCGAGGTCAAGGCGATCTGTTACCTGAATCGAGCGCTCGTCGCGCAAGCGCAGCAGCCGAGACGGTTCTCGCGCGAGCCTTCTTCTTCACTGCCAGGATAAGCCACAAGTACAAGCCTTTGACATCGCCGCGTGCGCCCAGTTCCTCGAGATAGATGCGGGCGATCCACGACGTCACGGGGGCTGCTCTACTCTCCGACTGACGCAATGAGACCAAAGAGAATGCTCGACGCCTGGGGCCGCGGGATGCTCCGCACGTTCGAGGGAATGGCAGTCTAGGCCCTGCCTCGCGGCGTAGAGGATGAACTCGAGTTTGGCACCTTAAATGATGTGTCGAAAGGTGCGCTGTCTCGTGCCAAGGAGACCACGTCTTCATCTTCGACCGCGCCACGACGAGTTTTGGTGCCAAGCGCCGGCGACTCGTCGCCGACGAGGTTGCTGGTCGAACGACGACGAAGGCTAAAAACGCGCGATCGAGTTGATGAAGGACGCCCCCAGCCGCAGCGACGACGTACGAGGAGCGTTTGATGGAGGTTGCTTGTTGTAGTCGGCAGATCCGCAAGGCGCAGGCTGCTGCCGCGCGCGGGGAGGCGGAGATGGCGCACCGAGATGGCGCAGCCGTCGAGAAGACACTCTCCCGAGCGAGCGAGCGAGCGAGCGCCAGGTGAACGACTAGGCCCTGAAGGCCGTGAAAGCGACGAAACTGTCGTCGTCGTCGTCGGCGATGCACTCTTTGAGAGAACCCAGCTCTCGACGGTCAAGAGGCGACTCGATGCGACACCTAAGCTGCTCCCGAGCGTCGCTGCCGAACCGCCTCGAAAAGGCGAAAGTCGATATGGCGTGGGCATGCCTCAAAACCAACTCCTACGCGTCGGGCAAGGGCCCGACGGTTCTTCTAAGGCCAACGTCGAATTCCTCGCGGCTTATCTCGAGTACTACGTCTGCGAACAGACCAACTTCCGCGAGTGAGTTGGTTGCCGAGGCAGTTGTCCGGGTCGACGGCAGCTGGCAGTGCCTTGGGACCGCGACGACGCGTCGAACTCGAAGGCGGCACTGTTTGAGCTCGAGCCCAAGGTGCCGCGCGTCTCGCCAAAGTGAGTGAGTGGCAAGCTACCGAAACTACGGACGATTCACGCGGCGTTGGTTGGCTCGCGCGTCGAGGTTGTCGCACGGATTGCTATTGGATACCATCGAGGTGGTATTCGACGAAGACTCCATGGACGGTCGCAACAAATAAGCTCGGCTTGGATCTTCGTGACGTGTTTAATCAGAGAACCGCCCTTCGTCTTCTTCGAGGGCTCAAAGCCAGCTTCCTGACGCTTCGAGGACAACGAATACGACGACGACGACGAGGAGGAGGAGAAGGACACGATGGATTCCGACGACGACGACGACGACTTAGCATAGCTGCACTCGCCGGACATCGACGCCCAGCACGACGGCCTTAGTCGTCGGCGTTGGCTCTGGGGCCTTCGCGTCCTTGCTGCCGCCTAGGCTTCGTCTTTGAGCAACACAGACAGCGCGGGCTACTGCACTCCAGCGACTTGCGGCCACCCTTCCCATCACCGATGCTCTTCGAGTAGCGGCGTCCTCGTGGGATCGCTTCTCGACCGCGTTCATCAGCTCCTCCCTTCAAATTCCCAACCGCCTGCCCTTCCCCAGCTTGTTCGGGCCTCGTGCCACTCGCATTCTGGGCACTGACGTCCTTCTCGACGCCCACGGCAAGGCACTTCTCACGCAGGCCAACCTTGTCAACCGCGGCGTAGGACCACCTGGCACGACGGCTTGCTCGAACGCGTCCTCTCCTCCACCACCAAAGAGGCCGGCATCCCTGCCCTGTAAAACCGAGGTTTTCGGCATCTTTGCTGACGTCGTCGCCCCTGCCGTTCGCACGCGCCTCTACGGCCAGTACCGAGGAGGCAATCTCGCCCGACGCCAAGTCGTCGTCCCAGACATCCTCACCCTGCTCGACAACATGGAGCAACTCTACGACCTCACACGGGGTTCGTTCTGTACCCCGCCCACTCCATCCCTCCCACCCGCCGCCTGTCGATCGGCGCGCAGCGCAAGTCCACTCCGAATACCTCGCTCACGCCCGCGGCATCGACGCCATCATCCCCCAGCCCAGGGTACATCGTATTTGCGGAAAAGTGAACATCCGACCTGGAAACATCCGGAAAATTCCATATTCTTCCATTACTGTGGAGTTATCCGGAAGGAAAATCTAGAGAGGAGACTTTCAGCCACACTGAGCCCAAAGTGGCTAAAGAACGCTCAATAGAGACACGCGGGTAGACATATTGAGGTGTCTGCGACCGCCACCAGCGCGCGGAGTGCGGTGGTGTGAGCACGCAGTGCGTTCAGTGGTTTTAGGAAAGTCTTTATAGGAGGTAACCTGTGGTAAGAGGGGGAGCGTGAGCATGCTCAGTGGCAAAATTGTTTGAGTGTTTCGTCGTTTAACTTCGATTGCAACGCTAGCAGTGTTTTTTTCAGTCGCAACGCTTTTCGAGCTGCGAACCTCAGTCGTCGAAAAGGCTGTCTGTCGTCGATGCGGCGGCGCTGGCGAGGAGTCTCGTCGACGCGGCGGCACTATCTAGGATAAGCGGCCGGCGGGAAGAGGCAGCAGAGGCAGAGGGGAGTGTCTTCTTCAGATAGTACCAGCAACCTATATAGCCTTTATAACAGTCGGAGTTCGACTGCCGTCCACGTAGTTTTCTTCGAGTTTAAGCCCCTGGTGACCGACGTTGCTGTCCCGCTGAACGTCGTAGGTTTAGCCCCGGGCCCGCGGCTTGAACTTGACCACCCTCCCGAACCACCATGATGGCTCTCAAAGGTCGTCGTCGTCGGTCGAGGTGTAAAAGCAGCAAAGTAGAACAACGAAGAGCGGGATCTATATTCGTCTTCGCGGAGAAAAGAAAGAAAGAAAGCCGGCTTGTCGACGAAAGAGAGAAGCCTGGAGGAGGAACTTCAAACTCATCGAAGTAAACCGTAGTGCCATCATGCTCTTCGTCTCCCCCGTCATCGTCGTCTTCCAAATCAAGATCTTCGTCGTCGTCCTTGTCGTCGTCGTGGCTCTCAAACGGCAGATTATTATTAGTCGATGTTCTCGCGTTGAAACTCTAGACCACAATGGGTCCGCGTCAGCTTTGTCTTGACGTTCGCCGCGACCGTCAACTTGGACGGGGTCGTTCGTGTAAAGGGTCCAGGGGCGTCCAGCACCGCCTCTTCTTCACTAAAGAACGCCAACACTTTCATCAACCCTTTGTCTCTGAAAGATTGACCCCCGTAATAAGGTTCACTCAGCGCCTTGTGAACGAACGACACCGACACCGACACCGACACCGACACCGCGGAACGGAGCTTCCGCCCATCCCACTCGAGCGCGTGGCCCGTGACACCAACACGAACGTGCATGCCGGCGCTCTCTCACTAAGCGGTCTGTCTCACAGTGGGCGAACGCGGAGGAGGCCTTGCGCGCGAGTCATATACAGCACCACCGCCTGGCATCTTGGGCCCTGTCGAACAGCGGCTACGTAGCTACGGCGACCCATTTTCGTCTTTGGTGCCTTCGGTGAGGCCCCCAGGACGGCATGCCACGCCCTCGCCAATACATAGAGCGCATCATCGCTGCTGCGCATCATCGCTGCGCGAACCTGGGTGGCAAGCGGCTGCGCGAAATTTGAAGACAGAGGCAAAGACGGCCCAAAAAAAACTCGCCGCCGTCGCATTTACCTACCGTGAGTGGGGGGGGATCGCCAACGCATTGAAACCCGGGCGCGCTGTGCCCTCATCACCTATGTCGCCGCCGAGAGGTCGGGCAGCCCTACCCAGGCCGCCCGATCCCAGCAGGACGTCACCCTTCGTCGCACATACGTCCGGCGGCAGCATGCGTACGACCCTTTGTCTTCTTTTCGCCTGCCCCGCGGTCTCTCTCGGCGATGACCCCGACGAGGTCGGTCCCGCATACTTATATCTCCGCCCGTCAGGCACATCCCTCCTACCCCACAAGATCCCTAATGGATACTATTTTTTTCCTAAAGTAATGTGACGTCAGGCGTGACGCATAGAGATTCGAGATTACCGAGATGGATGCTCAAGAGAAGTGTCTGAGGCGGCGACGGTTTATGGTCGTTGCAAGCATGTTCGCGGTCTCCCTAAGTATCGCCGCATTTCGGCGCACGGCGGAAGCCGCCAAGGCCAAGCTGTACAAGATGGACATCAACGGCGAAATTTGCGACTCTTTTGATCAAGACGCTGACTACTCTGCGTGCGGCCGCCTCGAGCCCGACGAATTTTACGACTGGGTACGCGAGAAATACGGCGCGGATGCGGAGGTCTGCCAGGCGTCGTCGCCGTCCTCGCCGAACAATCCTTGGCCTGGAAACGCGTGGTTTTTCGTGTGTAATTTTCAGGTCATCGCTCGGTTGGACGAGTACTGCAAAGGTACTTTTGTGCCCGAGCTTCCCTCCGGCGACCCGGGTGACGTCGCGCTACCGACCCTCGAGGATATCTCCAAGGGGTGGCACGACGGCTGCATGCAGCACGCGTTTTGCACGGCCTGCGACGACGGGAACCCGTACTGCAGAGCGTATATGCGGCAAAGCGTCGTGTGCGGCGTGATGGACGAAGACTATCGCTCGCCTGCGATCTTTGGGGCGAAGGACTGGTGGTGCGACCACCTCGACGCCATCGACGACGGCACCTTCGACGCCAGCGATATCGACCACTCCGAGTGCGACTCCATCTTCGGGGTCTTCAACTGGGGAGTCTGATTTGTACATCATGCCGGACCTCCTGGCCCTTGTTCTTTTATCAATTTAATTTCACCTAGTCCCAATCTCTATCCCGGCGTAAACCCACTCGTGCTCACACCCACTCACCCCACTCTCCTTTGAGCTCGTCGCTCTCACCTCCGCTAATCTAAGCTGCTTTGATCCGCACGCGCCGCCAACCTTTGAGTTTGAGTTGTCAAAAAACTCCAGTAAGCTCACCTGGTCCCAGTAAGGTCACCTGGTCACTCAGTTCACCTAGTCCCAATGTCTAGACCCAGTAAGTTCACCTGGTCCCAGTAAGTTCACCTACACTGCGCGTGTAGACGCCGGGAGGGGGCTTATCGGTATTGCGCAGCACGTGTGGGGTAGGGTGGAGTCGTCGACTCAGAAGAGCATATTCTCGGGGTTGCCGATCGACAGAGAGCCACGTAGAGCTGGACGTGACAGAAGACGGGCTTGTGGGCAAGAGGACGCCGACCTCGCGGGGCGTCTGGCCCTGGCTCTTGTTGATCGTTTGGCGTCGGCAGGCCTTAAGGGATACAGGTTGGAGGAGCCTCGGTGACAACGACACGATCGATCATGTATCTGGTACCGTTGCAGTGGCCGTGCGACGGGTCGAGGTTGCGAAGACTTTAAGCTCGCGATCAAAGTCAGCATGCCGTTGGTTGTCAGGGAGTTGAAAACTCGACTGTAAAGAGCGAGGCGTCGTCTTCCGACCCAACCTAGTCTCCCGAAAAAGAACTCCGACGCCTCGTCTCCGGGAAAAAAAGGCCGCGGTCATTCATGCGCGCGTTGTCAGCATCGACAACATCGTTTCAACGGGGCGTGAGAATGGCGCGCTGGCTAAAAGAGCCGCCGCGGGTCGTGGAAATAGTCTGCGAGGTCGCCGTAGACGGCTTCGAGGATCAATGGCCGGCTCCCGGGCCTACCTGATCCTTACCCTAAATCGAGGGACAAACAGACAACCCCACAAACCCACCCACATCCTTCATGCTCCCCACACACGCCCATCTGTCGACACACCCATCTGTCGATTAGTAGTTAGGACTACTAATCGACAGATGTTTGTCTGTTTGTCTGTCTGTCTGTCTGTCTTTAAATGTCGACTGCTAAGAGGGGGGTGTGTGTCTTTAAATGTCGACTGCTAAGAGGGGGGTGGGTGTGTGTGGGGAGCATGAAGGATGTGGGTGGGTTTGTCCCTCGATTTAGGGTAAGGATCATGTAGGCGCGAGAGTAAGGATCAGGTAGGCGCGAGAGCCAGACAGTGATCCTCCAAGCCGTCTACGGGCGACCTCGCAGACTATTTCCACGACCCGCGGCGGCTCTTTTAGCCAGCGCGCCATTCTCACGCCCCGTCGAAACGATGTTGTCGATGCTGACAACGCGCGCATGACCGCGGCCTTTTTTTCCCGGAGACGAGGCGTCGGAGTTCTTTTCGGCTGACTAGGCTGGGTCGGAAGACGACGCCTCGCTCTTTACAGTAGAGTTTTCAACTCCCTGACAACCAACGGCATGCTGACTTTGATCGCGAGCTTGATGTCTTCGAAACCTCGACCCGTCGCACGGCCACTGCAACGGTACCAGATACATGATCGATCGTGTCGTTGTCACCGAGGCTCCTCCAACCTGTATCGCTTAAGGCCCGCCTACGCCAAACGATCAACAAGAGCCAGGGCCAGACGCCCCGCGAGGTCGGCGTCCTCTCGCCCAAGCCCGTCTTCTGTCACGTCCAGCTCTACGTGGCTCTCTGTCGATCGGCATCCCCGAGGATATACTCATCTGGGTCGACGACTCCACCCTACCCCACACGTGCTGCGCAATAGCGATAAGCCCCCTCCCGGCGTCTACACGCGCACTATAGGTGAGCTTACTGGGACCACGTGAACTTACTGGGGTTTGAGATTGGGACTAGGTGAACTGAGTGACCAGGTGAACTAACTGGGACCAGGTGAACATACTGGGGTTTTTAGAGTAAAGTTTTTAGAGTAAACTCAAAGGTTGGCGGCGCGTGCGGACCAAAGCAGCTTAGATTGGCGGAGGCGAGAGCGACGAGCTCAAAGGAGTTGGTGTGAGCTAGGTGAACTTACTGACCAGGTGAACTTATATGAAACTTACTGGGACCAGGTGAACTTACTGGGGTTAGAGATTGGGACTAGGTGAACTTACTGGCCTGCACTTGTTAAGATCTGTCGATTAGTAGTTAAGATCTGTCGATTAGTAGTTAGGATCTGTCGATTAGTAGTAAGGACGCTGGTTGTAAGTGGCGGCTGTCTTATCTTGTCTCATTTGTAGGATTTCCACCACACCGATTGATAAATAAATAAATTAATTAATTAATGGCTGTACGGATATTGATTGATATGATATGATATCCACATGTCTCGTTTCCTTTACACGTCACGACGAATCCTGGGTGACGTCAAATTTCTGCGACGACGATGTATTATGGATCGATTCCAGCTGCGACGACAGCAACGCCGCGACCCAAACAGCGGCGGCGGCGACGGGGCCTCGTGGTTGCTGGCGTGATGGTCATCTCGATGTGCTTCGGTGCGGCGCTTCGCCGCAACAAGGCCACGGCCTCGTTGCTGTACAAGATGGACATCAATGGCGACGTTTGTGAGGCTTTTGATCAGGGTGCTGACTACTCGCTCTGCGGCCGCCTCGAGCCCGATGGGTTTTACGACTGGGCGCGCAAGACTTATGGTGCGTCCTCGATCGACGCGTTCATTATTAATTCTGCAGGTCCGAACGTCGAAGCGTGCGAGAAAAGCGCGGCGTTCTCGCGCAACAACCCGTGGCCTGGAAACGCTTGGTTTGCCGTGTGCACGTGGCAAGCCCTCGCTCAATCCGTCGACTACTGCCAAGGGACCTTCGAACCCACAACGCCAAACGGAACCGCTGGATTTGTGGCTATTCCGACCCTCGAGGATATTTCCAAAGGGTGGACCGACGGCTGCATGCAGCACGCGTTTTGCACGGCCTGCGATGCCGGAAAGAACCCGTTTTGCAGGGCCTTCATGCAGCAGGTCGTCGAGTGCGGGACTCCTGCTGACAACTATCGGATCCCGGACCTCTATAACCCCGTCTTCAAAACGTGGTGGTGCTCCAACCTGAACAAAGTCGACCATTTCCCCATGGCCCTCGACGACGACCACTGCGAGTCCATCTTCCGACACCACAAGATCCACTTCAACCCGGGCACCGTCTTCTGATGGCTCGAAGATTTTTTTTTGTAATAGACTAATCTCGAGATCGCGCGCCAGCCAGCACCGGGGGGAACCGACTTTTCGGCGGAGGGAGGGAGGGAGGGAGGGAGGGAGGGAGTTCACGTCTCTACGAGCTACAGCCCGAAAACATCCTGTAGTCTGGCGAACATTGTCCGGCGTCTCGGAGGGCGGCCAACGGAGAGGAGATGGAACAGGAGCAGAAGAGGCGAATGAATGTACGAGGGGAGCGTCGCAAGCAAGAAGAAATGCGGTTGCCCAATAATATCAAGGCGGAGCGACGAAATGTGCGTTATCGTCTCAAGCTGATGATGACCAAACAATCAGGGTTACTGATTATTTGGCCAGTTTCAAAAAGTGCCGGTGTCGTGTAAAATTGATGGTTAATTTTGCCGCGGCTTGAACGTCCTTGTCACGACGACGACGACTTGAAGGAAAGAGCGCTCATACGAGCGACTCCGAATCGGACAGCGACGACGATGCTCTCACGACCGGCATCATCATCGAAGCGTTTTAAAGCGTCGTCGAATCGCGGCGATCACCGCATTTGGTGCGTTTGACCGTGAGAAGCGCTTTGGGCCCAAGCTTCGCGTAAAGAGTGGCATCATCACGCGCGGACAGAGGAGGGTCCACGAAAATTAAATTTCGGCGGACGTATCGCATGGAGGTCGAGCATTTCAACAACGAGGAGTTGGTGCGGAGGGAGATACTGAAGACGCGAGAGTTCTCCGGCGGAGTTTTATCGATCGATCGATCGATCGATCGATCGATCGATTTTTTGGAGATGTGTTGACGCCATCAACAACGCGTTCCCCGCTGGACGACGAGACGGAACTCGAGAAACTGGAGGCGGGCTGGGCTCGCAAGTCACGCCGCGCTGTCCTTCTTCGAGGCGTGGTGGGTGCCATCGACGTTTGCTGCAGAAAAACCCGGGCTGTGCTGTCCACAACCCCATGCAGTACTACTGCGTTCTCAAGGAAAAGTTCAAACTCTTGCTCGTGGCCGTCTGCGACTCGGAGCGGCGCTTCCGCTGGTTTGACATATCGGCTACTCCGACGACGACGACTCAAGACAGTCTTGCATGGGCTAGTACGTTGCTCGGTCAGCGGGTGAGAAGTGGGCATCTGCCTGCCCGTTTTTTTTCTCATAGGTGATTGATTGCGCCTTTGCCAACACCCGCGGCATGATCACGCCGGGCAACGACGACGACTTCAACTTGGAGCACAGCTCGGTGCGCATCAATATCGAGTGCGCCTCCTGGGGCATCCTCTGGCGAGCCCTCGATATGGATTTCAACAAGCGCGGAGCCGTTGTTGGCTGTTGCGTGCGCCTCCACGACTTCTGCATCGACAAAAACAAACCTCGAGCTCGAAGTAGAGTTGCGAAAGGAGGGCGAGGAGAGACTTGAGGTGCAGCCCGGCCGCCGCTGGAAATCACCTGACGTCGATCGCGATGGTGTGCCAATCGAGAATCTCGATACCGCGTGTCGACGTGACTACTGTCGTGGGGGTTGCCGACGAGAGGCCCGATCCTACCCGGCGCACTATGACTCTCGAGGCGCTCCTCCGCGAGGAGGGGCTTCGGCGGCGCCGTAGGCGGCGCCGTTAAGCAAAGTAAAGTATGACGAAAAGATTCTCCATCGAGGGAGCGGAGGTGTGCAGAGGATGCAAAGAGCGCAAGGGGGTGTCGTTGGGCTGCGCGGAACAGTGCGGCGGGTTTAAAGACCAATAGTCTCGTCGGGGATCTCCTCGTCTGCGTTGTGCTGCTTGCCAAGATACGGGGCTTCGGCATAGTCTTCCATGAACTCTTCTTCGTCGGTGGAGCGAGGAGAGCGCCGAGCGACTGGGGGCGAGGACGAGGGCGGGGGTGGTAGAGGATGCTTTTCTGGTGGCTTCAGAATATCTTTGTCAATTTCTTGCAGACGGCATCGATAGTAATCGAGCAACTTATAGTGGCTCGCGTAGAGCTTCGGCTGGATCTTGTCAAACTCTTCCATCAGGACTAATAAGTTAGAGCTGGCCTTCGCTTTCTGGCGCTTTGTCGTCTGGACAAAGATATCTCCATCAAGCTTCACGATGCGGACGGGCAATTTGAGGGCATCTACGAGCTCGTCGGTATCGTCGTCGCTTGTCGCGCGTCGCTTTCCCGAGCCCCGGTCCGACCTCACCGAAAGCAGAAGACGTCGTAGACCTCGACATGCCATTCTGAGGCTGGCATCAGAGTCAAGCATGAGTAGAAGAAGCCGTACTTTGTGCCGATACGTAAAGTAGACCGTCTCGTTGCCCTCGTCGTCCTCACCGACGAACGATTTTAAAACCGGAGGAGAAGACTATATTCTTAATCCGACATCAGACCCTCGTCCCCGTCGTCGACACTTGGCCGGACGCCTGGAACTTGGCAAAGATGCGCTGGCAGCCGGACCGCAGCTTGGTATGCTGCTCCTCCTCCTCGAGCTTGGTCGAAGGTACGGGTTCAACTTCCGGACGAGCTCAGGAACACGAGGATGGGCGTTGTCGTCCAGCGCGCAGGATCGTTCGAGTTGCAGGCCTTGGCCAGCTGCTCCCAGTACGAGTTGGTCTCCGTGTTTCTCGAGATGGCGTCGCGTCCCGCGCGAGGTAGGGGTCTCGCGTCTAGACGACGATCATCGTCAGCGATCGGCAGGAATCCTTCGACCAGTTCATCTTCGTCGGTGCCGGCGACGAGCGAGCGAGCTGCACGCGGCGGGTTGCGCCGGTTCGGGGACGCCACCTCAGTTGCCGCCTCGCGCGCTGCGTCGACGGGATGCAGTCTCTGACTCTGAGCCCTCCTGCTCCGACTCGGCCGAGTCACTCAGTGTGAAGAGCGTTGCACTCGTTTCCACCTTCTCGAGCCTAGCCACGAGCGCGGCCCAGTTCCAGGCCTTGCACCTGGGCTCCGGCACGCTTTGCTCTTTGCGCCTGATCATCCATCTCCGCCACCGGGTGTTTGTTTGTTTGTTTGTTTGTTTGTTTGTTCGTGTTTGTTTTCCTTTCAGCGAAACAAAGCTTCGGGGTCCAGCTCTGCATCGTCATCGCAGCCCAGCCGGGTTTGATCGATCTTCAGCGGCGGCTGCGCTTCCTTCGTGGGTGGGCGGTGTATTTGCTCGATCGCTTTAACGCCCTCGACGATCCCGACCACCCAAGATCGAGAGATCCGATGATTATTCGAATCGAATTGAGAGGCGCAGACTTTTTTTTTTAAGCGCGAGGCTGACGATAAAGTCCAACAAAATTCTCGCCGAGATGGAGCGGCCGAGAATCGCAAGCCTGCCTCAGCACGATGTGCGGACGCCGTCTCCTCGGCGCGACCGTACCCGTGCTTGCTCGCCGTACGTAGCACGGGAAGCAAGTCAACGTTCGTCGAGCAAACGCATTAGATCTGGCGCATCAGAAAAAAACTTTCTCTCTCCCTCGCCACGTCACCCATCCATTTGCAAAAAACTCAAAATCTTCGGGCCGCAGGTCCTGTCGTACAAGCACCTTGGTTTGTCCGCGAGCAAGAGACGCAACGATGGCGAAATCGGTTGACACGGCTGTTTATTGTGAGCGACGAAACCCTCATTCGGCACGTTTTGGCGCGCAGCGTCGCTCCCCGAGGCCTGTCGAGAGCTTCGCGCCGATTTAAGTCCGAGGGCCTTGTACTTTGGTTGTTGCTGTTTGGAAGAGCTGACACACATAGTACAAGTGAATGGGTAAGGCTCAATGAACTTGTATTTTCCCAAAAAAAGTGCTAAAAGTTTAGTATGTATCTAATACATCGTGTGACGTGTTACGGGTAAGGCTCAATAAACCTGCCCGTCCATATTGCTAGAAGTAAGTCAAATACTCAATCTTCTTCTTCGAGACGGAGCTTTATATGGGAGAAGAGCTTGGTGTAGTCTCGTGCCGGGCAGCCTTGGAGGTACGAGCGCGGCGGGTAGTCTAGGTTGTTGTTGTCGCGACCGTCGAGCTGCGCGCTGGGGCCCAAGATGACATCGGCAGGGACCACATCGCCAGCCCAAGTGACTGTGCCCGGATGCAAAATAGCGCCTCTCCCGACAACTTTGTCCCGGAACACGAGGCGTCCGTGCTCGTAGACCTGCAACTAAGTTAGCAACAAGCAGGAGTTTTCGACGCTGCCTCGTCGCTACGTGTGCAATATTCACGGAGTGGTCGTCGACGACCGCGTCGGCGTCGATCGTCAGCAACGGCGGTTCGAAGAAATGCGGCGTATTTATGAAGGCCGTGCCCGCAACTCTCGCCCCGAAAAAACGCATGAACAGGATCGCGAGCCGACTTCCGCGGAGGAGCGGCATGATTTGTCCGGAAAGGCCGAGAAACGTCTCTTGATAATCCATATAAGCGAAGTTTTGGAACGGCGTGAAGTTGCGCGCGTCTTTCCAGTCGCAAAGTATCAGCCGTTGCCACGCGCGAAACACTACCGTCATCGACGCGTAGGCCACGAGGGCGATGGGCCCGACGAGCGGGAGCGCGTAGGTGCGTGCGACAGGGGGTCGCCACGGTTGGACGCGTCCGGTGGCGCTGACGCGGAAGCCGTTGTTGTAGTAGTCAGATTTAAAGTAGTTCGCCTTTCTGTACAAGAGTCGCACTGCGATTTCGTACGCGGGAAGGAGGGCGACGACGCCGAGCAAGAACAAAATCATTCCGCGCAAGATTGATTGCTGCAATTGTGCGAGCAAGTAGTGGTTTGTTGTTTCGTATTCGCGATCCTCCGTCTTGCGATGAAATACGCTGCTAGCGAAGTAAGTTGTCCCGGTTCTGACGACGAAATCCTCGGGTACCACCGTCTGGTGTCCAACGCCCGCGTCCTTCTCGACGACCGCGCCCGCGTTGAGCCGTGCGCGCAGGCCAACTTGTGCGCGCGCTTCGATCCTAACTGCCTTGTACTCTCCCGTCGCGCTTTCGCACGAGATCGCCATGCCGCCGCCAGATAGAGTTGCGAATTCGCCGACCTGAGAAGTGTGTTATTGCGCGCGCGCGCGAGAAGACAACAACAACAACAACAACAACAACAACGTTCTACAAAAAAATTGGTGCTCGCCTCGATCAAGTCGGCTTCGACAGGCGAGAAAAAGGAGAGGGTTGCCATGCTTGCCGTATAGTGTGCGCGCATACCCAACGCCTTCATCAGCGCCACGCTGATTAGACCGTTCTCTTGCCACAGCATTGCTCCGAACGAGAGCAAGACGCGGTACCATATCCACTCGACGAACCACGTCCGCAGGCGCCACGTCAAGTCCGTCGACTTGCGCATCCCCGGACGCAGCCGGCCGATCAGCAGCCACTTGAACACCACAACACCCACGCCTGCCGACACGAAGAGCGCGAGAAAATAGCCCATGACAAAATATAGGAGCTCGCGATACCGAAACCGCCAAGAGTACCAGTCGAGCCGTCGCAGAACGTATTCGAGCAATACGTTTGAGGCTTTCAACGAACCGAAGAGATAGCACGCGAGCGTCGCGAGTTTCAAAAGCTCAAAGGCGAGCCAGCCGGTCGGCAGAGCCGGTTTGTTTTTTTGCGCGACACCGACCAATTGCGCCGGGCTCGATCGATACGCGTTTTCGCTCGCGAGGAGCTGGCCAGCTATCGTGGCGGCACCGTGCTCGAGCACGGCGCCGTGCTCGATCTTGCAGCCTGGCATGACGATAGCAGTTGACTCGATCTTCGAATGCGGCTCGATGATGACTCGCGCGAAACGCATGCCGCCGCTGGGCTCGAACATTCGCGCGTAGCAGATGCCGCTCGCTCGCGCGTACGGCCCGATAGAGACGAGGTCGACCTCTCGCAGCAGGTGATTCTCAACAGACGCATGAATCGAGATGTGCGCGCCCATCAGCAAGTAGAACACGTTAATGAAGAGCGTATCGTTTATGAACACGCCAACCCACGCGTTGAACTGGTCTAGCACGCGATCGACGAACCACCAGCGCAGAAAAAAACGCGTCCCGCGGCGCGTAGTCCCAACGCGGTAGCGACCGATCACGAGCCATTTTGACGCGATAGTTATCACCGTAAGCGACATCATGAAGAGCGGGATAACCAATGGAACTAAGAGACCATAAGTATAAACACGATCTGTCCCGGCAACCTTGATATGCGACCACGGCGCGTTGTCGCGTCGAACTCGAATGCGCTTCGAACCAATAGACTTCGCACGCCACTGCGCCCAGCGCCCAAAGTGATACGATGGAATGAGCGCGATCGACACCAAGACTACGACGACGACCGTTAAGAGCACCTGAGCCACGTCGACAACCCGTTGCGGGAGCATCGTACGAGACGACCCGAGATCGATGCCATCATCGGGGAGTGGCACGAGCTGCGCGAGCGGCAGCTCGCTTTCCTCGCGCGCAATACAAAGAATTTCGTTGGCCAATTCAGCAATCTTAAGATTCGGATCCATAAGCAAGTTGAAGTGCACTTCCACAGACAAGTCCTGCTGTAACCGCGTCTGCACCATCAGCGCGTCTTGAGAAGACAGGCCAAACTGTGCCACAGACGTTGTCTGTACGTCGATGTCGGACTCTGATGCCATCGATGCGAGAATGCGCAGGAGAGTGGTTTGTACGTACGCGAGCTGTTCTTCGCGAACTTTCGTCTCCAGCAGGCCTCCCGACACCAGCGGCGCCGCGGACTCGTCGTCGTCGCCGGCGTTTGATCTCTGGACGACGACGAGGTCTTCTTTTGCAGTGATACCGCTTTTTTCGTCGGATAATTCATGCTGCTGCTGCTGCTGCTGCTGGTCCTCGCGTTTCGTCACGCGCGACCGAATCTTGTTAAGCCATTCCTCGCCGAGAACACCGCTTAGATTGTTCAACGTCGAACTCTGCGACGTCTGGTATCTCTCGAGGATCTCTTGCCGCGTCTTGGCAAACAGTGTTGCGATCTGTGCATCGCTTCCAGCTTGGCTCTGAGGGCGGCGGCTCTTTATCTTGGCAGAAATTGCGCTCGAAAGTTGGCACCTGGGGGTCGAATTTTTATTTCGAGCGAAGTCCAGGCGCGACAACAACAATCATTCACAATGCACGCGAAAACTCTGAATTGAAACGCAAGATGTTCGCTCATCGCGCCCGACGCATTCATGGTCTCGCGCCAGTCGTACGTCGTCGCCGACATCTGCCGAAGCTCGGGATGACAAGCCAGCGAAGCGGCGTGCACGTTTAACGTCAGGAGGCGCGTCCACGCGAAAAAAGCTGGATCTTCGTTGGTTAACGACAGCAAGCACGGTACAAAAAGAGTCGCGACACGAGGCAGGAATGGTTCTGAGAACCCGGATGAGAGATTCCACACGATATAAGTTTGGACCCATTCCGACATCATAGCCGGGCACATCTCGAGGCGAACTAGCTCGGTAACACCCGAACGCAGCAGCTTGGTCGTGGAAATCTCAACTCGTGCAGTTGATTGTCGAAGCACGCAGCTCCAGTAAGCGAGCTCGAAACCAGCGCCTGCGATAGTGCGAATTCGTGTTCCTTTGTACAACCGCAATAATTGAGCGAGACTCTGGCTCGGCGCGAGCATTGCGGTCGAATTTTTTCGAAACGTCCTCGATGGCTTCCATCATGATACTGTCCGCGAGCAGCACCCCGGTTGCGCGCGCAGTCGCGAGTTGACTCCGGTCGCGTCTCGTCTCGGCCATGTTTCTTAGAGCTGACAGAAGCGCCTCGTTTTTCATGAGCCTGCGCGCGTGGAGTCCGTTGTTGTTGTTGTTGTTGTTGTTGTTGTTGTTCGCACGCAATCATAGTCGACGCATCATCCGTAGCATCGTCGTCGTTCGCGCGAATGACGGCTGCTTCTTGGGCTTTCAAGAAATCGACTAAGAAGTCAGAACTCTGTGGCATCAACGCAGACGCCCGCAGCATCGAGATCGCGAGCGTGTGAAGAGCGAAACAATAGAGAACCGCAGTCCGCAGGTCGGCCGCGGCGCGCTCGTCTGAAACGGGAAGACCACCGGGCTCTTGGACCTCGAGTTCTTGCGCGACCTGCAGGAGAACGGGCATCTTGATGAGATTTGACTTGACCGCCTCGACGAAATCTGCGACGTCGACAACGGACTCGTCGTACTCGAGACGTCGCATGAGCTCGTCCGGAACGTCGAGCTGCTGCCGAAGTATGATTGCCACGTCCGGATGGTCTTTGAGAGAGGTGCCTGGCGGGAAAAGCCCCAAGATCTGCTTTGCTACGCGGTCGACGAGAGCCACGCCGAGAGAGAAGGGCGCGTCGTCGGTAGAGGTTTCGGAAGATTGCCACGCGAACAACAATTGGTCGTTATCGATACCTGGTGGCTGGTTCTTGACCGCTCTCGCTGCTCGCGAAACAACGGCTTCCTCGCCGCCGCCAGAAGAGCCTTCGCCATCGAGCGCGATAATGGTGTCGCGGAGTGCGCCCGAAGGCGTCGCGCCGTCGACGCCGGAATGCGCAGCGAGGCCAAGCTCGATCAGATGCTCACCGATTTCATTCGGTTCACGAAAGTCGGTCGTCGAGTTGACGGCGGACCAGAAATAGCGGTTGTCCGTCGCCCATCGATTGCAGCGAATCATTCTGCGATCTCGGCCTTCGCCGACAACGATGCCAAAGCAGAAGCAACCGAATTTCTCGGCGTGCCTGGGTTCTAAAAGTCATGTCGTTCAAGTTACGTCTTTTCGTTCGCGACGCTGCAAGCTTTTTTTACGCAAGATTCATCTCGGCATCGAGGCTGTCACAGCTATCGAGCGCCGCGAGGAGGAGACGCGAGCTCGAGGCGTACGGGACGAACTTGACGACGCCGTTCTGATGGAGGACAAGCACGTAAATCTCTCGCGGCAGTCGTGCGATTACGTCATCTCGAACGTCGGGTCTGGTCTCGACGTCGTCTTTCGACACCACGATCTTCGCGACGAGAGCACTTTCGTGCGCGCAACGCCCACAGCCCAAATGGTGCTGGCAGTACAAGTTTTCACCTGCGAGATTCATCAAGCTTTTTATGGCTAAATTCTTAGGGGCACTGGCTCTGACTGTCGTCGATCGCGTTTTCGGCCTTGACGTCGAATTTTCGAATCGCGTAGTGGTCGTCGAGCACTTCCCAGACGCCAAGAAAGTCCGAAAGCTCGTAGGAACGTCCCCGAGCCTGCGCTTCCGCGAGCAAGGACTCGGACCACTTCAATGTCGGATCATCGGTTTGTTTACGTGGTGATGTCGAATCCAGCGGATAGCCCGCCAAATCGCTCGCGGAGCTGGCGAGGCGCCATAGCCACTTCGAAAAGTCATCCGTCGAGTTCTTTCGAGAATCGTCTTGCTCGCAACCGGCGGCGGATAGCGTTTGTTGCTTGCCGCCGAGAGTTGGGTTCGAATCAAAGACAACGCGAAGCTCGCCACCCAACAACGCTTCTCGAATCGCCCGGCGTCGCAGCTTCCCGCTCGTCGTTTTCAAGATGGTCTTCTGCTTGATGTACACGATGCGGCGCGGTGTCAGACCAACCGCTTTGCGAACGCACTTGGTGAGCGTCGACGCGAGAGCCTCGCACTCGGAGGCAGCGTGATCGCGGACTTCGAGCACGATACACAAGAACTCCTCGTCGTCGTCGGCCGTGGCCGAAAAGGCGGCGATGCATCCAGGTCTCACGGCGTCGACCATAGCCTCCGTCGCAGCAATTTCGACGTCGTCGCTGTAATAATTTTCGCCGCCGATGATGATCATGTCTTTGATTCGGCCGCAAATGAACAGGTGGCCGTCCTCGAGGAAGGCCTCGTCGCCCGTCCTGAGGTATACCTTGCCGTCGTCAGGCTCGAGTCGGGCGTGAAAAGTCTCCCTGGTGAGCTCGGGCTTGCCCCAGTAGCCCTTGGCAACCGAGCCCGAGCTCAACCACAGCTCGCCGGGCGCGCCGTCGGGCACGACGCACCGCGTCTCCGAATCGACGATGCGGAAGTCAATCTGGAAGTCGGAGCCGCACGAGGCCAGGTCTGGCCGCCGCCGCGACGTGACGATGCCGTTGGCCTCGCCGCAAGTCGGGGCCACGTGCTCTGCAAGGCCATAATTCGGCACAAAAATGCCGCGGCCTCCGTCGTCAGGGAGGTTGCAGTGAATGGCGAAGAACGCGGCGAACTCGCGCAGGATCGATGGCACGCAGCGCTGGCCCGCGCCGCCAACCAAGTAAACCACACTACCGAGGTCGATGTCGCTGACGTCGGCATGGGCGGCGCGCTTCGTACATAGCTGGTAGGCAAAGTCCGGTGCCGCGGTCCACTGCGCGTGGTACTTGGACATGGCGCGCAGCCACATGAGCGGGTCGGCGAGGAACGAGAGCGGCGAGAAGCTCACCACGTGGTAGCCGGCGCACCACGGCCCGAGCAGCATAGCCACCAAGCCCAGGTCATGGAACTGCGGAAGCCAGCTGACAGTAACGATGCCTTCCGAGAGGTCCTGGAGATCGTGCAAACGGTTGCTCTTGGCTTCGCCCAAGCGCACGTCGAGTTCTCGGCGCTGCGCGGGCAAAAAAATTTCGTTAAGATTGTGCCAGATGTTGCCGTGGGAAATCATGACGCCCTTGGGGTCCCTGCGGGAGAGAGTCGGAGGAAGAAGGAGGTTTTGTGGGTGGGTGGGTGGGTGGGTGACAAACGCACCCCGTGGAGCCAGACGTAAATTGCAAGAATGCAATGGAGTCGCCCACGGCTTGGTCGAGGTAGCAGCTGCTCTGATGATGTTGGTCGCCGTACTTGTCGTTGCGAACGGGCGATACGCACGCGATGTCATCGTCATGGCCATCCGAAAGTGAAATGTCCGGATCCGCCACGTCGGAGCCAGCGCTGCTGAATATTGAGCCAAAGACGCGCGATGCGAGCGAGTTTTGAGAAGCCGAAGACACGTTTTCCGACATAGCTTCCTCCGACATATGTCTGCTCGCGTCTTCGCTCGAGGCGAAAGAATGGCCGGACACAACGGGCGTGCGCGTGCGCGTGCTCGTTAGCCGACGGGATGCACGTCGGTGGTCGCCGCCGAGGCCGTCCGTATTGTGCCAGCGGATGTCGGGCCACGAGTGCAACACGCTCGTCGTCACGCGCAACTTGTGCACGACGTCGTCGGTGAGGCCAACCCTGGCACCGCAGGACATGGTAACGAGGTCCAGCTTCTCCAGGCCTCGTCGCAGGTTGGAGGGGTCGGGGGGGTAATTCGGCACGGCCAAGACGCCGGCGCGAAGACACGCCACAAAGGCGACGAAGAACTCGGGCCCCGGCGCGTACACGAGCATGGCGCGATCGCCCGCCGCGAGACCGACCCCGAAGAACCACTCGGCCATGCCCGCCGAGCGGCTCCAGACTTGGCCGTAAGAGAGGTCGACAGCTTCGGCGCCGGAGCCGTCGAGCCAAGTCAAGAACGTTTCGTCCGCGAGGACAGTTGCCGTCGCGCTTGCCTGAGCCTGCCAACTAGGTTCGTCGCTCCAGGGCCGCCACCACTGCGGCATACTCGACATATTCGACGTCATGCGTGAGATTCGCAGCCTTGTGCGTTCGCGCGCTCGAGTGACGCGACTATTCCACGACTCGAAATGGCAAATTCTGAGACGTACTTTTCCTAGGAATATACGTGAATGCCCTTACCCTGATCGCCACATGGTTGCGATGGAGGACGGTGCCTCATGAATCCTGAGCCTTGCGAGGGCATCCGCCCTCCCGGCGTAGGTTGGGACCTATTCGCCTCCCGGGCGGGCCGGTTGGCAGCCGGAACGTTCGCAGTGGGACGGGGTATGGCCGGGGGGCGAAGACGGAAGGTTATCGACGAGTTGGTTGTCAGTCACATCGCGGTCTCCTCGTCGCATGGCGACAAGCTTGATGGTCACTCTTTGCCGACCGACCTTTCGGCGCTCCTCGTCTACAGGCCCGTGACGACACTTGGCCGGACGCCTGGAACTTGGCAAAGATGCGCTGGCCGGAGCGCAGCTTGGTATGCTCCTCCTCCTCGAGCTTGGTCGCAGCGAAGGTGCGCTCTCGGGTTCAACTTCCGGACGAGCTCAGGAACACGAGGATCGGCGTTGTCGTCCAGCGCGCAGGATCGTTCGAGTTGCAGGCCTTGGCCAGCTGCTCCCAGTACGAGTTGGTCTCCGTGTTTCTCGAGATGGCGTCGCGTCCCGCACAAGGTAGGAGTCTCGTGTCTGGACGACGATGCCCGTGATCATCGTCAGCGATCGGCAGGAATCCTTCGACCAGTTCATCGTCGTCGGTGCCGGCGACGAGCGAGCGAGCTGCACGCGGCGGGTTGCGCTGGTTCGGGGACGCCACCTCAGTTGCCGCCTCGCGCGCTGCGTCGACGGATGCAGCCTCTGACTCTGCGCCCTCCTGCTCCGACTCGGCCGAGTCACTCAGTGTGAAGAGCGTTGCACTCGTTTCCACCTTCTCGAGCCAAGCCACGAGCGCGGCCCAGTTCCAGGCCTTGCACCTGGGCTCCGGCACGCTTTGCTCTTTGCGCTTGATCATCCATCTCCGCCACCAGGTGTTTGTTTGTTTGTTTTTTTTTTCCTTTCAGCGAAACAAAGTTTCGGGGTCCAGCTCTGCATCGTCATCGCAGCCCAGCCGGGTTTGATCGATCTTCAGCGGCGGCTGCGTTTCCTTCGTGGGTGGTCGGTGTATTTGCTCGATCGCTTTAACGCCCTCGACGATCCCGACCACCCAAGCGAGATCCGATGATTATTCGAATCGAGTTGAGAGGCGCAGACTTTATTTTTTTAAGCGCGAGGCTGACGATAAAGTCCAACAAAATTCTCGCCGAGATGGAGCGGCCGAGAATCGCAAGCCTGCCTCAGCACGATGTGCGGACGCCGTCTCCTCGGCACGACCGTACCCGTGCTTGCTCGCCGTACATAGCACGGGAAGCAAGTCAATGTTCGTCGAGCAAACGCATTACATCTGGCGCATCAGAAAAAAAACTTTCTCTCTCCCTCCAGGGCCTCGTCACGTCACCCATCCATTTGCAAAAAACTCAAAATCTTCGGGCCGCAGGTCCCGTCGTACAAGCACCTTGGTTTGTCCCCGAGCAAGAGACGCAACGATGGCGAGGTGGAAATCGGTTGACACGGCTGTTTATTGTGAGCGACGAAACCCTCATTCGGCACGTTTTGGCGCGCAGCGTCGCTCCCCGAGGCCTGTCGAGAGCTTCGCGCCAATTTAAGTCCGAGGGCCTCGAGGACTCACTCTATAGGGACTTGTACTTTGGTTGCTGTTTGGAAGAGCTGACGCACATAGTACAAATGAATGGGTAAGGCTCAATGTGAGGACGCTATGACACTTACCCCTGCACCACGTCCCCATTACAGTTCTCACATCCCCATTTCAGTTCTCACATGGCAGCAGGTGTCCTCCACGGTCGAGCCTGTGCTTGACTTCGTGGCGACTCCTCCTCGGCTTCAGTTCATTGCTACGTGTTCGGTTCGTTCTCGTCTCTCATGTCCTCGATCGCAATTAAAGATAGCAAGCTTTCGCAAAAAACTTGATGCCTTCAGCGGTGAGCGACATTTTTTTTTTCCACCAATGGACACGTCGTCGCGAACATGATCCTCTCTACCGGCGATCACATTATCTCGACCAACGATCCTTGGACTAGCATCTAAGCATCTCGCTGCTCTGCAGAAGCATCTCGCTGCTCTGAAGAAGACTTTCGCGTCAAGCAACAACGTTGATATCCATGAAAACCGCGACATGAAATTCACGCGACTTTCCAAGCGCATTACCGATGTCTACATGGGCCGTGGGGATCGCGTAGCGAGCTTCCTCAACAAGTTCATCATCGGAGTATACAAGTTGCTCTTCATTGTACCTATCACCGGCGTTCAAGTTGCTCGGCATTGTACCAATCACCGGAGTTCAAGTTGCTCGGCATTGTACCTGATCCGACGTACCCTCGAGTGTGTCCTCGCATTTGACTACGTGCATCGTGCTTCAAGCCTTACTGGCTTTGTTTTATCGTCTCGCGTTTCGTACCGATGAATGTGGTTCTACCCTTGAGAAGTTCAACAACAACCATTTTCGATGGCATGCACAACCACTTCCGCCGCGCTATCCGCCGCGTCGTCAGCCACGACTTTAGACTCTTCCAACTGACCTACCCTAGACGCCCCCCTTTCCCAACAACCTGGCTCTACTCGATTCCGACGCACTACCCGCTTTTTTGGCGGCTGCAAGGATCACTTTAAGGGGGACTGCCGCAAGTTTCAAAGTTCCGAGCTATTCAACGACAACGCCCTACCCACCATCGCCGTTCTTCTCAACAGCGCAGCACTTTCACGATAATTCCAAGTCAGCGTGTGTACCGCCGAATGTCTGATGCAAGCACATCAACAACCCATCCCACGGAAGCCCCTCGTTTTTGTTTTTAGCTCCCATTGCACAGGCGCCTCGTTCTGTATTTTCCGCTATTCGTTGCTCAACCCCTCGTTCTGTATTTTCACCTCGTTGTTGCTCCCCTCCTCGTTGTCTTTTCACCTCGTCGTTGCTCCCCTCCTCGTTCTGTATATCGCCTATTCGTTGCTCCACTCCCCGTTGTGCATTTTCACCTATTCGTTGAACCACTCCTCGTTGTGCTTGTCGGTTTTGGTAAAACCAGCGAATCACGTTCCATCGCGCATTTCACCTGCCACAACTAAGCTGTGCCTGTCAATTTTTCGCGTGCGCAGCTTTCGTGCTTCCTATGTGGTTGGATCGCTCATCTTCGGGATCCTGGACAGACGCTTCTTTGCTGTGTGATTTGTGGTTCTCCTTCGCGCACTCTCGCCTTTTCGCCGCTTTTCTGATCTTTAAAATCCGGTTTTGCTATCGCAGCGAATTCCGTGCTCAGCACCCACGACGCTATCTGCAATGTTCTTACGTCTGCGACGCTATCTGCAACGTTATTACGTGCCACAACTGTTTTGCCACTATCGCCAACTTCTACCGCAGTCTATTCGAGTATGACGAGCAAAGATCGCCGCTTGCTCCTCCAACGTTGGTCCATATGGCAACTTCGTTCTTGCGAATGCGAAAACGGGCCACTTTCTTATCTGTCACGTCACAGCAGGCTGGCATACAGCAGCCTGGTCTACCCGTGTTCGTTCCTTACACCGCTGGCGCGTCCGAAGTCTTCCATTTTCGCGTACAGGACGCGGTCGTGCCCATGGCAACTTGCTCGCACTACAACAACCAAACACCCACGTTCGCATCAACCCTGTTTACGCCTGTTTTTGCTTCTGTCGACTCCGACCATCGTCATAACCTGGTCACCATGCACCATGCAACGTAACCTGGTCACCATGCACCATGCATCCTATCTGCCCAAAGGCCACGTTCTCATCAGACGTCTTGTACACTGCCATCATATATACCAGCCTGTGTTCCCGCTATCTTTACCCCGCTGCGATCCTCAGTGGCAACAATCGCTTAACGCAAGTCTCCCCAGGCACTTTTGTCGCTATTGTTCTTCAGACCTCGATTTTGCTGACAGTTTCACTTACCCGATTTCCTGCAATGTCAACCACCGAAGGAACTTCAACGTTGTTCTGACTTTCTCGAATCACGCTTCCAAGCTCTCGTCTATTGTTGCCCCATTGTCACCTGTTCCTGCTGTTGCCGCCTTGTCCGCTGTTGCCCCCTTGCCCCTTGTTTGATGAGAATGCGCCGGTTTCACTGGGACTGATCACCCCATCACGTGAACCGACCATTCTACGAGCTCGAGAGAAAACAACTGAAAGTGCAAAAGAGAGAAAACAACAGAAAGTGCAAAACAAAGTCGCGCCAAACGGGGCCGACCGCGTAAAGTCGACCAACGCGCGTTACAACAACCAACAAACTTTTTTTTTACGGGTCATTCTGTTTCATCCTGTCACAATCTTGATACGGGCCATTCTGATGTTGATACGGGCCATTCTGATGTCGATACGGGCCATTCTGTTTCCTCCTGTCGTGATGTTGATTCTGTTTCCTCTGTCGCTTCTGTTTCCCCCTGTAACTCTTTGTATGTCGCTTCTGTTAGCTTTCGTTTGTTAGTTCATTATGTCTTCCTTCCCCTTTGTTTAGCACCTTCCTTCGATGATGATGATGTTTCTGGCAACATTTGTACCCTCAAGTGGATCCTCCGCAAGAAGTATGACTCTGGCCGCTTCAAATCGTACAAGGCTCGCCTCGTTGTCCGCGGTTACACGCAGGTTCACGGCATTGCTTACCACGACACGTGCCGTCCTGTAGATGTCATCTCTGCTTTCATACAAGCCCCTGTCTGGCGTTGCTGTTCATGAATGGGATTTGCATAAGCTGGATGTCAACTCCGCTTTTATCCAAGCTCTCATTGACGAAGACATCTATGTCTGGCCACCCGAAGGCTATGCTCCTCGCCAACCCACCGATGGTTCCAAAATCGTTTACGAGCTCCGTCGCTCTTGGTATGGTTGCAAACAAGCTTGTCGTAATTGGTGGCTTTATTTGGCACGCTTTCTCGTCAATGACTGTGGCTTCGTCCGCGGATCTGGTGACACTTGCAGCTACACACTCATGCTTAAGTCTACTGTCGTTCCACGCCTTGTTCTCGTTTTAGTCGTTGATGATCTTCTTGTGGCGCACCCTCGTCATTGCATTTGCCATTACCAAGCCTTTTTCCTCCATTTCCGCGCTTTCACTGACGTCAATGAACTTGATCTCACCTCTTACGTTGGCTTTTGAAGCTGAATTGCTCGCTCTTTACGCCGCTACTGCTGAGCTCTATTGGCTTCTCCAACTTTTTGATGACTTTGATCTCCCTCGTCACACGGTACCAATGTATGTCGATAATAGCACCACCGTCACCCAAGTCCGTCTCCAATGTGTCGATAATAGCACCACCGTCACCCAAGTCCGTCTCCAATGTCTCCCGCGGCGCACCCGCCATATTGATATTCGCTTTTACCGCCGAATATCATCGCAACCACATCATTGACCTCCAACATAGCGATATCTTCACCCGCAGTACGGAAGCTCCTTCCTTCCTCCGGCTTCGTGCTCGTTACCTCACCTCGCGACTTCGCCCTGATATCTCCTGTCTCTTTCTGCCACACTGCCTCTCCTGACGTCTTCCTTCAAGCTTCTCCTCTGTGAGCGTCTCACTTACCCCTTTTCCTTCTTCCTTTTCTTTCTTTTCCAGCACCTGTGTGAGGACCTCACTTACCCCTTTTTTCCCTTTTCTTTCTTTTCCAGCACCTGTGTGAGGAAGCTATGACACTTACCCCTGCACCACGTCCCCATTATAGTTCTCACATCCCCATTTCAGTTCTCACACTCAATGAACTTGTATTTTCCCAAAAGTGCTAAAAGTCCTAACTACTAATCGACAGATGTTTGTCTGTTTGTTTGTTTGTCTGTCTGTTTGTCTTTAAAAAAATGTCGACTGCTAAGAGGGGGGGGTGTGTGTGGGGAGCATGAAGGATGTGGGGGTTTGTGGGGTATGAGGGATGTGCCTGACGCCTCGATTTAGGGTAAGGATCAGGTAGGAGCGAGAGTAAGGATTAGGTAGGCGCGAGAGCCAGACAGTGATCCTCCAAGCCGTCTACGGCGACCTCGCAGACTATTTCCACGACCCGCGGCGGCTCTTTCAGCGCGCCATTCTCACGCCCCGTCGAAACGATGTTGTCGATGCTGACAACGCGCGCATGACCGCGGCCTTTTTTTTTCCCGGAGACGAGGCGTCGGAGTTCTTTTCGGCTGACTAGGCTGGGTCGGAAGACGACGCCTCGCTCTTTACAGTAGAGTTTTCAACTCCCTGACAACCAACGGCATGCTGACTTTGATCGCGAGCTTAATGTCTTCGCAACCTCGACCCGTCGCACGGCCACTGCAACGGTACCAGATACATCATCGATAGTGTCGTGTCACCGAGGCTCCTCCAACCTGTATCCCTCAAGCCCCACCGACGCCAAACGATCAACAAGAGCCAGAGGCAGACGCCCCGCAAGGTCGGCGTCCTCTTGCCCAAGCCCGTCTTCTGCCACGTCCAGCTCTACGTGGCTCTCTGTCGATCGGCAACCCCGAGGATATCCTCTTCTGAGTCGACGACTCCACCCTACCCCACACGTGCTGCGCAATACCGATAAGCCCCCTCCCGGCGTCTACACGCGCACGGTAGGTGAACTTACTGGGACCAGGTGAACTTACTGGGGTTTGAGATTGGGACTAGGTGAACTTAGTGACCAGGTGAACTTACTGAGACCAAGTGAACTTACAGGGGTTTTTAGAGTGAACGCAAAGGCGAGCGGCGTGTACGGATCAAAGCAGCTTATATTGGCGGAGGTGAGAGCGACGAGCTCGAAGGAGAGTGGGGTGAGTGGATGTGAGCACGAGTGGGCTTACACCGAACTTACTGGGGTTACAGATTGGGACTAGGTGAACTTACTGGGGCCAGGTGAACTTACTGGGGTTAGAGATTGGGACCAGGTGAACTTACTGGCGAACTTACTGGCCTGCACTTGTTTAGTATGTATCTAATACATCGTGTGACGTGTTACGGGTAAGGCTCAATAAACCTGCCCATCCAAATTGCTAGAAGTAAGTAAAATACTCAATCTTCTTCTTCTTCTTCTTCGAGACGGAGCTTTATATGGGAGAAGAGCTTGGTGTAGTCTCGTGCCGGGCAGCCTTGGAGGTACGAGCGCGGCGGGTAGTCTAGGTTGTTGTTGTCGCGACCGTCGAGCTGCGCGCTGGGGCCCAAGATGACATCGGCAGGGACCACATCGCCAGCCCAAGTGACTGTGCCCGGATGCAAAATAGCGCCTCTCCCGACAACTTTGTCCCGGAACACGAGGCGTCCGTGCTCGTAGACCTGCAACTAAGTTAGCAACAAGCAGGAGTTTTCGACGCTGCCTCGTCGCTACGTGTGCAATATTCACGGAGTGGTCGTCGACGACCGCGTCGGCGTCGATCGTCAGCAACGGCGGTTCGAAGAAATGCGGCGTATTTATGAAGGCCGTGCCCGCAACTCTCGCCCCGAAAAAACGCATGAACAGGATCGCGAGCCGACTTCCGCGGAGGAGCGGCATGATTTGTCCGGAAAGGCCGAGAAACGTCTCTTGATAATCCATATAAGCGAAGTTTTGGAACGGCGTGAAGTTGCGCGCGTCTTTCCAGTCGCAAAGTATCAGCCGTTGCCACGCGCGAAACACTACCGTCATCGACGCGTAGGCCACGAGGGCGATGGGCCCGACGAGCGGGAGCGCGTAGGTGCGTGCGACAGGGGGTCGCCACGGTTGGACGCGTCCGGTGGCGCTGACGCGGAAGCCGTTGTTGTAGTAGTCAGATTTAAAGTAGTTCGCCTTTCTGTACAAGAGTCGCACTGCTATTTCGTACGCGGGAAGGAGGGCGACGACGCCGAGCAAGAACAAAATCATTCCGCGCAAGATCGATTGCTGCAATTGTGCGAGCAAGTAGTGGTTTGTTGTTTCGTATTCGCGATCCTCCGTCTTGCGATGAAATACGCTGCTAGCGAAGTAAGTTGTCCCGGTTCTGACGACGAAATCCTCGGGTACCACCGTCTGGTGTCCAACGCCCGCGTCCTTCTCGACGACCGCGCCCGCGTTGAGCCGTGCGCGCAGGCCAACTTGTGCGCGCGCTTCGATCCTAACTGCCTTGTACTCTCCCGTCGCGCTTTCGCACGAGATCGCCATGCCGCCGCCAGATAGAGTTGCGAATTCGCCGACCTGAGAAGTGTGTTATTGCGCGCGCGCGCGAGAAGACAACAACAACAACAACAACAACAACAACGTTCTACAAAAAAAAATTGGTGCTCGCCTCGATCAAGTCGGCTTCGACAGGCGAGAAAAAGGAGAGGGTTGCCATGCTTGCCGTATAGTGTGCGCGCATACCCAACGCCTTCATCAGCGCCACGCTGATTAGACCGTTCTCTTGCCACAGCATTGCTCCGAACGAGAGCAAGACGCGGTACCATATCCACTCGACGAACCACGTCCGCAGGCGCCACGTCAAGTCCGTCGACTTGCGCATCCCCGGACGCAGCCGGCCGATCAGCAGCCACTTGAACACCACAACACCCACGCCTGCCGACACGAAGAGCGCGAGAAAATAGCCCATGACAAAATATAGGAGCTCGCGATACCGAAACCGCCAAGAGTACCAGTCGAGCCGTCGCAGAACGTATTCGAGCAATACGTTTGAGGCTTTCAACGAACCGAAGAGATAGCACGCGAGCGTCGCGAGTTTCAAAAGCTCAAAGGCGAGCCAGCCGGTCGGCAGAGCCGGTTTGTTTTTTTGCGCGACACCGACCAATTGCGCCGGGCTCGATCGATACGCGTTTTCGCTCGCGAGGAGCTGGCCAGCTATCGTGGCGGCACCGTGCTCGAGCACGGCGCCGTGCTCGATCTTGCAGCCTGGCATGACGATAGCAGTTGACTCGATCTTCGAATGCGGCTCGATGATGACTCGCGCGAAACGCATGCCGCCGCTGGGCTCGAACATTCGCGCGTAGCAGATGCCGCTCGCTCGCGCGTACGGCCCGATAGAGACGAGGTCGACCTCTCGCAGCAGGTGATTCTCAACAGACGCATGAATCGAGATGTGCGCGCCCATCAGCAAGTAGAACACGTTAATGAAGAGCGTATCGTTTATGAACACGCCAACCCACGCGTTGAACTGGTCTAGCACGCGATCGACGAACCACCAGCGCAGAAAAAACGCGTCCCGCGGCGCGTAGTCCCAACGCGGTAGCGACCGATCACGAGCCATTTTGACGCGATAGTTATCACCGTAAGCGACATCATGAAGAGCGGGATAACCAATGGAACTAAGAGACCATAAGTATAAACACGATCTGTCCCGGCAACCTTGATATGCGACCACGGCGCGTTGTCGCGTCGAACTCGAATGCGCTTCGAACCAATAGACTTCGCACGCCACTGCGCCCAGCGCCCAAAGTGATACGATGGAATGAGCGCGATCGACACCAAGACTACGACGACGACCGTTAAGAGCACCTGAGCCACGTCGACAACCCGTTGCGGGAGCATCGTACGAGACGACCCGAGATCGATGCCATCATCGGGGAGTGGCACGAGCTGCGCGAGCGGCAGCTCGCTTTCCTCGCGCGCAATACAAAGAATTTCGTTGGCCAATCCAGCAATCTTAAGATTCGGATCCATAAGCAAGTTGAAGTGCACTTCCACAGACAAGTCCTGCTGTAACCGCGTCTGCACCATCAGCGCGTCTTGAGAAGACAGGCCAAACTGTGCCACAGACGTTGTCTGTACGTCGATGTCGGACTCTGATGCCATCGATGCGAGAATGCGCAGGAGAGTGGTTTGTACGTACGCGAGCTGTTCTTCGCGAACTTTCGTCTCCAGCAGGCCTCCCGACACCAGCGGCGCCGCGGACTCGTCGTCGTCGCCGGCGTTTGATCTCTGGACGACGACGAGGTCTTCTTTTGCAGTGATACCGCTTTTTTCGTCGGATAATTCATGCTGCTGCTGCTGCTGCTGCTGGTCCTCGCGTTTCGTCACGCGCGACCGAATCTTGTTAAGCCATTCCTCGCCGAGAACACCGCTTAGATTGTTCAACGTCGAACTCTGCGACGTCTGGTATCTCTCGAGGATCTCTTGCCGCGTCTTGGCAAACAGTGTTGCGATCTGTGCATCGCTTCCAGCTTGGCTCTGAGGGCGGCGGCTCTTTATCTTGGCAGAAATTGCGCTCGAAAGTTGGCACCTGGGGGTCGAATTTTTATTTCGAGCGAATTTCAGGCGCGACAACAACAATCATTCACAATGCACGCGAAAACTCTGAATTGAAACGCAAGATGTTCGCTCATCGCGCCCGACGCATTCATGGTCTCGCGCCAGTCGTACGTCGTCGCCGACATCTGCCGAAGCTCGGGATGACAAGCCAGCGAAGCGGCGTGCACGTTTAACGTCAGGAGGCGCGTCCACGCGAAAAAAGCTGGATCTTCGTTGGTTAACGACAGCAAGCACGGTACAAAAAGAGTCGCGACACGAGGCAGGAATGGTTCTGAGAACCCGGATGAGAGATTCCACACGATATAAGTTTGGACCCATTCCGACATCATAGCCGGGCACATCTCGAGGCGAACTAGCTCGGTAACACCCGAACGCAGCAGCTTGGTCGTGGAAATCTCAACTCGTGCAGTTGATTGTCGAAGCACGCAGCTCCAGTAAGCGAGCTCGAAACCAGCGCCTGCGATAGTGCGAATTCGTGTTCCTTTGTACAACCGCAATAATTGAGCGAGACTCTGGCTCGGCGCGAGCATTGCGGTCGAATTTTTCGAAACGTCCTCGATGGCTTCCATCATGATACTGTCCGCGAGCAGCACCCCGGTTGCGCGCGCAGTCGCGAGTTGACTCCGGTCGCGTCTCGTCTCGGCCATGTTTCTTAGAGCTGACAGAAGCGCCTCGTTTTTCATGAGCCTGCGCGCGTGGAGTCCGTTGTTGTTGTTGTTGTTGTTGTTGTTGTTGTTCGCACGCAATCATAGTCGACGCATCATCCGTAGCATCGTCGTCGTTCGCGCGAATGACGGCTGCTTCTTGGGCTTTCAAGAAATCGACTAAGAAGTCAGAACTCTGTGGCATCAACGCAGACGCCCGCAGCATCGAGATCGCGAGCGTGTGAAGAGCGAAACAATAGAGAACCGCAGTCCGCAGGTCGGCCGCGGCGCGCTCGTCTGAAACGGGAAGACCACCGGGCTCTTGGACCTCGAGTTCTTGCGCGACCTGCAGGAGAACGGGCATCTTGATGAGATTTGACTTGACCGCCTCGACGAAATCTGCGACGTCGACAACGGACTCGTCGTACTCGAGACGTCGCATGAGCTCGTCCGGAACGTCGAGCTGCTGCCGAAGTATGATTGCCACGTCCGGATGGTCTTTGAGAGAGGTGCCTGGCGGGAAAAGCCCCAAGATCTGCTTTGCTACGCGGTCGACGAGAGCCACGCCGAGAGAGAAGGGCGCGTCGTCGGTAGAGGTTTCGGAAGATTGCCACGCGAACAACAATTGGTCGTTATCGATACCTGGTGGCTGGTTCTTGACCGCTCTCGCTGCTCGCGAAACAACGGCTTCCTCGCCGCCGCCAGAAGAGCCTTCGCCATCGAGCGCGATAATGGTGTCGCGGAGTGCGCCCGAAGGCGTCGCGCCGTCGACGCCGGAATGCGCAGCGAGGCCAAGCTCGATCAGATGCTCACCGATTTCATTCGGTTCACGAAAGTCGGTCGTCGAGTTGACGGCGGACCAGAAATAGCGGTTGTCCGTCGCCCATCGATTGCAGCGAATCATTCTGCGATCTCGGCCTTCGCCGACAACGATGCCAAAGCAGAAGCAACCGAATTTCTCGGCGTGCCTGGGTTCTAAAAGTCATGTCGTTCAAGTTACGTCTTTTCGTTCGCGACGCTGCAAGCTTTTTTTACGCAAGATTCATCTCGGCATCGAGGCTGTCACAGCTATCGAGCGCCGCGAGGAGGAGACGCGAGCTCGAGGCGTACGGGACGAACTTGACGACGCCGTTCTGATGGAGGACAAGCACGTAAATCTCTCGCGGCAGTCGTGCGATTACGTCATCTCGAACGTCGGGTCTGGTCTCGACGTCGTCTTTCGACACCACGATCTTCGCGACGAGAGCACTTTCGTGCGCGCAACGCCCACAGCCCAAATGGTGCTGGCAGTACAAGTTTTCACCTGCGAGATTCATCAAGCTTTTTATGGCTAAATTCTTAGGGGCACTGGCTCTGACTGTCGTCGATCGCGTTTTCGGCCTTGACGTCGAATTTTCGAATCGCGTAGTGGTCGTCGAGCACTTCCCAGACGCCAAGAAAGTCCGAAAGCTCGTAGGAACGTCCCCGAGCCTGCGCTTCCGCGAGCAAGGACTCGGACCACTTCAATGTCGGATCATCGGTTTGTTTACGTGGTGATGTCGAATCCAGCGGATAGCCCGCCAAATCGCTCGCGGAGCTGGCGAGGCGCCATAGCCACTTCGAAAAGTCATCCGTCGAGTTCTTTCGAGAATCGTCTTGCTCGCAACCGGCGGCGGATAGCGTTTGTTGCTTGCCGCCGAGAGTTGGGTTCGAATCAAAGACAACGCGAAGCTCGCCACCCAACAACGCTTCTCGAATCGCCCGGCGTCGCAGCTTCCCGCTCGTCGTTTTCAAGATGGTCTTCTGCTTGATGTACACGATGCGGCGCGGTGTCAGACCAACCGCTTTGCGAACGCACTTGGTGAGCGTCGACGCGAGAGCCTCGCACTCGGAGGCAGCGTGATCGCGGACTTCGAGCACGATACACAAGAACTCCTCGTCGTCGTCGGCCGTGGCCGAAAAGGCGGCGATGCATCCAGGTCTCACGGCGTCGACCATAGCCTCCGTCGCAGCAATTTCGACGTCGTCGCTGTAATAATTTTCGCCGCCGATGATGATCATGTCTTTGATTCGGCCGCAAATGAACAGGTGGCCGTCCTCGAGGAAGGCCTCGTCGCCCGTCCTGAGGTATACCTTGCCGTCGTCAGGCTCGAGTCGGGCGTGAAAAGTCTCCCTGGTGAGCTCGGGCTTGCCCCAGTAGCCCTTGGCAACCGAGCCCGAGCTCAACCACAGCTCGCCGGGCGCGCCGTCGGGCACGACGCACCGCGTCTCCGAATCGACGATGCGGAAGTCAATCTGGAAGTCGGAGCCGCACGAGGCGAGGTCTGGCCGCCGTCGCGACGTGACGATGCCCTCGGCCTCGGCGCACGTCGCGACTACGTGCTCGGCCAGGCCATAGCCCTGCACGAATAAGCTCCGATTGCCGTCGTCCGGCAACCTGCAGTGAATGGCGAAGTACGCGGCGAACTCGCGGAGGATCGAAGGAACGGATCGCTGGCCAGCACCGCAAGCCAGAAAGGCCACACAACTCAGGTCGAGGTCGCTGATATCGGCACCGTCGACTGCTCGCTTCGTGCACAGTTGGTAGCCGAAGTCTGGCGCCGCGGTCCAGAGCGCGCGGTATTTAGATATGGCGCGCAGCCACGCGAGCGGGTCGGCGAGGAACGAGAGCGGCGAGAAGTTGACCATGTGGTATCCGGCGCAGAACGGCCCAAGCAACGTCAACATCAGACCCGTGTCGTGGAACTGCGGCAGCCACGAGACCGTGACGACGCGCACCGACGTTTCGTGAAGATCGTACAAGCGGCTGCTGCTGGCCTCGCCCAAGCGAAGGTCGAAACAACGGCGTTGCGCGGGCAAGAAAATAACGTTGAGATTGTGCCAGATGTTGCCATGCGAAATCATGACGCCCTTGGGGTCCCTGGTGAAGAAGAAGGAAGCAGCTCGGGTCAAGCGAGAAACAAACGCACGCACCCGGTAGAGCCAGACGTGAATTGTAAAAAAGCTATGGAATCGTCGTCGTCGTCGTCGTTCGGGGTTCTGTCGAGACTGGATCTACTCTGTTGATGTTTGTCGCCGAACTTTTCGGTGCGAACGGGCGATACGCACGAGATGTTATCGTCCTGGCCGTCGAGAAGTGAAGTATCCGAATCCGTCGCGTCGGAGCCAGCGCTGCTGCTGCTGCTGAATATTGAGCCAAAGAAGCGCGAGGCGAGCGTGCTTTGGGAAACTCGAGAAGGAACGTTTTCCGACGTAGCTTCCTTCGACATACGTCTGCTCGCGTCGCCGCTCGAGGCAAAGGAATAACCGGACGACCCCACAAAGGCCGCCGTGCTCATCAGCCCACGGGATGCACGTCGGTGGTCGTCGCCGCCGAGGCCGTCCGTATTGTGCCAGCGAATGTCGGGCCACGAGTGCAACACGCTCGTCGTCACGCGCAACTTGTGCACGACGTCGTCGGTGAGGCCCACCCTGGCGCCGCAGGATATGGTAACGAGGTCCAGCTTCTCCAGGCCTCGTCGCAGGTTTGAGGGGTCGGGGGGGTAATTCGGCACGGCCAAGACGCCGGCGCGAAGACACGCCACAAAGGCGACGAAGAACTCGGGCCCCGGCGCGTACACGAGCATGGCGCGATCGCCCGCCGCGAGACCGTTATCCCCGAAGAACCACTCGGCCATGCCTGCCGAGCGGCTCCAGACTTGGCCGTACGAGAGGTCGACAGCTTCGGCGCCGGAGCCGTCGAGCCACGTCAAGAACGTTTCGTCCGCGAGGACAGTTGCCGTCACGCTTGCCTGAGCCTGCCAACTAGGTTCGTCGCTCCAGGGCCGCCACCACTGCGGCATACTCGACATACTCGACGTCATTTGTGAGATTCGCAGCCTTGTGCGTTCGCACGCTCGCGTGACGCGACTATTCATTCCACGACTCGAAATGGCAAATTCTGAGACGTACTTTTTTCCTAGGAATATACGGGAATGCGTTTTATTCCTACTAGGAACATGACAGAGGGCGCAGGGAAAAACCTGTTCCTTTCCTTCCGGTACGGTTGTCGTGGCGGGCCTGTAATAACGACGGTTTCGCATTCTTTTCGGACATCGGACGGAATCTTCCGAATGTTTTCTGAAGATTAATCTTAGAATGTTTTCTGAAGATTCCATGACACATGCCAGACCAAAGGGTTATGGTGCGCTCAATTGAATAATGTAGTAGTCGGTATGATGTAGGCGCCCGGTCGAAAGACAGGAAGCTTCCTGGCTTGTGCTTGGCGCTTGTGGCAGAAGAGTCTTTGCCGACCGATTACAGCATGTCCAAGGTCCACACAAATTTGGAGAAGACGCGTCCGTCGTGGCATCGAAAGTTGAGCGAGGCGCAGGTTGTGTTCGCCCAGGTCGCGGTGGGGGACCCATCGGACGCCGCGAACGGGATTGTTGTCGCTCGCGGTATTTTTAACGAGGTCGGGGCTGATGATGCGCCCGAGACTTGGTGCGGAAAGTTGAATCAGTTCGAGGCCAACGTCGTCGCGACGATTCAACGCGTCTTGTTGCCACCGTCGTACGCCATACAGCTTTTGGTCTCCTTGGTTTGCTGGCTCTTTGCGGAGGAACAAATTGTCGCTCTTGGCTGCGTGCTCGCGGCGGCGCGTCAGAGCCCCGACCTGGTGATCTCGGTGGGTCGCGCCTTTACCATCACGCAAGCGTGGGTGTGCTACGTGCCCAAGCTCCTCTGTGCAAGGCCCCGGCCCTTCTGGTTAGAGAATCGCGTCAAGTTTGCGTACCCGTGGAATCTCTCCGTCCGCGACGGCAGCTTTCCGTCGGGCTCCGCGGCCTTCGTCGCGACGATTGCGGCGACATGCTGGAATTTCGGAGCTTCGCGGATAACGAGCGTGATCGCGACCTGCCTCGCCATCGTTTCGGTTATCGCCAACGTCGTCGCCGGAGTCCACTACCCGTCAGACGTCGTTACGGGCGCTGCGAGCGCCGCGGCGCTCAACTACCTGGTCTTCGGTCCGCTCGGTTTGTTGCAGAGATCCCGCGGCCCCGAGGGGTTCCTTGTGCGCGACGACGAGCTCGTGAACCGTCAGCTCGGCGTGACTGCCGCGGTGACAGCCGTCAACGCCGTCGGCCTCGGTATCGCCTTCGTTTTTGCGAAGCGCGGGGGTTCCCTGATGACAGATCTTATCGCGTGGACGAGGACGTATCATACAACAGTGTCGAAACCAAATTCGTGTGTTGAGACACGCACCCCCCCAAAAAGAGTCGCGCATCATCAGTTCGATGGCCGTTTTGACGTAGGTATCAAAAGCACGTCGACGCGGCTGGCATCAGCAAAAACGTCCAGCTCATCGACGGTCGCAAGAAGATGGAGAGTACCGTGACGCCCCTCCTCGCAGCCTCGCTCACGTTGTTCTGGACGACGGGCTTGATTCGAGAGATATACGTTGCGAACAGCTGGCAGCCATACGACCGTGGACCGCAGCGCGTTTGTTGTGTCAAAAAAGTGTTTGAAGCAGCACCGCGCGCGCACGCACGCACGCACGCACTTACTTCTTCTTCTTTGCCCCCACGATCAGGCGAGCCGAAGCACGCGGCCGCAGCCATCTTTATGTCTATCGCGAGCATATTGCTCTTTGTCGCGACACGATGGTTTGTGCGTCGTAAAGCTAAAAACCGCGGGGGGGTCTTGTTTGTCGTCCAGACGCTGCTCGTCGGCGTGCTCTTGTTCTTCAATTTCGTCGTCGTCGAGGTTATCATCTTCAAGCTCTACGAGAACAACGAGCTGAACGACAAGCTCCTCCACAAGGAGAACGAGGTCTATCACAACGACGACGACGTCAACGAAAACGACGCGCTAAAATGCATCTCCGGATTCGCGCGTACGGGCTTCCTGTTCCGAAACTTCCACATGTACCCAAGCTACTTCAACGAAGAAAGCACGATGACGCTCGCGCAAGCTGGAACGTACGAAGGACCGGATGACATCGAGGTTCGAGTATTATGTCTTTCATCATCGGTAATAATAGCCGCGCAGGAATACGTGAGGTACTACTACTACTACTCGGATCGTGTCTTCGATATTCGATGAATCACACAGGTTTGCGTTGGACACTTCCCCCTACGTCGCGTCCGAGCTCGACTTGGAGCTGTTGACGACATTCAAATCGTTTGACGCCGAGACTGGCATTTGTCAGTTTGTCTTGGTACAAGAATCAGATTATATCACGAATCCCGAAGTCGCTCTCGCGACGCGGTTTTCTCTGGTGAGTATGAGCAAGGTGTACTACGACCCGCGCGACGACTCCCTGCTGCGAATTGACTTGTACTACCCGCCGGGCTTTGTGAACTATTTCTTCGGAAAGGTCCTCAATACGCGGCAAACGAGAGAGTTCGTATGCGGCGTGATGGCGGACAACTGCACCTTCGTCGCTCCAAGTATGGACGATTGCGTTGCGGGTTTGGAGGCGCTCCCGACGTTCGCGAGTAGTCTCGGTCACGTCGATGGCAATTGCGAAGCGTGTCGCGACCTGCATGGCGTTTTCGCGCGCAACAACCCCGAAAACCACTGCCCACACATCTCCTTCGAGCCAACGGCCGACCCCAAGGGTCGGTTCAAGTGCCAGGAATCATCCAACATTCTCCCGACCGATCTCTTCGACGACGGTGACTTTGCCCTCTTTAATAGATTCGCCGAGAACGTCGGTATCGACCCAGACCAAGGCTACAAGATAAATGCCGCGTACGACGAGCCTACGGTTGTGCGCGTCTCGTATCCGAGCGCGACAAGCCTTCCGAGAACGACGGACGAGGCTGTAGCCGCGGATTGGATTGAAGTGTCGTCGTCGGCGTCGTGCGAAACGAGATACCGGATGGCGGGGGTCTTGACGCCGACGCTTATCTACGATGCGCGCGGTGCTTTGTTTGGCGTCGAGATGGTCTTCAACGCGTCGACCTACGCCGAGAAAATCCTCGAGTCGCTGGGTGACGACCTTGCCGTCGCAATTAGAGTCCGCTTCCGCGATCCCTCGACCGCCTGCTCCCGCGGCGCCATCGCCGACCCCGTGGATGTCGACGGCCTCTGGGTCGACGCACCGGCCGGCTCCTACGAAGTTTCTCTGGACGAAGTTTCGCTGGAAGAAGTTCGCGTCGGCGACTCGAGCGTTTGGGGACCGACCGCCGGCTGCTGGCAAGCTTGCTGCTCGAGTGTTTTAAAGTTAACCGTCATTTTTTCGCAGGCCGTCCGGACTCTACGGGATCCCGAGTGGCATGGGGACTCACTACTGGGACGTCTCGCGCCCCCCGGCGTCTGTCTCGAATTGCCACGACGATGACCACCATTCATTCTGGCGCAGGTTGACGCCTGATTTAGACTGCGACAGTTTCAGCGCTACGGCTGGACCACTCTTCCTTCTTTTCGACCGTGGTCGACTCGTTGGGTTTGGGCTTGGTTCTATCGCCAACGACGGGCGAGTGGTTGTCGAGAAGAATCAAGACCTCGCTATTTGGGAGCTTCCCACCTATGGCTTACTCCGACACACCTTTTCAAGCGACACTCTCCCCAACTGCTTTTCCAACATCAACTCCTTCGACCCGACGTTGCCGTACGGCAACGTTACGGCATCCACCATGCACTTCTACTTCACCAGTCCATACGGTATCGTCTGTCCTTGATGAATGGATGGATGGATGGATCCCATGCTCGCTCTGCCCTGAGTATATATCACTCCCAGCTCACGACAAACAACACCTGGTACTATAAGTCTGGCGACGTCGTCCGTTCTGAACGAGACTGCTGAGCGCACCGACGTTAAAACAACAAACGTGGCCGCCTGTCTACATATGGGTCCTATCTCTACTACTATCTGCGGTGGGTGGTCAAGCCGGAGCCGACTTCATCATATCGTCCTTCCAAGAAGAATTGACATGTGTGACTTAGCGGCGGGCGGGCGGGCGGGTGGTTTTGCAGTCCCGTCTAGCAGCTGTGTGTCTTCTTAAGTTAAGAGCGTTGTGGCGGTTTTTTTGGTCAAAAACTGTAGTAGGGTGAATTTTCATGTTCAGAATAAGGGTTAGGGTGAAAAATCCATCCTCCACAAAGTAAAATGATGCAGTCGTGCTGCTATGTGTGCGCTTCGTGGGTTGTGGTGTTTTGCGATGCGTTCGTCGATAGAGTGCGGCGGGTCCGGGATTTCTTTGGTGTTGCGGAGGTTGGTGCGGTGGTGTCGCGGGGGACGCGGAGCGGGAGTGCATCGTTCGCAGCCGGGTGCTCGGCGGTTATGGCCACGAAGTCCCGCGCTTTGAAAGCATCATTAAAGTTCGGGCCGGAGTCGCGCGTCTACAAGGTTTTGTGGTTTGTTCCGGTGCCGGATCTTTTGACGGATCTGCAACAACTCGTTTTCTTTGTGCTCGAGCGATGGGTTTTGTCTTTCTCGTTTTCGGCTGTGATTTTTTACCTGAGCTGGCGGTTTGGGATGCTGTACGCCGCATGTCGGCCGGGGCCTTCTTTCGACCGCTTGGTGGTCCTGTACGTTCCGGGGCTGGTGATTCCGTTCTGGCACGGCGTGGTGGCGAGGGACGACCAGGATTGGGTCGAGGAATTTCTCGAAGACGAAGACGTCGAGGAGGCCGTGCCGGACATTTTTTCGGTCGTGGACAACGGGGCGACCGAGTTCGCGCGGACCACCAAATTAAGTCGCTACCTCTTGATTCTTCAAGTCGAGTTAGCCCTCCTCGTGAGCTGTCCGCTGTACCCTTTTCTTCTCGCTCGGTCCCTCGTCCACAAAAACAGAGTCCAGATCGTCGATCTCTCGGGTTTTCCGCAGCTGTTGGTCCAGGCTTGTACGTTTTACGCAAAAAGCGGAGGATACGTTTGGGGTTCGAAGATCTTTTTCGGCGTTTCGGTTTTTTTTTCGACGTTAGGAATTTTTCGGGACCTCGTCTCGCCGTCTTCTTCTTCTTCTTCGACTAGGTCGTCGATTCGAAGGATAAAACTGCGTCGCGCGC
Organism: Chrysophaeum taylorii; assembly: GCA_029834535.1. Classification (NCBI taxonomy): domain Eukaryota; class Pelagophyceae; order Pelagomonadales; family Pelagomonadaceae; genus Chrysophaeum; species Chrysophaeum taylorii. The sequence continues at coordinate 212,792 of JAQMWT010000044.1, read as the reverse complement.
GCCGAGAGCACGATCTCGAGGAAAGCACGCCACCAGAGCTGAAGCGCGACAAGGGCTTTGTTTATGCCTCGGTCTCGAAAAATGGCTGGACGTTGGAGGACGCCGCGCTAGAACTTCGCGGAGATAAAGACGTCGTCCTCGCCGCCGTCCGCCAGAACGGCCTCGCCCTCTCCTTCGCCTCCGACGACCTCAAAAAAGACAAGGAGGTCGTGGTCGCCGCGGTGCAGCAAGACGGTCGAGCCCTCCGATTCGCGCTCGACTTCAAGGCCGACTTCAACGTGGTCCTCGAGGCGGTCCGGCAAAACGGAATTGCGCTCCACCACGCCTCCCCCGACCTCAGAAAAGACAGAAAGCTCGCCCTGGCCGCCGCCCGCTCCCGCGCAATACCGAGGGACCTGCCTACCTAGCTGCTGCCCTTCGTGATTCTTGAAGTTATTCATTTATTTGACGTCCTCCTGAAACGCTGCTTTGAGGTAGGTAGGTAGGTAGTCCACACTGGGGCGTCTCGGACGAGGTGCGGGTGGCGAAGAAGAAAAAAAAACCTATGAATAATTGAATAATTGAATTTTGAATTCAATTCTTCCGAGAGGAAAAATGGCCGCACACACAACAAGTTTGTAGTTGTTCAACGGAACTTTCTCGCAGCGCGGCCGTCCGCCGCTTCGCCGGTGGTTCTCAAGTCGACGATCGAGGAGTAGAATATGACGCACTTTGTTTGTTGCCTCCAATCTCTTCGCACCTCGGGCCTTGCTGTTGCTCTCAAAATACGATCCATTTCACAGGCGCCTGCTCCGAGCAACGTCCGGTCCAAGTTTCGAGCGTGCGTCGCGGCTGTTTCACGAAACGAAGCACGCCCCTTCAGTTCAGTCGATCGTCGTCGAGCTGTCGTCTCCAGGTGATGATGATGAGCTCAATCCACTCTAGGTGGTCAGTCATGCACTTCCTTCTTGGCCCCTACTCCTTCCTTCTCGCAATACGCTAAGGCCTCCCTCCGCGAAGAAAAAAAACTTTCTGCTGCTGCTGGCGTTTCTTTTTTGCGTCCAACGCCGCCGTTTTCTTTTCTTTTCTTTCTTTCTTTCTTTCTTTCTTTCTTTCTTTCTTTCTTTCTTTCTTTCTTTCTAAGAAAATTCGCTTCTTAGGAGCCGTTTTTTCTCGCCGGGCTGTCTGTCGTAGGGGCCCGCCCAGGCTCCTTCCATGCTGCCTTGGGGCGCTTCGCCACACCTTCGGCTCTGGTGGCGTTCCTAGCTGCGGAAGCTGAAGAGCGGGTAATTTTTACTGTCGGGTGATTTTTTGTGTCGACCCGCCTGCACTCCCACTCAAAAGCGACGGGCGTCCTTAATTCAAACGGCCCCAAAATATATAGATTCGCCCCACGGAGCCGTTTACCATGGTAAGGGTATGTGTCAAGGTCGCTCAGCGAGTCTGGTCACTCCCCCTCCTCCACAAATCATCGGCGCTTTCGGGTCTCGGGGTCACGACGGTTTAATAAACAGCGTTGGGAATTCACTAAGCTCGCTTCACTAGGTTCATTGAACTTCACTTCACCAGAATTCCGCCTTCGTGTTCACCCCTCACCCTCGTCTGATGAGCCAAGTGGAGCCGCGCTACCGAGAGGTGGAAGATATTGTTGATGATGAGTAGGGGAACGCGGAACAGACTGAGGAGCACATGAACGAGCCGATTGCGACGTCGAAAAAACACGCCCGGCAAAAGTGAGATCCAAGGTGTGGGTATTGAACAGCGCTATATTATATTGGCAAAAACATAATTTTTCGTTTTATATTGATATTATATAGAAGCCGCTTAAAAAAAAAAAAAAACGCCTGTACGAAATTAGCACATACAGCCCAACTTTATAATAAATTATGTCGGAAATAAATAAATAAATAAATGCTCGAGCACTGCGGCGACGAAGGGGGCGTCATCGGCGACTGCGGTTGGGTCTTCGTACTCGGAGCGCGCCCGGCTGGTCGAGAGGGGGGTCGTCCTCGTCGTGGCAGTTGCTCAGCGTCTGCTGCACGAGGAAAAAAGTCGCCGAGTTCCTCAGTGCGCTTGTTGAGGAGACGGAGGTTGACGTAGGTAAAGTGAAGGCGATGGACGGTGAGGGTGTAGAGGCGGTTGCGCGTCTTGGTGTGGATGAGCTTGTGGGTCTTGCAGACTCGACTCGCTCGACGTCGGCAGACTGGACAGTCATCTCGTCGATGCGGATGGCGATGGGGGTGATCAGATCAATCTTTGGGACTTGCTTGATGCCGGTGTCAGAGTCGCCAGTCGTCGGCGACGGACATGAGATCATCCGCGACTGCTTGAAGATCTCGCGCTCGGTGGACGTTTTCTTGCATCGCATGTCGGTGGGCGGTTTGACGAGGGACTGCTCGCGTTCGATGAGCGCGCCCCACTGGCCCCGTCGGAGAGCGATCTGCTTGAGCTCGGTGAAGGCCACCTCGCGGCGATCAGTAGAGTCTGGGTAGAACCGCTCGATTATCTTGATGCCGCGGTCTTTCTTCCCAGTCTGTCACATTAAGAAGCTCATCATACGTCGGCGTCGTGAACGGGTCTACCAGCCAGGCGAAGATGTGCAGCGAGTCCAGCAGACCAACCTGCCGCGACCCCGAGCCGAGCCACCGCCCAGTAATCGCATCAGTCCCCGCCTTGATCGTATCCGCCGAGAAGTAGTGCTTCGTCGACGACTTCTTCGCCCAGTTGTTGGTGTCGGCGTAGACGCCGGAGAATAGCATGAAGACCCATAACAGCTTGGCGCCGCACGTCTCGATATGGTGGATGGCCGCGTCGACGGGGCCGAGCAGCTCGTGCAGGCACTCCATCTTCCGGAAGGACTGGTCGCGGATGCAGCACTCGAACTTGTTGAGCAGGGTGGCCTTGATGCCCAGGGGGCAGCTTCTGACCAGCTGTCGGCGAAGACGAGCTTCTCGAGGTTGTGCGCATTCTTGAAGCAGCGGGTAATGGTCAGGTCGGCGTAGGCGAAGCGGGTCTGCGGGAAGCCGATGACCATCTTGCCCGTCTGTCTTACCGATGATATTCTTGAACCGAGCATATACGACGACTTTGTGGTTGCGGACGAAGACGGCCACGTAAAAAACAACGATATCGATGAGCTTCTTGAACTCGCGGATCTTGGCGAGGTCCTCCATCATCATCAGGTCGAAACAAACAGTGCGCCGCGCAGCCCAGAAAGAACAGGTGCGGGAACTTGAAGGCGAGGAGCCTGAAAGCGCTCAAATTGTAGCTGACGTTTTTGTTGTCTGCGACGACAACAACGTATGTTTCCTCGACAGATTTGCCGGCTTTATTGTCAGCGCCCTCGACCAGCTGGCCCTCGAGCACCGTGGCCAAGTACTCGCCCGTCTCTCGGTACTCGCCGGGGTCTGTCTACGCAGGCCTTGAACGCCGACTTGTTGCCGGCAGTCTCGGTGACGTTGATGACGTGCGTGTTGGCCTCCGTCTCGTACCCGTCGAAGCCCATGACCCGCCGCGGATTTTTTTTCCAAGGCTGGCTGGCCCACATCTTGTCGATGTTCGCGACCGTGTCGTTGAAGAGCTGGACCATCCAGGTTCGCCGGAACGCGGCGTCGCACTTGGGCGGCAAGTGCTTTTAGTATGCCGAGTTGAGAGCTATAATCATATCAATGAAGAACACGAAGGAGGCCACGATGGAGAACGGGAGAGCGCACCCGACAACGAACTTGGTGATCGTCGCGGTGATGCGCTGTGCACGCGCGTCGTCACAACGGTCAAAGCAGCCAGTGTGTTACCCGTGCCTGCTTACTCTTACTGGTCGCGGCTGGCTCGGACTCGGCTGTTCGCTTAGAGGGGACACAGAGCGATTCAGGCATGGCGACGGCGATTTTGACCTCATCAGTAGTAAACTAACTTGCACCCAACAATATGAGGGATCCGCCCAGTACGACGCCGTCCATGTCTGCGTCTCATTCGAATAGGTGCAGCCCATGCGCCGCCGCACAAGAATACGTCGTTTGATTCTCGGAATTCGTAGGTCCCTCGACGACGTAGTCCGCGACGATGCTCTTTTTGCGGCCAACCTTCGGCGCCATCGACGCAACCGCCTCTCAAAAGTAGTGGACGACCAAAAGTACTGACGCGCCGAGAGGGTTTTGAAAACAAAGCGAAAAATTGAAAAAATACAAACGAAACGATATAATATTAAAGTAGTAATCGATATATGACGAAATTATTTTTTGGCCCGTTAAGCTGTTGTGGCAGTAACGCCCATCCCCCCACCTGACTTACCCTGATTGTTGTTGCCCTCGCCTTGCACTGATGGTGGGGGTGTCATCATCTGTGGACACCCTCACCCACTACTGAAAAACCCAATGTCGACCAGGAATTTGTGTTATTGCTTTCTTGCTGTCTCTTCTTGCTATTACCCTCATTTTTGATTGTCCGATTTTCGTCATGGCGTGTGAGGTGTTTGCGCTGAGATCGGGCGTGTGGTGGTTTCACCCGTGGTTCGGGTTGGGAGAAAGGGTTGTTGAGGCCTCTGATCCGGCCAGGAGGGGCGGGTGTCTTGAGAGAAAACCACTACACTGTTGAATAGGTGTGCGCCGTCTTAAGGATTATCATCCTGACCGCAATGGGAAGGCGACGCACGTGTGTCTGGGAGCGCCTGGTCAACCGGTGTCTGAGAGCGCCTGGTCAAAGGTGACGAGAGAATCCAGGAGGGGCACCTGGCAGACGACGAAGGCTCCTCTTGACCACTCTAAGGCTGCGCATCCGGATGATGAGCTGGGACAGCTAACACCAAGAAACAGAAGACAGACCAGGAGATGGAAGCCGTTATGACGGCCGTGGCCGTTGTAACAGCCCCGAAAAAATAATCGGAGATTACTAGCTACTTCCTGGCCATGCCCGGCCAGTCAAGTCACTCTGCCCTGATGGCATTCTCGGCTCGGCACTACGTGTACACATTTCCAAGCGCACCTTTGAGGACGAAGATCATCGCTACCTTTCTGCCATGGCAGTGGCAGGAAAGGCAATTTGCCCGTTCGTGACTCGAAAGGCGATGTTTTAATGGGTGGACGTCGTTGCTTTGTTCGGATTCTGAAAGGCGTCGTTTATGATATAGTTATGAAGCGGCTTTCGGCATTCCATTCGCCCAGGTGCTGCACGACACTCAAGGAAAAGTTCGAAGGACAGGCGCCCATTGGCCTATCCTTCATCTGGCCCGATTGGAGTGTGGCGTTGAGACGGTGTGCCTCGTTCCAGCTGACGACGGAACCGATGATGCCGGCACGGCTTCCCTGCTCCGTTCTGTGGTCGTGCGGGAATCGATATCGATTTGGCGGCCGCAACCATTGTTCAAGACCGGGCTGTAATTCGCGTCGCCGAAGAATTTCTTTTTTCGAGGTCGAAGAAGAAGCGTGTGGCATGAATGATATATCTCAAAGATCTCGGCAGCGGTATGTGGCGACTTGACACGATCCAGAGGCAAGCAGGTGATCAATCTATTCCCAGCTGGCCAGGAGCTGCTGAACAGTGGTGCCCACGATGGAGCCAAGTACTGCTTTTCTTACGGCACATGAAGCTGCACGCGCTTTTGCCATCACAGCCGGGGAAATAAATCGCCGAAGCTCGAGCTGGACCTCAATAGTAAGACGAGGTTCCGGGCGCGCTACTAACTTATTTGTTCCTTGCTGCGCATGCACCTCGTGCTCAAAACTCTACGCGGCTACCAACATTGGACTCCCCTAGACAATCCGTAACGAGCAATATGGGGTGGCGTTGGCTGAATTCGACGCGATTTTTGCTATAAAGGAAGCGGCCGTTGCTTTCGTGCAACACGAACACTTACTTATACCTGGGGGCGTGCGCCGCATTGATCAAGCACAACATGATCGAGTCTCTGCGAGCACGCTAGAAGAGTCATTGATCTCTCGAACATAAATAACTGCGAAATCCATGCCAAATTAGACGGTCGATGTTGACGACCCTCAGCGAGACGGGCAAAACCTGTTTTGAACGGGCTATTATTCTCGAATGTGAGCATCAGTTTTGCGGGAATAATGACGAGAATGTGCGTCACTTCAACTACGAATTCAACGATTCGCGAATTGATCTTGACTTTCGGACTATCAACTGCAGGCACCTGTCGGCCGAACAGAAAACCCGGGCCAGGAAGTGGCTCGAGAGAAAGAATATGTGATTTACGCACGGGGACTACATTCCACCAAAGACTTCCTCCGAGCCTGCGCCTGCCCGCATTCTCTTGGTGGCACTCGACGCACCCGACGCTCGGGACGACGACATTAGTGGCGCAACGTGCCTTCTTTCGGTATGCCTGCGAACTAGATTTTGCCCGATTTCAATGTGGTGGAGTTTGAAGAGGTCTTCACTCAATGGATCAGGTTCTCGAGGTCGTTCGCTCGACGGGAAAGAGCATTATCCTGAGGTTGAGAAGAAGAAGAAGTCGTTGTTGTTTTTCTCACGGATCTGGCTGTGCTCGACGTTGGAAAGCTGTATCGGCCGCTCACCAAGGTGGTGCAGTATGGGTTCCTTCCTTCCGGACATGGCGAGAGCCTGCCTGCCTCTAAGGGTTGTTTCAATTGGTAGTACACATGGCGGCGCGCAGAGCTACTACTGCGAGCGCTGCCTGAGCACGAGGAATCTTGTCCTGCGGAAACTCCCGGGTTTGCCCACTCCCCTAGGCCGGACCGGCGGTCGCAACGCGACCCTTAATAATGGCTGAACCGCGAGTGATCTCGCCCGTGGCGCCGATAATGAGGTTGTTTCGAAGGGGAATGCAATCAATAGAGTGGCAGGTGAATCGAGATGGCAGGGCGGCATCTCCAAGTTCAAGGCAAAAGGGTAAACTGGAGGGAAGGGCGTTACCGCCACACAGTGCGTCCCATTTTTTTTTTCAGCAGCAAGGGGTTTTTTGTTTTTTTTTCAAAAGGTTGATTGCTAAGAGTGTCGGCCAAGAAACCGAAACTCCCCAAAGAAAAATAATAAATAATCGGCCGGCTTTTTTAGTAGTCCGTCGCCAAGTTGATATCGATTTTACTGGAGAGCTGCGGATTTGGAGTATCTACACGGGATTCCGTCCGTCCGTCAGGGGAAGCGGGCGAGGCTAGTAGGGGCTCTATTCTGCCATCGGCTCCAACTACAACATCCATCGCAATAGGCGCGGTGCGTTTAGACTGCGCCTTTCGCGCTGTGTAGGGCCACTTACTTCAATTGGCCCCTGTCTTCACGCTCGGCTTCCTCGTCGTCGTCGTACGTTCGTACGAAGCGCCGCCGCGAAACCCGCTTTTGGAGTTAACACCGGTGGCGGCTTAAACCGTCGTCGCAGCAAACGAAGATCCAACCCCTGGAGTCTTCTCTAGCGACACTGATTGGAGTTTTCGTCGAATACCACCTCGATGATGGTGTTGGACATCCAGTAGCGAATTTCGACAAGAATTTCGCGACGCAAAAACAACGGTCGATCGTTGGCAGCAGCTCTCAGAGCCGCCACTCGTCCGCCGCTTTTTAGGGTGACGAGAGGCACTGCACTCCACAACATTGGCCTTGAGATCAGTGCCGCCGCCTCAAGTTCGACACGCAGGGGCGTCCCGAACAGCTCAAGTCGGTACTCACGCGGCGACCAACTCGCGGGACTTGATGCGTTCGTACTCGAGGTGCGCGGCGAGGAATTTTGGCCATAGAATAACCAGGCCGATCGTCGGGTCCTTGCCCGAGATTTATGGCTTGGGTTTGAGGTCGCCCACGCCCCTCGATCGATGACAGCGTCTCTCGGGACCTGATACTTAGGAGTGTGCCGCGTCGAGTCGCCATCGTCGAGAGCTGGGTCCTCCCTCCCTCCCGCGGCACCGGAGCGCGTCGAACATGGTCTTTCTGGATCATTGGTGTCAGCAGTCGGAGACTAGAGCCGCGCCCGAACGAAGACGTCGCGGAACGCGGAGTGGCCGTCCGTCGACGGACAGCTCAGTTGTGGATTATAAATCCTGGCAGCAGCAGACTCTGAAGGAGGCTAGGCTGGTTGGCGCTCGAGAACCGTCGGCTCCGTAGCGCTCCAGGTGAACTTGACGAACGAACTGGAGCGCGCGACGACTCAGGTCTCGGAAGCCTATTGGCGATCGCCTTGGCCTCGCCAGCCGCGCTCTGGTCGGAGATCACGTACGCCCTCAGCGTCCAGTTCTCTTGCGACATCGTTTGAAAAAGCGAACGCGGGTGGTAGCGATATCTTTGCCATCGAGCGGCGTCGACGACGTCGCCGCAGCCCAGCGCTAGGGCGATCTCGCGAAGGACGCCCACGAGTTGTCGCACAGTGCCCCGAGATTTCTTAAGTCGGTTCATCGTCCGCGCGTTGGCCGCCACCGTAGCCTGCCACCTCGACGACGGTTGTGAGAACTCTCTTTGAGCACACGCTAATCGGATGCGTCTTTTGTACTACTTTCTTTTTTTTTGCATGTTTCAAACACTGTTCGTTTTTTTATTGAGAAAAGGTCGACTGCTACTACAAATAGAGGGGGGGCGTGCGGGTGCTTGATGGTTTTTTTGGTGCGTTGTGTGGGGACGCGCACTGCGCCCGCGTCATGTGTCGTGCGACCCCGGAAGCACACCTACCTGCCTCCACCACATCTCAACGGAGATCCTGCTGCGGCGTCTCGGCCTCGAGTCCATCGACGTCTACGTCACGCGCCGCCAGCGGAGCACGTCGCCCGCATGCTCCCGACTCCCTCGCAAGATGCTCTCATCTTGGGCCCGCTCCAAGCGCCCACCGGGGGGCTCCGCATATGACGTACGTACGCGAGGACGCTCGCCAGGAAGGCACTCCGGAAATGCGGCATCCCCTTCACAACTCGTGGCACGACCTCGCACAAGACCGCGGTCCGCAGTGGCGGTCCGCCATCAACGCCTTTTCATCCCCCGCCTCTATACCCCAACCGTGTGATTTTTGCTCTCTGATCCTGGACCGGCTCCTGCCGGCCCAGCCTAGCTCCCATGCCCGGGAGAGGTCCGAAGTTAGTTTAGTTAGTGTGGGGACACGAGGGATATGCCTGGAAGGCGGAGTCGCGTATCCCGCACAAGGGGTTCGGGGGTGAAGGCCGGAGGAGAGCCTGAAAGCCAGGGCCTAGTCGGGGTCATCGGCGAGCCGCGGCGCCGCTTACCATCATGGCGAGGAGGATACGTGTCAAGGAGGTCGTCGCCCAGCGAATTTGGTCATTCCTCCTCCGCCTGCACCGACGGACGGCGCTGGGACATTCGGCATCATCGAGGTCGGGGCGTCAAGCACACCGTCCCTTCTTCTTCTTCTTCTTCGCTACGAAACCTCTTTGGTGAAAAGGGTCGCAGTCATAAATAGTTCCGTTGGATATCCGATGTTTTGAATATAGAATTCTTTTTAATAATTTTATTCACGATGAACACTAGGGAATTGGGTACCGAGGGCGAGCCGGTCGCATATCAGAAGCTCGCCCTGCTCGCAGGTCTCGTCGTGCAAAACGCGGCGCTCAACGTCGCGGCGCGACGCGCGCGGGTCGTGGCGTCGGTGCAAACTCAGTGTCCGTTCCAGTCAACAACGGGCGTCGTCGTGATCGAACTCTTGAAAATTGTCGGAGCCATCCTGCTGCTCCGCCTGGAGAACTCGAGCTTCGTCGAGGCCGCGCAGCGCGTCGCAAAAGTGACGACCTCGAATCCTGTAGATTGCGCCAAAATCCTCGTTCCTGCCTTCCTCTACACGATCTCGAATAACCTCTTGCTCGTTGCTGCAGACAATCTCGAGGGTCCCCTCCTCGCCCTGTTCGGCCAGCTCAAGATCCTCGCGACCGGCGTCTTCACGGTGACGTTGCTCCGGCGGTGGTTGGTGTTCCGACAGTGGCTCGCGCTCGTCGTCCTCACGGCGGCGATCGCCGTCGTCCAGATCGCGAAGCGCCAGCACTCCACGGGGGACGAAGGCGCAAAAAACATCGAACTTGGATTGTTCGTGGTGACCCTGGCCTGCTTCATCTCGGGGTTTGCTGGCGTCTACTTCGAGTCGGTGCTCAAGGCGAATCCTATTTCTTTATGGATTCGGAACATCCACCTCGCGACCTTCAGCTGCCTCACCGGAAGCTTTGTTGTGTTGGCCCACACCGAGTCCCGCGTCTCGGTCGCAGAATGTGGGGTGCTCGCGGGCTTTGGCAAGGAGGCGTGGCTCTACGTGGGCGTCCAGGCGTGCGGCGGCTTGCTGATCGGCGCCGTCATCAAGTACGCCGACAACATCCTCAAAACCTTCGCAACGGCCGTGTCGCTCCTGATCGTCGCTTTCATCTCCAACATCTTCTACTCGTTCGTCCTCTCGAAACTCTTCTTCGCGGGCGCCGCGGGGGTTATCTATGCGCTCTTTTTGTACGCGGACGTCCTCCGCCATATCCCCATCTGCTCCGCCCTCCCCACGCCCTGCGGCGGCAATCACAACCGTTCCTTTCACTGCTGCAACACGAATATTCTCCTCCATGACGGCGACGTCGCCATCGGTCCAGAGTCGCCGTAAGGACGATGTTATGTTCATTTGGGGACCGTCGTTGTTTGAAGGTATTGTCTGGCACGGGGTTCTCCACCATGCGACGGGCGGAGTGAGGCGCTCGAGCGGGAAGGCGGCGAAGATCTCGCTCTCCTCCAGGCGATGTTAGTCAGGTCGTTCATCACGTCATCAGCTTCTTTGGGACCGCGTGGGACGAGAAATTCAGCAGCGTTTGTTGTTGTAGTACCCAATTAATTATCCCCGGGCTGCGGCGCGCGCGCTGCATGGGTGTTTCAGCGCCAGGCAATTTTGGTGTTTCAGCTTTGCCAGGACGCAAGCGATCGCGCGACCACTTCCACGAGCATGCAGATGGCATTAATGACGCGACACGCCCCTCGGGTGCTCTTTCGTTCGCGCACACTGTGGATCTCCCATACTATAATAGCGTGGCTTTTAGTTCAATTCGCGCCGTTCTGGCCCCTTGGCGCTCAGCAAAAGGCTTCTTGCATCATCGGGCGCGCCTTCTGCGGTCGGAACTTCATATAGTTTGCGCGGCAGATCTTAATACCGGCCAGCAGTATCTTGCGCTTGCAAACAAAGTCTCGGCATCAAAGGTTCCGTTGGTTGGAGATACCAGAGTATCTCGTTGTTGAATATAAAAGTAATTCTTTTGATGCGACATAAATTTGTAATTTAGGATGATGATGAACAACAACAACCTGGTTGCAGAGAGGAGCGAGCCCGGCGTGTGCCTAAAGCTCGCCCTGCTCGCGGGTCTGATCGTGCAGAACGCGGTGCTCAACGTCGCGGCGCGACGCGCGCGGGTCGTGGCGTCGGTGCAAACTCAGTGTCCGTTCCAGTCAACAACGGGCGTCGTCGTGATCGAACTCTTGAAAATTGTCGGAGCCATCCTGCTGCTCCGCCTGGAGAACTCGAGCTTCGTCGAGGCCGCGCAGCTCGTCGCAAAAGTGACGGCCTCGAATCCTCTAGATTGCGCCAAAATCCTCGTTCCTGCCTTCCTCTACACGATCTCGAATAACCTCTTGCTCGTCGCTGCAGACAATCTCGAGGGTCCCCTCCTCGCCCTGTTCGGCCAGCTCAAGATCCTCGCGACCGGCGTCTTCACGGTGACGTTGCTCCGACGGCGGTTGGTGTTCCGACAGTGGCTCGCGCTCGTCGTCCTCACGGCGGCGATCGCCGTCGTCCAGATCGCGAAGCGCCAGCACTCCACGGGGGACGAAGGCGCAAAAAACATCGAACTTGGATTGTTCGTGGTGACCCTGGCCTGCTTCATCTCGGGGTTTGCTGGCGTCTACTTCGAGTCGGTGCTCAAGGCGAATCCTATTTCTTTATGGATTCGGAACATCCACCTCGCGACCTTCAGCTGCCTCACCGGAAGCTTTGTTGTGTTGGGCCACACCGAGTCCCGCGTCTCGGTCGCAGAATGTGGAGTTCTCACGGGCTTTGGCAAGGAGGCGTGGCTCTACGTGGGCGTCCAGGCGTGCGGCGGCTTGCTGATCGGCGCCGTCATCAAGTACGCCGACAACATCCTCAAAACCTTCGCAACGGCCGTGTCGCTCCTGATCGTCGCTTTCATCTCCAACATCTTCTACTCGTTCGTCCTCTCGAAACTCTTCTTCGCGGGCGCCGCGGGGGTTATCTATGCGCTCTTTTTGTACGCGGACGTCCTCCGCCATATCCCCATCTGCTCCGCCCTCCCCACGCCCTGCGGCGGCGACCACAACCGATCCTTCCGCTGCTGCAACATCGATGTTTTCCTCCACGACGGCGACGTCGCCTTCGGTGCCCTGCCTGCTTCAAGCGCACGCCCTGATGAAAAAAGTCTGAGCGACACATCAGCTCAGCTCCTCCAAGCTCAAAGTCGTCGGGTCACCCCCGATCCCGAGGATTCCTCGGACGCCGGAGGGTGAGACTCCGGACAGCTTTCTCGGCACTTGTTTTTATTGGATTCCGACAAGTTTGCTTGCCATCCGCGCCGAGATCGCCGCATAGTTGCGGCGATCTCAAGTTAACTAGCGTGTTCTTGATTTTGACACAGCGGATGATCACAATCACTCATCACATCGGAACTTATCGTCCTGGTTGCGTGCGGTCCATCGGCGGCGATGATGAGGAGGAGGAGAATCGCCGAACGCGGGAAATTGTTTCGGCTTCGGACGCGATTTCCCCGATGATCCTCCTGTTCGTTCCGGCGTCGACTTCCGTCAGAGCTGCGGCCTCGCCAGCCGCATACCGCAGTGGAGTAGGTTTGGAGATCCAGTTCGCGCGCAGCGCATCCCAACAAGCATTATGGTGGGGGTGACGCTGCCGCGAGGATGAGTCTACCCAAATCTCCACCACCGACGGACGGACGGATTGATTGGTTGCGCGTGCGACATCGGCTCGATACTACCTCCTAACTTAAGAATCGATCTATGAGAATCGAATCCCTGGGTGTTTGGGTGTTGCACTCCCAAACCAAAGGACGTTATGCTTCGTTTGATCGCTAAAGGTTAGAATGCGCTCGTCGTCGCAAAGCTCTAGCACGGCTTTGGCGCCGCATCTGCTACGAGAAACACGACTGCTCGGGGCTCTTCCACCGCACGAGCAGAACGCGGGCTAAGAGGTCGACCAATACCTCCAGGGTGGTCAAGAGCGAGCAACGGAAGCGCATTTGCATTTCGCTCTCGAGATGGTCAGACGGCTGCTGCTGATCGTCGACCTAAACCGCGAGCCCGACCCATCCGTCCGGGTGATTCGATTCAATCTCGCCGGCACACATCAACGGTAATAAACTCTACGGCCCGATGATGATGATGATGATCGCCTTGACCGCAAAAAAACTGAGGACCGGCCGCGACGACGACGCTCGACCCCCGTCCGAGGACGTTTGATGAGGCTGCCGACCAATTCCAGTTGCCGCAACATCATGTCGTCCAGAGAGAGCTCGCAGCACCGAGCCGCGTCGGGGGCAGGCAGGCAGGCAGGCAGGCAGCACCAGGGGTGGATCAAACGAACTGCGGATCATCATCTGGGGCTGGCGGGCGGGCTAATAAAAGGGACGTCATTATTCGCATCATCACCCCCGACGACAATAAAATAAAACCGAATTTCATTAGGATATCCTCATCTCGACTTTCCGTTGGCTTTCTTCTTGTAGAGGCGGGTGTCGCTGGGGTCGAAGCCATCTTCCTGCGCGCCGAAGAGGGCCCAGGAGGGGGTCGGGGCCCAGTAGTCCTCGACTCCAAAGTCGCCGGGGGAGGAGGTGCGCAGGAGATCGAGAAATTTTTCGTAGTCGATCCACGTGTGCCAGACGCCGTCTTTCTTGAGCTCGGTGCGCGCCAAGAGCACGGAGACGGAGTGCTTGTGGGCGCAGGCGATGTCGTAGTCGGGGAGGTGGCGGAGCAGATCGCGCGCAAAGTCGAGAACTTCGTCGTACCACGGGCAATTGTCCATCGTGAGGTTCGAGGCGTCGGATTTGCCGCAGAACGTCACCCCCTTGATCTCCACAAAGGTGACGCCATTCACGAGATCCGCGTATCCAGCTGGGTCGTTGTTGTAGCCTTTGACGATCGTCAGCCGCGCGACGGTCCTGCCCTTCTTTCGCTTTGCGATCTCGAGGCTTCGCTTAAGTCTATCCCACGCGTCTTTGAATAAAGGACGATCGATTTCCAGCAATTCCTTTTCGGTCGGCGCGTCGACGGAGACGTAGAGCTGCGTGACGGGGTCGAGGGTCTCGAGGGCCTCGGGAAATTGGGCGTTCGTGACTAGAAACGTCGATATTCCCCTTCGATGAAGTTCGCCGACGAGCTCGTTAATCCGAGGGTACATTATGGGTTCGCCGACCAGAGAAAGAGCGCAGTGTCGAACAGTGTGGGCCTCGCGCCACCGGTCCTCCAAGACCCCCGGAATCCCTTTGGCCGCCCGAATCATTTTCACGTGCTCCCGGACGGCCGCGTCCACGATCCACCAAGGATCGTCCGCGCTCCACTTCCACTCCTTGCTCACGGGATTCGTGTGATGTCGCCAGCAAAACACACACTTGTTCGCGCACGCGAGGGACGGCGTCGCCTCCATGCACTGGTAGCTCGTGATCCCGTAGAACGTGTGTTTGTAGCAGCCGCCACGACCGCGAAGTTGATGTTTGGTCCATCTGCATAGCTTCACGGCCGAATGAGACCCCACGAGCGCGTACCCCTCCTTCTTCAAATTCCTCGCTTGCCGCGCCGTCACTTGTACTGCTGCTGCTGCTGCAGTGTCCTCGATGTCGTCCGGCTGCTCTTCCCGGGACGGTGGGGGGAGGTTTAGAATCTTCGTCTTCTTCTTGGATTCCATCGCTTTTATCGTTCGCTTCATCCATCGCGCCTCCTTGGCGCGATCGTTCTTGCAGTCGTCCAGGAACTCGCACGCGACGCGCGCGCCGCCGAACCGCCGCAAATGCCCGTCGATTGTCTTGGCGGCGGTATTGTATTCGGCGTACGCCGAGCTCCCCAGTCCAAGGATGGAATACTTCTTTCCCGTCAACGCGGCCCCCACGCGAAAGTCCGCCGACGCCTCCTCGAGATCAGCAAACGTCTGCCGCGTCCCTTCGGGCGCGAGACCATCATAAGTCGCGACAATCACCACGATGTCGCGGGGAATCTCCCAACGGATTTCGTCGCGAGCGGCGTCGACGATGATCGATGGGCGCGACAGCCCCGCGGCCAACTCATTCGCAACCTCGCGCGCACGCCCCTTCGTCGTACCGTACACCACCACCACGGCCTCGCCCCTCTTCCGTCGAACACGTCGAACCACGACGACGACGCTCGCGATGATCACCAATATCACAAGAACCATCATCATCATCGCCAAGACCTCGCCCTCCATCATATGGGGGAGGGTTAAGAGATAAGGGGAGCACTCTCCGTGGGTGGGGGGCCTCAGCCAACACCTCGGAGGAGAGGAGGAGAAAACGCAGGCGAAAGAAACTTCTAAGGGGAGCACTCTCCGTGGGTGGGGGGCGTCAGCCAACACCTCGGAGGAGAGGAGGAGAAAACGCAGGCGAAAGAAACTTCTAAAGACACACGCCCATTTGATAGCGCGCGACGGGGTAGGTTGCTGGACCTCCACACCCTCACAACAACCTGCGGCGATTGGTGTTTTCGCGAGTCGTCGAAACGTCCGCGTTCCTCAGAGGAACAATTTTAGCGATGGCCCAGCGGCAGCTCGAAGCGAGGTTCTGGCGGCGGCGTCGGTGATGTTGTTATTCCTATGTGCACACATCTCGGTTCGCTGGAGAATGTTGGAGTTTAAAATACGCACGAAAGCCCGAGCGTCTGGAGCGTCGTGTTTTTGGAGAGCATTTGTGAAAGAGCCCTCGCGCCCTCGTCGCCGATACGGTTGTGGCTGCGAGAAGCACTCGGGGTGAGATGGTAACACAGCAACCACTCAAGAAGAACATGAAAAAAAAATGGGCGTACGAGGGATCGTTGGCGCGATTCGTTGGAGACGCGATGCGCCGGGAGCTCTCGTTGTGGAGAGACAATAAACATTCGTAGGGACTAAGTTCGGAAATACGCACGAAAGCACGAGCGTCTGGAGCGTCGTGTTTTTGGAGAGCATTTGTGAAAGAGCCCTCGCGCCCTCGTCGCCGATGTGGTTGTTGCTGCGAGAAGCACTCGGGGTGAGATGGTAACACAGCAATCACACAAAAAGAACATGAAAAAAAAATGGGCGTACGAGGGATCGTTGGCGCGATTCGTTGGAGACGCGATGCGCCGGGAGCTCTCGTTGTGGAGAGACAATAAACATTCGTAGGGACTAAGTTCGGAAATACGCACTCAAGCCAGAGCTTCTGGAGCGTCGTGTTTTTGGAGAGCATTTGTGAAAGTGCCCTCGCGCCCTCGTCGCCGATGCGGTTGGAGCTGCGAGAAGCACTCGGGGTGAGATGGTAACACAGCAATCACACAAAAAGAACATGAAAAAAAATTTTGTGTACGAGGGATCGTTGGCGCGATTCGTTGGAGACGCGATGCGCCGGGAGCTCTCGTTGTGGAGAGACAATAAACATTCGTAGGGACTAAGTTCGGAAATACGCACTTAAGCCAGAGCGTCTGGAGCGTCGTGTTTTTGGAGAGCATTTGTGAAAGAGCCCTCGCGCCCTCGTCGCCGATGTGGTTGTTGCTGCGAGAAGCACTCGGGGTGAGATGGTAACACAGCAATCACACGAAAAGAACATGAAAAAAAAATGGGCGTACGAGGGATCGTTGGCGCGATTCGTTGGAGACGCGATGCGCCGGGAGCTCTCGTTGTGGAGAGACAATAAACATTCGTAGGGACTAAGTTCGGAAATACGCACGAAAGCCCGAGAATCCGGAGCGTCGTGTTTTTGGAGAGCATTTGTGAAAGAGCCCTCGCGCCCTCGTCGCCGATGCGGTTGGAGCTGCGAGAAGCACTCGGGGTGAGATGGTAACACAGCAATCACACAAAAAGAACATGAAAAAAAAATGGGCGTACGAGGGATCGTTGGCGCGATTCGCTGGAGACGCGATGCGCCGGGAGCTCTCGTTGTGGAGAGACAATAAACATTCGTGGGGACTAAGTTCGGAAATACGCACTTAAGCTCGAGAATCCGGAGCGTCGTGTTTTTGGAGAGCATTTGTGAAAGAGCCCTCGCGCCCTCGTCGCCGATGCGGTTGGAGCTGCGAGAAGCACTCGGGGTGAGATGGTAACACAGCAATCACACAAAAAGAACATGAAAAAAAAATGGGCGTACGAGGGATCGTTGGCGCGATTCGTTGGAGACGCGATGCGCCGGGAGCTCTCGTTGTGGAGAGACAATAAACATTCGTAGGGACTAAGTTCGGAAATACGCACTTAAGCCAGAGCGTCTGGAGCGTCGTGTTTTTGGAGAGCATTTGTGAAAGAGCCCTCGCGCCCTCGTCGCCGATGTGGTTGTTGCTGCGAGAAGCACTCGGGGTGAGATGGTAACACAGCAATCACACGAAAAGAACATGAAAAAAAAATGGGCGTACGAGGGATCGTTGGCGCGATTCGTTGGAGACGCGATGCGCCGGGAGCTCTCGTTGTGGAGAGACAATAAACATTCGTAGGGACTAAGTTCGGAAATACGCACGAAAGCCCGAGAATCCGGAGCGTCGTGTTTTTGGAGAGCATTTGTGAAAGAGCCCTCGCGCCCTCGTCGCCGATGCGGTTGGAGCTGCGAGAAGCACTCGGGGTGAGATGGTAACACAGCAATCACACAAAAAGAACATGAAAAAAAATGGGCGTACGAGGGATCGTTGGCGCGATTCGCTGGAGACGCGATGCGCCGGGAGCTCTCGTTGTGGAGAGACAATAAACATTCGTGGGGACTAAGTTCGGAAATACGCACTTAAGCTCGAGAATCCGGAGCGTCGTGTTTTTGGAGAGCATTTGTGAAAGAGCCCTCGCGCCCTCGTCGCCGATGCGGTTGGAGCTGCGAGAAGCACTCGGGGTGAGATGGTAACACAGCAATCACACAAAAAGAACATGAAAAAAAAATGGGCGTACGAGGGATCGTTGGCGCGATTCGCTGGAGACGCGATGCGTCGGGAGCTCTCGTTGTGGAGAGACAATAAACATTCGTAGGGACCATTGTTTGGAAATACGCACGGAAGCCCGAGCGACTGGAGCGTCGTGTTTTTCTCTAGCCCTGCGGATATCGCCACGGCGCCCTCGTCGCCGATATTTTTTGAGCTGCGAGCAACGAATAAGTGCGATGGTAGAATGGGGACGGCAGACGTGGGATGGTGCGGTATCGTCGAGTTTGCCCGCGGAGCACAACAAACGAATTTCCGACAATCTCAAAAAAATGCTCGGGCACAGCGATTCACCTTAGATCGAGATTGGTGTCGTTTCGGATTCCAACGATGATTTCCGCCTTTCGCGCCGCGTCCTCGACGCCCGAGCTCTCGAAACTGCGCCCACGAGTTTTCACCACAACGCGACGTTCATTGAAGCACAAAGACAAACACTGCGGGGAAGACGTACGACTTAAGGACTGAGAAGTGCGGAGTTCCAAGCGTGGGGAAATCGGCTGTGAAGAGCTCGAGTCGCTCCTTGCCCAGCGTTCGAAGGTAGCCGGTACCGTTCCGATTTAACAGAAACTCGATAATAGACTTCGAGTGCAGAATCGGCTCCACAGACTCCCTGTCGCGGAAACCGTGCGTGACAGCGAACGAGTGTTCGCGAAGAACGAGCACCAGGATGTCGCAGATAAGCTTTTCGCGATCATCCCTGCTCCCAAACGAGAAAGCCCCGGCGCCGCCTTTGAGCTGCGTGTTGATGGCCCGCTTGATACTCTCGTCGCCGAGCAACTTCTCGACTTCGTGTTTCAGTTCGACATGGGCCTCTACGGCGCTCGCCCCGAGGCCGTAACCGATTGCCGTCGCGATCATGGCGATCTTCACTGCATGAACCTTCTGCTCCTTGTTCGGGACGGTGCGGAACGCCTCGGTCGCGAGATTCCGAACACTGACGGCATCGTCGCGGAGCCTTCTGAAGTCATCGCTCTTCCTCAGCTCATCCGACGACGAAATCGACAACGCCAAGAGCTCGTACTTTTCCAGCAGCGACTCGAGCATGTCTGAAACGGCAGATAGCTTGGCCGTGCGGAGCACTTTGAGATCTTCTATGGTCGTCTGCGTGTCTTCTTTCAGAGAGGCGATGATCGTCCGCGTGTCTTCTTTCAGAGAGGCGATGATCTTCTCTGTATCTTCTTTCAGAGAGGCGATGATCATGTCGCGGGTCTCGTCGCCGCCGCCGTATTTAATTACCGCATTCTTAAGGATCCGCCAAGCAAATTCGATGGGAAACGCCAGCTTGAGTTCAAAACGAATGCCGTCTAGCAGACCGACTTCAGCACCCCCGGAGCCGCGACCATCGACCGTGATTGCGGGGGCTTCTTGAGCTTCCATTGCAATAACCGCAGCTCCGAGCCCGCTTAACGCCTGAATCCCCTCCACGCGGCCCTCGACCGTGCCCGTACCGTAGTCTTCCTCTTTGGGCGCGTCGGTTTCGATCGTGGTCGCGATTTTTTGGTCGTGCGTGGGCGTCGAGCTAGTCAGCGCTCCGGACGTCGGCAGCGACGCGAGGTAGTCGGCCATCGACTCGCGGGACGCCCGCCACTGCCGGTGGAACAGCCGCCACTCGACGAAAGATACGCGCCCGTTCTGGTTCCGATTGAGGTTGTTGAAGAAGGCGGCGCGCGCTTCGGGACTGAGCGAACTAGGGTGCACCTTGAAGCACAGGTCGAAGGCCTCTTCGAACAGCTCGTCGAGAGGAATCGGAATCGTGTTTTGCGCTTCGGGCAAGTCGAGGTGGCGCTTGAGCTCGGCGAAGCACGCCCCAGCGTCGGCGGGGTCGAAGGCGGCCATCTCAAAGCAAAGGTGTCTTTGGGCGCGACGCACACCTTGAGAAACTGCGCGCAGGCAGTACCAAATTGGTGACCGTTGAAAAAGTCGCGAAGTCGTCTGTACAAAATCATAAAATCTTTAGCTTTTTTGTTTGCTACGTCACAATATTCTGCTTGAGAACTTCAAGGGAAAGCACGAATTTGATTTTAAGTTACCTTGAGGTACAGTGCCAGCGTCTACCACGTGGCACGCGATGGATCTGACTTCGTAGCCATAAGCGCGACCATGTAACAGCCACCTGACCCTGAAAATGGGCGTCAGGGTTTGGATGTTCGGTGTCTTGCTGAACCCACCAAGTCGAGCTCGTAAGATAGATCCCCGACCACAGCTCGATCCCTGCGCGAGACCAGCGCGCCCATGGCGTCTGTTCCTGCCAAGCGGTGATCGAGAGATTGTCGGTCCGAAAAATAATTGACGCTGCGCGCGTCTCGTTTGTCGACCGCCACACGGCGCCCGGCTGCAGGTGACATCGGTACCGGTGACTCGCCGACCGCACCACTTCAAGGAGCCGATCTCGCTCGTATGTCGTTGGCATCGCTCGACTTTGAGTCCTTTGCATCCACGCACCTCGGCGCCTTGTCGAACTTCTTCATCCATCGTGTGTTGACGGCGGTTCTGAGCTGAGAGCCGGAAGTATCGACGATGATGACGTCGGGTTTGGATGTGGCTGGAGGTGCGAAGTTGAAGCCTTGATTATATAATGCGGACTCTAGAAATGTTCTGAGAAGAAAATAATTGAGGGAGGTCCCCGTCTTTAAAAAGGCGACAGGTTGGGCCGGGTCTCGATATCTGGACAGAGCCCTCTCTCCCCGTAGTCGATGCGAAGGACGCAAGGATGAAATTAAGCAACATCAAGGAGCCCATGACCAGGTTTCGGGATATGCCTGGCTCATATTGAGATGAGCCCACTCGTCAGTAGGCGGCCGACGTGCTTATGACCCGTGCTTGCCAGCGGCGATCGGATTCCTCTGTTTCAAGCGTCCGCAACAGCCTCTGTTTCGAGCGACCGCAACGGCGACAATGAGGATCTTTCTAGGTGGTGGTGGCGTTTGCCTGGTCGGGACGTTGGGGCGGCGGTCGCGCCTCTACCCGAGTCCGGTTTGGCTTGAGCGCCGCGTCGGTAGGGAGCGCGCGGATAAGCTGGAGGTCATGAACGACGGCACGGCGCGCTAGCTGGGACAGCCGCCCGTGAGGAGCGCGCGT
Source organism: Chrysophaeum taylorii (assembly GCA_029834535.1). NCBI lineage: Eukaryota > Pelagophyceae > Pelagomonadales > Pelagomonadaceae > Chrysophaeum > Chrysophaeum taylorii. The sequence goes on along the minus strand of JAQMWT010000044.1, from coordinate 191,669 downwards.
GGGTGAAGGAACTGCACTCGCGTCGGCGGGCTCGACGTTCAGCACAGGATCGACGTCGACGGCATCAAGTGTACTGTGTGCCGCTTGCTCGTCGTTGATTTAAGCTTCAGGCGCTGGTTGCTCGACAACTAGGTTCCGGACGAGAGATGCAGAAGGCGAGCTGGCTCGCAAAAGGCAGAGAGCTTGCCCTTCGCGGTCGAGAGAGCCAGAAGGCGGGCTTGGAGCGACGCCCGCAGGTCAAATGAAAGTTTCCCTGACACCACAAGCATGCATTGCCACCAACAGCTGGCAGATGCATGAACGTGCATCCGCACACGAACTCACCCCTGACGAAGCCTTCACGATCGATTCCCGTCGGTACGAAACCCGATGTCCGGGGGTCGAATTACCGCGACGCTCGCGATGATCACCATTATCAACAAGATCATCGTCGGACAAAGACCACTCGCGCATCCTTTTTTCGAATACGGGGGGTCCGACACGACGACATGACATTGTGTGGCGTCGAGGAGAGCACTGGAGGCTTCGTGGGTGGGACATGGTGCGAGAACCATGTCCCTCCTCGTCGGACGAGCAGAGTCGTGGCGCAGGAGGGGCACCACCTTGATCGGGGCCGTGCTTCGCGACGTACCTGCGGCATCGATGGATCAGGTAACGCGTTGGTCCGGGCCGACGCAGTCTAAGTAAGTGGTCAAGGCGATGAAAGAGCTGTGGCTGGGATGTTGCAGAAGATATCAGCGACCTGGATTTCGTGGGGCTGGCGGACGCAATGTAGGCGGTGCGGACCAACCTGAACCTGGGGGAGGAGATGCATTGCAGCCTAATAAGCGCGAGCGCGCAGAGCTAGCTGGCCTCCGCCGTTGAGGCGCAGGCGAGCGCCAGGAGCCTGGGGTAGCAGGTGCAGCAGCAGCACAAGCAGGCGGCGGCCAAGGCGGTGTAGCTGGCGGCGGAGACGCGGACGAACGCGGCGTCAGCGTGAAGTCGAGGAATAGGGGCCCCTGTCGGACTGATGGCCGCAGAGCCGCCTCGGTCACCACTGCCGCCAGCTCGCCCGACCGCGTCTCGGCTGGCGCCCTCCTCCATTCGCGTCCCACCCCTCTCTCTCCATCCTGCCCCCGACCAGGCCATCGCGTCCGACTCCCAGATCTTCAGCCTCATCAACCAGAGCGACGCCACCCTCGTCGACCGGCGCTTGCCTCGTCGATACCTCGACCTTCTCCTGCGCCGGCTCATCCACAGATCTCAGGCCGCCGCTCTGGCCACAGCCCCCTTCAGCCCCTCCGGTCGCCCCCTCCCGCGCCCGCGCCCGCAGTCAGGACGGCCGATGGGAGACGTAGAGGTGCGAGGCGTTGAAATCGCTGTACAACACAACGATGCTCGTGAACTGAGCTTTGAACGTGGTTCGCGTGGCTTTCCTTGACTACTACTAAGCAGGTGGCACGGTAATACCAGTTGGTGTTGTTGTTTTCGACGTGCCGTAAAAGATGGTGAATGAAGATGCAGGTTATCTTTGTGTAGATCACCCAGTGCCTGGCCTGAGTGGCCCACTGTGAAGTGGTGTGTTTGTATTACTCATGTGAATTCTTGCTGCTGCGTCTCTCAGGTGGCCCGACCAAGCATCCAGGCAGGAAACATCGTCGGTTTTGGCGATTGTCTCTGGTCGCCAGCCCGGCGTCCGTTGTCATTCCAGGCCGAGGCGCAGCAGACGTCATCGGACTGGTCCTTAAGCAATGACAAGTGCAGGCCAGTAAGTTCACCTAGTCCCAATCTCTAACCCCAGTAAGTTCGGCGTAAACCCACTCGTGCTCACACCCACTCACCCCACTCTCCTTTGAGCTCGTCGCTCTCACCCCCGCCAATCCAAGCTGCTGTGATCCGCACGCGCCGCCAACCCTTGAGTTTACTCTAAACACCCCAGAAAGTTCACCTGGTCCCAGTTAGTTCACCTGGTCCCAGTTAGTTCACCTGGGCACTCAGCTCACCTAGTCCCAATCTCTAACCCCAGTAAGTTCACCTGGTCCCAGTAAGTTAACCTACAGTGCGCGTGTAGACGCCGTGAGGGGGCTTATCGGTATTGCGCAGCACGTGTGGGGTAGGGTGGAGTCGTCGACTTAGAAGAGGATATCCTCGGGGTTGCCGATCGACAGAGAGCCACGTAGAGCTGGACGTGGCAGAAGACGGGCTTCGCCAAGAGGACGCCGACCTCGCGGGGCGTCTGGCCCTGGCTCTTGGTGATCGTTTGGCGTCGGTGGGGCTTGAGGGATACAGGTTGGAGGAGCCTCGGTGACACGACACTATCGATGATGTATCTGGTACCGTTGCAGTGGCCGTGCGACGGGTCGAGGTTGCGAAGACTTTAAGCTCGCGATCAAAGTCAGCATGCCGTTGGTTGTCAGGGGTTGAAAACTCGACTGTAAAGAGCGAGGACCCAGCCTAGTCGGCCGAAAAGAACTCCGACGCCTCGTCTTCGGGAAAAAGGCCGCGGTCATGCGCGCGTTGTCAGCCGACAACATCGTTTCGACGGGGCGTGAGAAGGCGCGCTGAAAGAGCCGCCGCGGGTCGTGCGAAATGTCTGCGAGGTCGCCGTTGACGGCTTGGAGGCCGGCTCTCGCGCCTACCTGATCCTTACCTCGCGCCTACCTGTCCTTCACGGTCGAACCCGGATGTCCGATGTCCGACAGCCGGTAGTGATGGATGGTGTTACAGTATTTTGCAGTGATTCCATCGCTTTTATCGTTCGCTTCATCCATCGCGCCTCCTTGGCGCGATCGTTCTTGCAGTCGTCCAGGAACTCGCACGCGACGCGCGCGCCGCCGAACCGCCGCAAATGCCCGTCGATTGTCTTGGCGGCGTTATTGTATTCGGCGTACGCCGAGCTACCCAGTGACTCCAAGGATAGAATACTTCTTTCCCGTCAACGCGGCATCCACGCGAAAGTCCGCCGACGCCTCCTCGAGATCAGCAAACGCCTGCCGCGTCCCTTCGGGCGCGAGACCATCATAAGTCGCGACAATCACCACGATGTCGCGGGGAATCTCCCAACGGATTTCGTCGCGAGCGGCGTCGACGATGATCGATGGGCGCGACAGCCCCGCGGCCAACTCATTCGCAACCTCGCGCGCACGACCCTTCGTCGTACCGTACACCACCACCACGGCCTCGCCCCTCTTCCGTCGAACACGTCGAACCACGACGACGACGCTCGCGATGATCACCAATATCACAAGAACCATCATCATCATCGCCAAGACCTCGCCCTCCATCATATGGGGGAGGGTTAAGAGATAAGGGGAGCACTCTCCGTGGGTGGGGGGCCTCAGCCAACACCTCGGAGGAGAGGAGGAGAAAACGCAGGCGAAAGAAACTTCTAAGGGGAGCACTCTCCGCGGGTGGGGGGCCTCAGCCAACACCTCGGAGGAGAGGAGGCGAAAACGCAGGCGAAAGAAACTTCTAAGGGGAGCACTCTCCGCGGGTGGGGGGCCTCAGCCAACACCTCGGAGGAGAGGAGGAGAAAACGCAGGCGAAAGAAACTTCTAAAGACACACGCCCATTTGATAGCGCGCGACGGGGTAGGTTGCTGGACCTCCACACCCTCACAACAACCTGCGGCGATTGGTGTTTTCGCGAGTCGTCGAAACGTCCGTGTTCCTCAGAGGATCAATAGTAGCGACGGCCCAGCGGCAGCTCGAAGCAAGGTTTTGGCGGCGTCGGTGATGTTGTTTCCCCTATGTGCACACATCTCGGTTCGCTGGAGAATGTTGGAGTTTAAAATACGCACGAAAGATAGAGCTTCTGGAGCGTCGTGTTTTTGGAGAGCATATCCGAAAAAGCCCTCGCGCCCTCGTCGCCGATACGGTTGTAGCTGCGAGAAGCACTCGGGGTGAGATGGTAACACAGCAATCACACAAAAAGAACATGAAAAAATAATGGGCGTACGAGAGATCGTTGGTGCGATTCGTTGGAGACGCGATGCGCCGGGAGCTCTCGTTGTGGAGAGACAATAAACATTCGTAGGGAAAGTAAGTTCGGAAATACGCACGAAAGCCCGAGCGACTGGAGCGTCGTGTTTTTGGAGAGCATTTGTGAAAGAGCCCTCGCGCCCTCGAAGGCGATGCTGTTGTCGCTGCGAGAAGCACTTGGGGTGAGATGGTAACACAGCAATCACACAAAAAGAACATGAAAAAAAAATGGGCGTACGAGAGATCGTTGGCGCGATTCGTTGGAGACGCGATGCGCCGGGAGCTCTCGTTGTGGAGAGACAATAAACATTCGTAGGGACTAAGTTCGGAAATACGCACTTAAGCCAGAGCTTCTGGAGCGTCGTGTTTTTGGAGAGCATTTCCGCAAAAGCCCTAGCGCCCTCGTCGCCGATGCGGTTGGAGCTGCGAGAAGCACTCGGGGTGAGATGGTAACACAGCAATCACACAAAAAGAACATGAAAAAAAAATGGGCGTACGAGGGATTGTTGGCGCGATTCGTTGGAGACGCGATGCGCCGGGAGCTCTCGTTGTGGAGAGACAATAAACATTCGTAGGGACTAAGTTCGGAAATACGCACGAAAGATCGAGAATCTGGAGCGTCGTGTTTTTGGAGAGCATTTGTGAAAGAGCCCTCGCGCCCTCGACGCCGATGTGGTTGGAGCTGCGAGAAGCACTCGGGGTGAGATGGTAACACAGCAATCACACAAAAAGAACATGAAAAAAAAACGGGGCGTACAAGGGATCGTTGGCGCGATTCGTTGGAGACGCGATGCGCCAGGAGCTCTCGTTGTGGAGAGACAATAAACATTCGTAGGGACTAAGTTCGGAAATACGCACGAAAGCCCGAGCGTCTGGAGCGTCGTGTTTTTGGAGAGCATATCCGAAAAAGCCCTCGCGCCCTCGTCGCCGATACGGTTGGAGCTGCGAGAAGCACTCGGGGTGAGATGGTAACACAGCAATCACACAAAAAGAACATGAAAAAAAAATGGGCGTACGAGGGATCGTTGGCGCGATTCGCTGGAGACGCGATGCGCCGGGAGCTCTCGTTGTGGAGAGACAATAAACATTCGTAGGGACTAAGTTCGGAAATACGCACTTAAGATAGAGCTTCTGGAGCGTCGTGTTTTTGGAGAGCATTTGTGAAAGAGCCCTCGCGCCCTCGACGCCGATGCTGTTGGAGCTGCGAGAAGCACTAGATGGTCACACCAATCACACAAAAAGAACATGAAAAAAAAATGGGCGTACGAGGGATCGTTGGCGCGATTCGTTGGAGACGCGATGCGCCGGGAGCTCTCGTTGTGGAGAGACAATAAACATTCGTAGGGACTAAGTTCGGAAATACGCACTTAAGCCAGAGCGTCTGGAGCGTCGTGTTTTTGGAGAGCATTTGTGAAAGAGCCCTCGCGCCCTCGACGGCGATGCTGTTGGAGCTGCGAGAAGCACTCGGGGTGAGATGGTAACACAGCAATCACACGAAAAGAACATGAAAAAAAAATGGGCGTACGAGGGATCGTTGGCGCGATTCGCTGGAGACGCGATGCGCCGGGAGCTCTCGTTGTGCGGAGACAAAAGCATTCGTGGGACCATTGTTTGGAAATACGCACTTAAGATAGAGAATCCGGAGCGTCGTGTTTTTCTCTAGCCCAGCGGATATCGCCGCGGCGACCTCGTCGCCGATAATTTTTGAGCTGCGAGCAACGAATAAGTGCGATGGTAGAATGGGGACGGCAGACGTGGGATGATGCGGTATCGTCGAGTTTGCCCGCGGAGCACAACAAACGAATTTCCGACAATCTCAAAGAAATGCTCGGGCACCGCGATTCACCTTAGATTGAGATTGGTGTCGTTTCGGATTCCAACGATGATTTCCGCCTTTCGCGCCGCGTCCTCGACGCCCGAGCTCTCGAAACTGCGCCCACGAGTTTTCACCACAACGCGACGTTCATTGAAGCACAAAGACAAACACTGCGGGGAAGACGTACGACTTAAGGACTGAGAAGTGCGGAGTTCCAAGCGTGGGGAAATCGGCTGTGAAGAGCTCGAGTCGCTCCTTGCCCAGCGCTCGAAGGTAGCCGGTACCGTTCCGATTTAACAGAAACTCGATAATAGACTTCGAGTGCAGAATCGGCTCCACAGACTCCCTGTCGCGGAAACCGTGCGTGACAGCGAACGAGTGTTCGCGAAGAACGAGCACCAGGATGTCGCAGATAAGCTTTTCGCGATCGACCCTGCTCCCAAACGAGAAAGCCCCGGCGCCGCCTTTGAGCTGCGTGTTGATGGCCCGCTTGATACTCTCGTCGCCGAGCAACTTCTCGACTTCGTGTTTCAGTTCGACATGGGCCTCTACGGCGCTCGCCCCGAGGCCGTAACTGATTGCCGTCGCGATCATGGCGATCTTCACTGCATGAACCTTCTGCTCCTTGTTCGGGACGGTGCGGAACGCCTCGGTCGCGAGATTCCGAACACTGACGGCATCGTCGCGGAGCCTTCTGAAGTCATCGCTCTTCCTCAGCTCATCCGACGACGAAATCGACAACGCCAAGAGCTCGTACTTTTCCAGCAGCGACTCGAGCATGTCTGAAACGGCAGATAGCTTGGCCGTGCGGAGCACTTTGAGATCTTCTATGGTCGTCTGCGTGTCTTCTTTCAGAGAGGCGATGATCGTCTGCGTGTCTTCTTTCAGAGAGGCGATGATCATGTCGCGGGTCTCGTCGCCGCCGCCGTATTTAATTACCGCGTTCTTAAGGATCCGCCAAGCAAATTCGATGGGAAACGCAAGCTTGAGTTCAAAACGAACGCCGTGTAGCAGACCGACTTCAGCACCCCCGGAGCCGCGACCTTCGATTGTGATTGCAGGGGCTTCTTGAGCTTCCATTGCAATAACCGCAGCTCCGAGCCCGTTTAACTCCTGAATCCCCTCCACGCGGCCCTCGACCGTGCCCGTACCGTAGTCTTCCTCTTGGGGCGCGTCGGTTCCGATCGTGGTCGCGATTTTTTGGTCGTGCGTGGGCGTCGAGCTAGTCAGCGCTCCGGACGTCGGCAGCGACGCGAGGTAGTCGGCCATCGACTTGCGGGACGCCCGCCACTGCCGGTGGAACAGCCGCCACTCGACGAAAGATACGCGCCCGTTCTGGTTCCGATCGAGGTTGTTGAAGAAGGCGGGGCGCGCTTCGGGACTGAGCGAACTAGGGTGCACCTTGAAGCACAGGTCGAAGGCCTCTTCGAACAGCTCGTCGAGAGGAATCGGAATCGTGTTTTGCGCTTCGGGCAAGTCGAGGTGGCGCTTGAGCTCGGCGAAGCACGCCCCAGCGTCGGCGGGGTCGAAGGCGGCCATCTCAAAGCAAAGGTGTCTTTGGGCGCGACGCACACCTTGAGAAACTGCGCACCAAATTGGTGACCGTTGAAAAAGTCGCGAAGTCGTCTGTACAAAATCATAAAATCTTTAGCTTTTTTGTTTGCTACGTCACAATATTCTGCTTGAGAACTTCAAGGGAAAGCACGAATTTGATTTTAAGTTACCTTGAGGTACAGTGCCAGCGTCTACCACGTGGCACGCGATGGATCTGACTTCGTAGCCATAAGCGCGACCATGTAACAGCCACCTGACCCTGAAAATGGGCGTCAGGGTTTGGATGTTCGATGTCTTGCTGAACCCACCAAGTCGAGCTCGTAAGATAGATCCCCGACCACCGCTCGATCCCTGCGCGAGACCAGCGCGCCCATGGCGTCTGTTCCTGCCAAGCGGTGATCGAGAGATTGTCGGTCCGAAAATTGACGCTGCGCGCGTCTCGTTTGTCGACCGCCACACGGCGCCCGGCTGCAGGTGACATCGGTACCGGTGACTCGCCGACCGCACCACTTCAAGGAGCCGATCTCGCTCGTATGTCGTTGGCATCGCTCGACTTTGAGTCCTTTGCATCCACGCACCTCGGCGCCTTGTCGAACTTCTTCATCCATCGTGTGTTGACGGCGGTCCTAAGGTGAGAGCCGGAAGTATCGACGATGATGACGTCGGGTTTGGATGTGGCTGGAGGTGTGAAGTTGAAGCCTTGATTATATAATGCGGACTCTAGAAATGTTCTGAGAAGAAAATAATTGAGGGAGGTCCCCGTCTTTAAAAAAGGCGACAGGTTGGGCCGGGTCTCGATATCTGGACAGGGCCCTCTCTCCCCGTAGTCGATGCGAAGGACGCAAGGATGAAATTAAGCAACATCAAGGAGCCCATGACCAGGTTTCGGGATATGCCTGGCTCATATTGAGATGAGCCCACTCGTCAGTAGGCGGCCGACGTGCTTATGACCCGTGCTTGCCAGCGGCGATCGGATTCCTCTGTTTCAAGCGTCCGCAACAGCCTCTGTTTCGAGCGACCGCAACGGCGACAATGAGGATCTTTCTAGGTGGTGGTGGCGTTTGCCTGGTCGGGACGTTGGGGCGGCGGTCGCGCCTCTACCCGAGTCCGGTTTGGCTTGAGCGCCGCGTCGACAGGGAGCGCGCGGATAAGCTGGAGGTAATGAACGACGGCACGGCGCGCTAGCTGGGACAGCGGCCCGTGAGGAGCGCGCGTGGGTGAAGGAACTGCACTCGCGTCGGCGGGCTCGACGTTCAGCACATGATCGACGTCGACGGCATCAAGTGTACTGTGTGCCGCTTGCTCGTCGTTGATTGAAGCTTCAGGCGCTGGTTGCTCGACAACTAGGTTCCGGACGAGAGCTGCAGAAGGCGAGCTGGCTCGCAAAAGGCAGAGAGTTGCCTTCGCGGTCGAGAGAGCCAGAAGGCGGGCTTGGAGCGACGCCCGCAGGACAAATGAAAATTTCCCTGACACCACAAGCATGCATTGCCACCAACAGCTGGCAGATGCATGAACGTGCATCCGCACACGAACTCACCCCTGACGAAGCCTTCACGATCGATTCCCGTCGGTACGAAACCCGATGTCCGGGGGTCGAATTACCGCGACGCTCGCGATGATCACCACTATCAACAAGATCATCGTCGGACAAAGACCACTCGCGCATCCTTTTTTTCGAATACGGGGGGTCCGACACGACGACATGACATTGTGTGGCGTCGAGGAGAGCACTGGAGGCTTCGTGGGTGGGACATGGTGCGAGAACCATGTCCCTCCTCGTCGGACGAGCAGAGTCGTGGCGCAGGAGGGGCACCACCTTGATCGGGGCCGTGCTTCGCGACGTACCTGCGGCATCGATGGATCAGGTAAAGCGTTGGTCCGGGCCGACGCAGTCTAAGTAGGTGGTCAAGGCGATGAAAGAGCTGTGGCTGGGATGTTGCAGAAGTTATCAGCGACCTGGATTTCGTGGGGCTGGCGGACGCAATGTAGGCGGTGCGGACCAACCTGAACCTGGGGGAGGAGATGCATTGCAGCCTAATAAGCGCGAGCGCGCAGAGCTAGCTGGCCTCCGCCGTTGAGGCGCAGGCGAGCGCCAGGAGCCTGGGGTAGCAGGTGCAGCAGCAGCACAAGCAGGCGGCGGCCAAGGCGGTGTAGCTGGCGGCGGAGACGCGGACGAACGCGGCGTCAGCGTGAAGTCGAGGAATAGGGGCCCCTGTCGGACTGATGGCCGCAGAGCCGCCTCGGTCACCACTGCCGCCAGCTCGCCCGACCGCGTCTCGGCTGGCGCCCTCCTCCATTCGCGTCCCACCCCTCTCTCTCCATCCTGCCCCCGACCAGGCCATCGCGTCCGACTCCCAGATCTTCAGCCTCATCAACCAGAGCGACGCCACCCTCGTCAACCGGCGCTTGCCTCGTCGATACCTCGACCTTCTCCTGCGCCGGCTCATCCACAGATCTCAGGCCGCCGCTCTGGCCACAGCCCCCTTCAGCCCCTCCGGTCGCCCCCTCCCGCGCCCGCGCCCGCAGTCAGGACGGCCGATGGGAGACGTAGAGGTGCGAGGCGTTGAAATCGCTGTACAACACAACGATGCTCGTGAACTGAGCTTTGAACGTGGTTCGCGTGGCTTTCCTTGACTACTACTAAGCAGGTGGCACGGTAATACCAGTTGGTGTTGTTGTTTTCGACGTGCCGTAAAAGATGGTGAATGAAGATGCAGGTTATCTTTGTGTAGATCACCCAGTGCCTGGCCTGAGTGGCCCACTGTGAAGTGGTGTGTTTGTATTACTCATGTGAATTCTTGCTGCTGCGTCTCTCAGGTGGCCCGACCAAGCATCCAGGCAGGAAACATCGTCGGTTTTGGCGATTGTCTCTGGTCGCCAGCCCGGCGTCCGTTGTCATTCCAGGCCGAGGCGCAGCAGACGTCATCGGACTGGTCCTTAAGCAATGACAAGTGCAGGCCAGTAAGTTCACCTAGTCCCAATCTCTAACCCCAGTAAGTTCGGCGTAAACCCACTCGTGCTCACACCCACTCACCCCACTCTCCTTTGAGCTCGTCGCTCTCACCCCCGCCAATCCAAGCTGCTGTGATCCGCACGCGCCGCCAACCCTTGAGTTTACTCTAAAACCCCAGAAAGTTCACCTGGTCCCAGTTAGTTCACCTGGTCCCAGTTAGTTCACCTGGGCACTCAGCTCACCTAGTCCCAATCTCTAACCCCAGTAAGTTCACCTGGTCCCAGTAAGTTAACCTACAGTGCGCGTGTAGACGCCGTGAGGGGGCTTATCGGTATTGCGCAGCACGTGTGGGGTAGGGTGGAGTCGTCGACTTAGAAGAGGATATCCTCGGGGTTGCCGATCGACAGAGAGCCACGTAGAGCTGGACGTGGCAGAAGACGGGCTTCGCCAAGAGGACGCCGACCTCGCGGGGCGTCTGGCCCTGGCTCTTGGTGATCGTTTGGCGTCGGTGGGGCTTGAGGGATACAGGTTGGAGGAGCCTCGGTGACACGACACTATCGATGATGTATCTGGTACCGTTGCAGTGGCCGTGCGACGGGTCGAGGTTGCGAAGACTTTAAGCTCGCGATCAAAGTCAGCATGCCGTTGGTTGTCAGGGAGTTGAAAACTCGACTGTAAAGAGCGAGGCGTCGGCTTCCGACCCAACCTAGTCGGCCGAAAAGAACTCCGACGCCTCGTCTTCGGGAAAAAAAGGCCGCGGTCATGCGCGCGTTGTCAGCATCGACAACATCGTTTCGACGGGGCGTGAGAATGGCGCGCTGAAAGAGCCGCCGCGGGTCGTGGAAATAGTCTGCGAGGTCGCCGTAGACGGCTTGGAGGATCACTGTCTGGCTCTCGCGCCTACCTGATTGTGAAGAAGCTATGACACTTACCCCTGCACCACGTATCCAGTATCCTTACGTCTTTCTCCTATCGCTAGTCTAACGCCTCATACCATTCGTAACATAATACAGCTCTCTTGGTCAACTTGGTTGTTGGGATGTGATTCGCCTCCCTCAGACTTTTTCTGGCAACATTTGTACCCTCAAGTGGATCCTCCGCAAGAAGTATGACTCTGGCCGCTTTAAATCGTACAAGGCTCGCCTTGTCGTCCGCGGTTACACCCAGGTTCACGGCATTGATTATCATGACACCTACTCACCAGTTGCCAACATCGTCACGATCCGTTTCTTTCTGACCTTTGTCGCTGTTCGTGACTGGGATTTGCACAAGTTGGATGTTAGCTCCGCTTTTATTCAAGCTCCCATTGACGAAGACATCTATGTCTGGCCACCCGAAGGCTATGCTCCTCGCCAACCCACCGATGGTTCCAAAATCGTTTACAAGCTCCGTCGCTCTTGGTATGGTTGCAAACAAGCTTGTCGCAATTGGTGGCTTTATTTGGAACGCTTCCTTCTCAATGATTGTGGCTTCGTCCGCGGATCTGGTGACACTTGCCATTACAAGCTCGTGCTCAATTCTACCGTGGTCCTCCGTCTTGTTTTGGTCGTCGATGATCTTCTTGTAGCGCACCCTCCTCACTGCATTGGCCATTACCAAGCCTTTTTCCTCCGTTTCCGCGCTTTCACTGACGTCAATGAACTCGATCTCACCTCTTACGTTGGTCTTCGCATTACGCGTGATCGCCCTCGGAGAACCCTCACTCTTGACCAATCCCATGCTATCCGTGAAATCCTTACCGAACATCGCTTCATCAACAGTAAACCTGAACTCTCCCGCTCCCAAAGGTCTTCATCTTTCTGCGGCTGATTGTCCGGCTCCTGGTTCTCCAGATCACATTTTCATGGCACGCATCCCTTTTCGCCGTATTGTTGGCTGTGTCCTCTTCATCTCCATCATGACTCGCCCTGATATCACTTGGTCCGTCAATCAGTGTGCGCGTTTTCCCACAATCCTGGTAAACCCCACTGGCACGCTTTATCCCACACTCTGCGTTACCTCAACGGTACTCAGGATCTTGCCCTTATTCTTGGTCGCGATTCTACCCTTCATCTCTGTGGTTATTCCGACTCCAGCTGGGCCGACGACCCTGATGACCGCCACTCTACAACTGGTTTTTGTTTTCTCCTTGCTGGTTCTATGATAGCCTACTGCTCCCGCTCGCAATACTTACTTGCTCGTTCTTCTTTCGAAGCCGAATTGCTTACGCTGCTACGCTGCTAGCTCTCTTGGCTTCTCAAACTTTTTGATGACTTTGATCTCCCTCGTCACACGGTCCCAATGTATGTTGATAATAGCACCACCGTCACCCAAGTTCGTCTCCAATGTCTCACACGGCGCACCCGCCATATTGACATTCGCTTTTACAGTACCGCCGAGTACCATCGCAACCACATCATCGATCTCAAGCACATACCCCGCCTTAACAATCTTAGCGATATTTTCACCCGCAGTACGGAAGCTCCTTCCTTCCTCCGGCTTCGTGCTCTTTACCTCACTTCGTGATCTTCGCCCTGATCTCTGTTGTCTCTTTTTTTTTCTTGCCACAATGCCTTTGTGACGTCTTCCTCAAATGTGACGTCTTCCTCAAAGCTTCTCCTCTGTGAGCGTCTCACTTACCCCTTTTTCCTTTTCCTTCTTTTCCAGCACCTGTGTGAAGACCTCACTTACCCCTTTTTCCTTTTCCTTCTTTTCCAGCACCTGTGTGAAGAAGCTATGACACTTACCCCTGCACCACGTATCCAGTATCCTTACGTCTTTCTCCTATCGCTAGTCTAACGCCTCATACCATTCGTAACACTGATCCTTACTCTCGCGCCTACCTGATCCTTACCCTAAATCGAGGGACAAACAGACAAACAGACAAACAGACAGACAGACAAACATCTGTCGATTAGTAGTTAGGACCCCGCCACCTCGAAAAGTCCACTGCCAAGTGGAGATCTTCCTCGACCACCAGCGCAAATGGGTGCCGACCGAACACGCGTCGTCGATCGCCGAGAAAATGGCCGGAGGCCCCGTAGTACCCCCTTTCGCCGAGACACCGGTGCCGCACCTGCTGAATCGCCGCGCAGCTCGAGGGCGCGTCGCACAAGATCTTCTTGATTGCCGCCAACAAATGTGACGCCTCGACGCACCGTCAGTCCGCCCAGTGAGCCCGCATCGAGTCCACCCGCGAGCGAGACACCGCCAGCGTCCGACTCAAAACTCTCACGAAGGCGGAGCACTGAACGCGACTGCGCTCGCGACGTTCGCCGCCACACACGACACCGCGCACAAGGACTGTCACTCTCGGACCCGTCTGCGTTTGTGACCTTGGCTCGCCGTGCATGACTAAATCGATTTTTCGAGTACCAACGCTGACGTGCTCAGGCGATAGTGCGAAAATTCAGCATGCCACTCAAGAGACCTCGGCTCCTCTCACCGATGGCATTTTCGACCACTACGGAGGGCAACGACACGAACAGTCTGTGTCCAAGAAACCCGCGCAGAGCCAGGCGTGCCACGCCGCTGGTGGCATCTCTTTGACGCAACTCGAGGTGGTCGTCGACCATGCGCAGCGTCATACTCCTGAATAATTCCTGACATGAGAATGTCTGACACCAAACTCGAGCCAAATTTGGGCCACCATAACACGCGGCCGCGCAAGTGCGGTGCCATTTGGACAAGCCTACCTGCAAGCGACTCACATCATGACGCGAGGGTGCTGCGTGCTGCCGGCAGCATTCTCCGGGTTGTTCCCGAGGTTCATCAGTAGAACGCAGCCTGGCGGCGTTGTCCGAACGCGCTGCGAGGAGCCTCGAACAAAAAATTGCTCTGGAGATCGCCTTGGCCGACGGGACGGGTCGACGTGAGCAGTCAAAGCCGAAGCGAGTCGCACCGCGACTGCGAGCTGCTCCCTGACGAGGTAGAGCAGTTTGCCGCGCCCCTGGCCGCCGCGCGATGGCGTCTATTTCAGATTCCGGGCTTGCCGCGCTGTCACTTGTTGTTGCACGGTGTCCCCGATGTCCGGCTTTTCCCGGTTGGGAGGTAGTGATGGTGTTACAGTATTTTGCAGTGATTCCATCGCTTTTATCGTTCGCTTCATCCATCGCGCCTCCTTGGCGCGATCGTTCTTGCAGTCGTCCAGGAACTCGCACGCGACGCGCGCGCCGCCGAACCGCCGCAAATGCCCGTCGATTGTCTTGGCGGCGTTATTGTATTCGGCGTACGCCGAGCTACCCAGTGACTCCAAGGATAGAATACTTCTTTCCCGTCAACGCGGCATCCACGCGAAAGTCCGCCGACGCCTCCTCGAGATCAGCAAACGCCTGCCGCGTCCCTTCGGGCGCGAGACCATCATAAGTCGCGACAATCACCACGATGTCGCGGGGAATCTCCCAACGGATTTCGTCGCGAGCGGCGTCGACGATGATCGATGGGCGCGACAGCCCCGCGGCCAACTCATTCGCAACCTCGCGCGCACGACCCTTCGTCGTACCGTACACCACCACCACGGCCTCGCCCCTCTTCCGTCGAACACGTCGAACCACGACGACGACGCTCGCGATGATCACCAATATCACAAGAACCATCATCATCATCGCCAAGACCTCGCCCTCCATCATATGGGGGAGGGTTAAGAGATAAGGGGAGCACTCTCCGTGGGTGGGGGGCCTCAGCCAACACCTCGGAGGAGAGGAGGAGAAAACGCAGGCGAAAGAAACTTCTAAGGGGAGCACTCTCCGCGGGTGGGGGGCCTCGGCCAACACCTCGGAGGAGAGGAGGCGAAAACGCAGGCGAAAGAAACTTCTAAGGGGAGCACTCTCCGCGGGTGGGGGGCCTCAGCCAACACCTCGGAGGAGAGGAGGAGAAAACGCAGGCGAAAGAAACTTCTAAAGACACACGCCCATTTGATAGCGCGCGACGGGGTAGGTTGCTGGACCTCCACACCCTCACAACAACCTGCGGCGATTGGTGTTTTCGCGAGTCGTCGAAACGCCCGTGTTCCTCAGAGGATCAATTCTAACGATCGCCCAGCGGCAGCTCGAAGCGAGGTTTTGGCGGCGTCGGTGATGTTGTTTCCCCTATGTGCACACATCTCGGTTCGCTGGAGAATGTTGGAGTTTAAAATACGCACGAAAGATAGAGAATCTGGAGCGTCGTGTTTTTGGAGAGCATTTGTGAAAGAGCCCTCGCGCCCTCGTCGCCGATGCTGTTGAAGCTGCGAGAAGCACTCGGGGTGAGATGGTAACACAGCAATCACACAAAAAGAGCATGAAAAAAAAACGGGGTGTACGAGGGATCGTTGGCGCGATTCGTTGGAGACGCGATGCGCCGGGAGCTCTCGTTGTGGAGAGACAATAAACATTCGTAGGGACTAAGTTCGGAAATACGCACGAAAGCCCGAGCGTCTGGAGCGTCGTGTTTTTGGAGAGCATATCCGAAAAAGCCCTCGCGCCCTCGTCGCCGATGCGGTTGGAGCTGCGAGAAGCACTCGGGGTGAGATGGTAACACAGCAATCACACAAAAAGAACATGAAAAAAAAATGGGCGTACGAGGGATCGTTGGTGCGATTCGTTGGAGACGCGATGCGCCGGGAGCTCTCGTTGTGGAGAGACCATAAACATTCGTAGGGACTAAGTTCGGAAATACGCACCCAAGCCAGAGCGCCTGGAGCGTCGTGTTTTTGGAGAGCATTTGTGAAAGAGCCCTCACGCCCTCGTCGCTGATGCTGTTGGAGCTGCGAGAAGCACTAGATGGTCACACCAATCACACAAAAAGAACATGAAAAGAAAATGGGCGTACGAGGGATCGTTGGCGCGATTCGTTGGAGACGCGATGCGCCGGGAGCTCTCGTTGTGGAGAGACAATAAACATTCGTAGGGACTAAGTTCGGAAATACGCACTTAAGCTCAAGCGCCTGGAGCGTCGTGTTTTTGGAGAGCATTTCCGCAAAAGCCCTAGCGCCCTCGTCGCCGATGCTGCTGGAGCTGCGAGAAGCACTCGGGGTGAGATGGTAGCACAGCAATCACACGAAAAGAACATGAAAAAAAAAAGTGTGTACGAGAGATCGTTGGCGCGATTCGTTGGAGACGCGATGCGCCGGGAGCTCTCGTTGTGGAGAGACAATAAACATTCATAGGGACTAAGTTCGGAAATACGCACTTAAGATAGAGAATCCGGAGCGTCGTGTTTTTCTCTAGCCCAGCGGATATCGCCGCGGCGCCCTCGTCACCGATATTTTTTGAGCTGCGAGCAACGAATAAGTGCGATGGTAGAATGGGGACGGCAGACGTGGGATGGTGCGGTATCGTCGAGTTTGCCCGCGGAGCACAACAAACGAATTTCCGACAATCTCAAAGAAATGCTCGGGCACCGCGATTCACCTTAGATTGAGATAGGTGTCGTTTCGGATTCCAACGATGATTTCCGCCTTTCGCGCCGCGTCCTCGACGCCCGAGCTCTCGAAACTGCGCCCACGAGTTTTCACCACAACGCGACGTTCATTGAAGCACAAAGACAAACACTGCGGGGAAGACGTACGACTTAAGGACTGAGAAGTGCGGAGTTCCAAGCGTGGGGAAATCGGCTGTGAAGAGCTCGTGTCGCTCCTTGCCCAGCGCTCGAAGGTAGCCGGTACCGTTCCGATTTAACAGAAACTCGATAATAGACTTCGAGTGCAGAATCGGCTCCACAGACTCCCTGTCGCGGAAACCGTGCGTGACAGCGAACGAGTGTTCGCGAAGAACGAGCACCAGGATGTCGCAGATAAGCTTTTCGCGATCATCCCTGCTCCCAAACGAGAAAGCCCCGGCGCCGCCTTTGAGCTGCGTGTTGATGGCCCGCTTGATACTCTCGTCGCCGAGCAACTTCTCGACTTCGTGTTTCAGTTCGACATGGGCCTCTACGGCGCTCGCCCCGAGGCCGTAACCGATTGCCGTCGCGATCATGGCGATCTTCACTGCATGAACCTTCTGCTCCTTGTTCGGGACGGTGCGGAACGCCTCGGTCGCGAGATTCCGAACACTGACGGCATCGTCGCGGAGCCTTCTGAAGTCATCGCTCTTCCTCAGCTCATCCGACGACGAAATCGACAACGCCAAGAGCTCGTACTTTTCCAGCAGCGACTCGAGCATGTCTGAAACGGCAGATAGCTTGGCCGTGCGGAGCACTTTGAGATCTTCTATGGTCGTCTGCGTGTCTTCTTTCAGAGAGGCGATGATCGTCCGCGTGTCTTCTTTCAGAGAGGCGATGATCTTCTCTGTATCTTCTTTCAGAGAGGCGATGATCATGTCGCGGGTCTCGTCGCCGCCGCCGTATTTAATTACCGCATTCTTAAGGATCCGCCAAGCAAATTCGATGGGAAACGCCAGCTTGAGTTCAAAACGAATGCCGTCTAGCAGACCGACTTCAGCACCCCCGGAGCCGCGACCATCGACCGTGATTGCGGGGGCTTCTTGAGCTTCCATTGCAATAACCGCAGCTCCGAGCCCGCTTAACGCCTGAATCCCCTCCACGCGGCCCTCGACCGTGCCCGTACCGTAGTCTTCCTCTTTGGGCGCGTCGGTTTCGATCGTGGTCGCGATTTTTTGGTCGTGCGTGGGCGTCGAGCTAGTCAGCGCTCCGGACGTCGGCAGCGACGCGAGGTAGTCGGCCATCGACTCGCGGGACGCCCGCCACTGCCGGTGGAACAGCCGCCACTCGACGAAAGATACGCGCCCGTTCTGGTTCCGATTGAGGTTGTTGAAGAAGGCGGCGCGCGCTTCGGGACTGAGCGAACTAGGGTGCACCTTGAAGCACAGGTCGAAGGCCTCTTCGAACAGCTCGTCGAGAGGAATCGGAATCGTGTTTTGCGCTTCGGGCAAGTCGAGGTGGCGCTTGAGCTCGGCGAAGCACGCCCCAGCGTCGGCGGGGTCGAAGGCGGCCATCTCAAAGCAAAGGTGTCTTTGGGCGCGACGCACACCTTGAGAAACTGCGCGCAGGCAGTACCAAATTGGTGACCGTTGAAAAAGTCGCGAAGTCGTCTGTACAAAATCATAAAATCTTTAGCTTTTTTGTTTGCTACGTCACAATATTCTGCTTGAGAACTTCAAGGGAAAGCACGAATTTGATTTTAAGTTACCTTGAGGTACAGTGCCAGCGTCTACCACGTGGCACGCGATGGATCTGACTTCGTAGCCATAAGCGCGACCATGTAACAGCCACCTGACCCTGAAAATGGGCGTCAGGGTTTGGATGTTCGGTGTCTTGCTGAACCCACCAAGTCGAGCTCGTAAGATAGATCCCCGACCACAGCTCGATCCCTGCGCGAGACCAGCGCGCCCATGGCGTCTGTTCCTGCCAAGCGGTGATCGAGAGATTGTCGGTCCGAAAAATAATTGACGCTGCGCGCGTCTCGTTTGTCGACCGCCACACGGCGCCCGGCTGCAGGTGACATCGGTACCGGTGACTCGCCGACCGCACCACTTCAAGGAGCCGATCTCGCTCGTATGTCGTTGGCATCGCTCGACTTTGAGTCCTTTGCATCCACGCACCTCGGCGCCTTGTCGAACTTCTTCATCCATCGTGTGTTGACGGCGGTTCTGAGCTGAGAGCCGGAAGTATCGACGATGATGACGTCGGGTTTGGATGTGGCTGGAGGTGCGAAGTGTTTTTTTCGGCCTTTTTCTCGGGGGGCAAGCCCCCCGAACCCCCCGGGAATTGGGGGGCTCTGCCCCCCAAACCCCCCGCCGGGGGACACCCCCGGACCCCCCACCGCCTCGACGCCCGCCGCGTCTCGGGAGCCGACCAAAAACGAAGTCGCGACGCCGTGGAAATTCTGTCTTTTCGGTTCTTGAAGATTTCTGCGCATTTTTTCGTTCTTGGGTTAGGGTGGGTACCCTTTTCCTTCCTTTCCGTTGCGCGAACCGTTCTGGGGGTTAGCGTTATGCCTGATTATTTTCGGCTTTGCGTTTTTTGCGGATGGACTATGAGATGGACTATGAGATGGCGGATGGCCGCTTTAATTAATGGAGTATTTCATTATAGACAATAGGCGCCGGGGTGGTGGCGGGCGTAGTGAGAAGGAGGGCGTCGCGCATAATCCATAGATAGCGGACGCGCCGTCGCGGTCGACGGTCCAGAGGTTCTCGCGGCCAGGACGGCCGCAGCGGGAAGAGCGAGGCGTGGCCGCGGAAGCGGGCTTCGCCGTAGACGCGAGCGGAGAGGTCTTCGTCTCCGTGGGCGATGGCCGATGGCCACGGGCGGTCGTGGTGGACGCGCGCGGGCGCGCGGCCGGTCGTCGGGGCGCGGGCGCGCGGCGCGCTCGTAGAGTCCGAGGCCGCGGTCGCGAAGGCGGTGGCCGCTCGCAGCGGCGATGAAGACGCCGGCACGCATCGTATCGAAGCGGCGACGAACGCCGGCACGCATCGTATCGAAGCGCTGGCAGACGCGTCGAGCGCCGGCGCGCCGCGCCGCGGACTTTTTATTCGGCTTGGTCGACTGGACACCGCGGGCGAGTCCGAGTCCGCGGGCGAGTCCGAGTCCGAGTCCGCGACGGCGGTGGCCGCTCGCAGCGGCGACGAAGACGCCGGCACGCATCGTATCGAAGCGCTGGCGGACGCGTCGACCTCGACGCGCCGTCGAGTTTTTATTTCGGGTTGGTCGACTGGACGTCAACCCGCGGTCGCGACGGCGGCGACGAAGACGCCGACACGCATCGTATCGGTGCGCTGCCCGGCGGCGCACCGGGGTGCGCGGGCGCGCGGCCGGGTCGTCGGCGCGCGCGCGCGCGGCACGCTCGTCGCGGTCGTCGCCGCGTTTTTCGTGGTCTTCGATCCGCAGCGGGGGCGAGTCCGAGGCCGCGGTCGCGACGGCGGTGGCCGCTGGCAGCGGCGACGAAGACGCCGGCACGCATCGTATCGAAGCGCCGGGCCCGGCGGCGCGGAGCGCCGCCCGTCGAGCGAGCCGCCGAGTTTTTTTTCGGGTTTGTCGACTGGACGTCAACCCGCGGGCGAGTCCGATACCGCGGTCGCGACGTCGATGGCCGCTCGCAGCGGCGACGAAGCCGGCGGCACGCATCGTATCGAAGGTGAAACGATGTTCGATCCACCGAGTCGACAGTCGAGTCTCGTTCGGTCTCGCGCGTTCTCGAGGACGGCCCGTCGGAAGATCGAGTTAATGCGGACTCTAGAAATGTTCTGAGAAGAAAATAATTGAGGGAGGTCCCCGTCTTTAAAAAGGCGACAGGTTGGGCCGGGTCTCGATATCTGGACAGAGCCCTCTCTCCCCGTAGTCGATGCGAAGGACGCAAGGATGAAATTAAGCAACATCAAGGAGCCCATGACCAGGTTTCGGGATATGCCTGGCTCATATTGAGATGAGCCCACTCGTCAGTAGGCGGCCGACGTGCTTATGACCCGTGCTTGCCAGCGGCGATCGGATTCCTCTGTTTCAAGCGTCCGCAACAGCCTCTGTTTCGAGCGACCGCAACGGCGACAATGAGGATCTTTCTAGGTGGTGGTGGCGTTTGCCTGGTCGGGACGTTGGGGCGGCGGTCGCGCCTCTACCCGAGTCCGGTTTGGCTTGAGCGCCGCGTCGGTAGGGAGCGCGCGGATAAGCTGGAGGTCATGAACGACGGCACGGCGCGCTAGCTGGGACAGCCGCCCGTGAGGAGCGCGCGTGGGTGAAGGAACTGCACTCGCGTCGGCGGGCTCGACGTTCAGCACAGGATCGACGTCGACGGCATCAAGTGTACTGTGTGCCGCTTGCTCGTCGTTGATTGAAGCTTCAGGCGCTGGTTGCTCGACAACTAGGTTCCGGACGAGAGATGCAGAAGGCGAGCTGGCTCGCAAAAGGCAGAGAGCTTGCCCTTCGCGGTCGAGAGAGCCAGAAGGCGGGCTTGGAGCGACGCCCGCAGGTCAAATGAAAGTTTCCCTGACACCACAAGCATGCATTGCCACCAACAGCTGGCAAAGGTATGAACGTGCATCCGCACACGAACTCACCCCTGACGAAGCCTTCACGATCGATTCCCGTCGGTACGAAACCCGATGTCCGGGGGTCGAATTACCGCGACGCTCGCGATGATCACCATTATCAACAAGATCATCGTCGGACAAAGACCACTCGCGCATCCTTTTTTCGAATACGGGGGGTCCGACACGACGACATGACATTGTGTGGCGTCGAGGAGAGCACTGGAGGCTTCGTGGGTGGGACATGGTGCGAGAACCATGTCCCTCCTCGTCGGACGAGCAGAGTCGTGGCGCAGGAGGGGCACCACCTTGATCGGGGCCGTGCTTCGCGACGTACCTGCGGCATCGATGGATCAGGTAACGCGTTGGTCCGGGCCGACGCAGTCTAAGTAAGTGGTCAAGGCGATGAAAGAGCTGTGGCTGGGATGTTGCAGAAGATATCAGCGACCGGGATTTCGTGGGCCTGGCGGACGCAATGTAGGCGGTGCGGACCAACCTGAACCTGGGGGAGGAGATGCATTGCAGCCTAATAAGCGCGAGCGCGCAGAGCTAGCTGGCTCCGCCGTTGAGGCGCAGGCGAGCGCCAGGAGCCTGGGGTAGCAGGTGCAGCAGCAGCACAAGCAGGCGGCGGCCAAGGCGGTGTAGCTGGCGGCGGAGACGCGGACGAACGCGGCGTCAGCGTGGAGTCGAGGAATAGGGGCCCCTGTCGGACTGATGGCCGCAGAGCCGCCTCGGTCACCACTGCCGCCAGCTCGCCCGACCGCGTCTCGGCTGGCGCCCTCCTCCATTCGCGTCCCACCCCTCTCTCTCCTTCCTGTCCCCGACCAGGGCATCGCGTGCGACTCCCAGATCTTCAGCCTCATCAACCAGAGCGACGCCACCCTCGTCGACCGGCGCTTGCCTCGTCGATACCTCGACCTTCTCCTGCGCCGGCTCATCCACAGATCTCAGGCCGCCGCTCTGGCCACAGCCCCTCCGGTCGCCCCCTCCCGCGCCCGCGCCCGCAGTCAGGACGGGCGATGGGAGACGTAGAGGTGCAAGGCGTTAAAATCGCTGTACAACACAACGATGCTCGTGAACTGAGCTTTGAACGTGGTTCACGTGGCTTTCCTTGACTACTACTAAGCAGGTGGCACGGTAATACCAGTTGGTGTTGTTGTTTTCGACGTGCCGTAAAAGATGGTGAATGAAGATGCAGGTTGTCTTTGTGTAGATCACCCAGTGCCTGGCCTGAGTGGCCCACTGTGAAGTGGTGTGTTTGTATTACCCATGTGAATTCTTGCTGCTGCGTCTCTCAGGTGGCCCGACCAAGCATCCAGGCAGGAAACATCGTCGGTTTTGGCGATTGTCTCTGGTCGCCAGCCCGGCGTCCGTTGTCATTCCAGGCCGAGGCGCAGCAGACGTCATCGGACTGGTCCTTAAGCAATGACCCCGCCACCTCGAAAAGTCCACTGCCAAGTGGAGATCTTCCTCGACCACCAGCGCAAATGGGTGCCGACCGAACGCGCGTCGTCGATCGCCGAGAAAATGGCCAGAGGCCCCGTAGTACCCCCTTTCGCCGAGACACCGGTGCCGCACCTGCTGAATCGCCGCGCAGCTCGAGGGCGCGTCGCACAAGATCTTCTTGATTGCCGCCAACAAATGTGACGCCTCGACGCGCCGTCAGTCCGCCCAGTGAGCCCGCATCGAGTCCACCCGCGAGCGAGACACCGCCCGCGTCCGACTCAAAACTCTCACGAAGGTGGAGCACTGAACGCGACTGCGCTCGCGACGTTCGCCGCCACACACGACACCGCGCACAAGGACTTTCACTCTCGGACCCGTCTGCGTTTGTGACCTTGGCTCGCCGTGCATGACTAAATCGATTTTTCGAGTACCAACGCTGACGTGCTCAGGCGATAGTGCGAAAATTCAGCATGCCACTCAAGAGACCTCGGCTCCTCTCACCGATGGCATTTTCGACCACTACGGAGGGCAACGACACGAACAGTCTGTGTCCAAGAAACCCGCGCAGAGCCAGGCGTGCCACGCCGCTGGCGGCATCTCTTTGACGCAACTCGAGGTGGTCGTCGACCATGCGCAGCGTGTACTCCTGAATAATTCCTGACATGAGAATGTCTGACACCAAACTCGAGCCAAATTTGGGCCACCATAACACGCGGCCGCGCAAGTGCGGTGCCATTTGGACAAGCCTACCTGCAAGCGACTCACATCATGACGCGAGGGTGCTGCGTGCTGCCGGGGGCATTCTCCGGGTTGTTCCCGAGGTTCATCATTAGAACGCAGCCTGGCGGCGTTGTCCGAACGCGCTGCGAGGAGCCTCGAACAAAAAAAAGCTCTGGAGATCGCCTTGGCCGACGGGACGGGTCGACGTGAGCAGTCAAAGCCGAAGCGAGTCGCACCGCGACTGCGAGCTGCTCCCTGACGAGGTAGAGCAGTTTGCCGCGCCCCTGGCCGCGCGATGGCGTCTATTTCAGATTCCGGGCTTGCCGCGCTGTCACTTGTTGTTGCACGGTGTCCCCGATGTCCGGCTTTTCCCGGTTGGGAGGTAGTGATGGTGTTAAAGTATTTTGCAGTGATTCCATCGCTTTTATCGTTCGCTTCATCCATCGCGCCTCCTTGGCGCGATCGTTCTTGCAGTCGTCCAGGAACTCGCACGCGACGCGCGCGCCGCCGAACCGCCGCAAATGCCCGTCGATTGTCTTGGCGGCGTTATTGTATTCGGCGTACGCCGAGCTACCCAGTGACTCCAAGGATAGAATACTTCTTTCCCGTCAACGCGGCATCCACGCGAAAGTCCGCCGACGCCTCCTCGAGATCAGCAAACGTCTGCCGCGTCCCTTCGGGCGCGAGACCATCATAAGTCGCGACAATCACCACGATGTCGCGGGGAATCTCCCAACGGATTTCGTCGCGAGCGGCGTCGACGATGATCGATGGGCGCGACAGCCCCGCGGCCAACTCATTCGCAACCTCGCGCGCACGCCCCTTCGTCGTACCGTACACCACCACCACGGCCTCGCCCCTCTTCCGTCGAACACGTCGAACCACGACGACGACGCTCGCGATGATCACCAATATCACAAGAACCATCATCATCATCGCCAAGACCTCGCCCTCCATCAAAAGGGGGAGGGTTAAGAGATACGGGGAGCACTCTCGGTGGGTGGGGGGCCTCAGCCAACACCTCGGAGGAGAGGAGGAGAAAACGCAGGCGAAAGAAACTTCTAAGGACACACGCCCATTTGATAGCGCGCGACGGGGTAGGTTGCTGGACCTCCACACCTTCACAACAACCTGCGGCGATTGGTGTTTTCGCGAGTCGTCGAAACGTCCGTGTTCCTCAGAGGATCAATAGTAGCGACGGCCCAGCGGCAGCTCGAAGCAAGGTTTTGGCGGCGTCGGTGATGTTGTTTCCCCTATGTGCACACATCTCGGTTCGCTGGAGAATGTTGGAGTTTAAAATACGCACGAAAGATAGAGCTTCTGGAGCGTCGTGATTTTGGAGAGCATATCCGAAAAAGCCCTCGCGCCCTCGTCGCCGATGCTGTTGAAGCTGCGAGAAGCACTCGGGGTGAGATGGTAACACAGCAATCACACAAGAAGAACATGAAAAAAAAATGGGCGTACGAGGGATCGTTGGCGCGATTCGTTGGAGGCGCGATGCGCCGGGAGCTCTCGTTGTGGAGAGAAAATAAACATTCGTAGGGACTAAGTTCGGAAATACGCACGAAAGCCAGAGCGTCTGGAGCGTCGTGTTTTTGGAGAGCATATCCGAAAAAGCCCTCGCGCCCTCGACGCCGATGTGGTTGGTGCTGCGAGAAGCACTCGGGGTGAGATGGTAACACAGCAATCACACAAAAAGAACATGAAAAAAAAATGGGCGTACGAGGGATCGTTGGCACGATTCGTTGGAGACGCGATGCGCCGGGAGCTCTCGTTGTGGAGAGACAATAAACATTCGTAGGGACTAAGTTCGGAAATACGCACGAAAGCCAGAGCGTCTGGAGCGTCGTGTTTTTGGAGAGCATTTGTGAAAGAGCCCTCGCGCCCTCGACGCCGATGTGGTTGGAGCTGCGAGAAGCACTCGGGGTGAGATGGTAACACAGCAATCACACAAAAGAACATGAAAAAAAAATGGGCGTACGAGGGATCGTTGGCACGATTCGTTGGAGACGCGATGCGCCGGGAGCTCTCGTTGTGGAGAGACAATAAACATTCGTAGGGACTAAGTTCGGAAATACGCACTTAAGATAGAGAATCCGGAGCGTCGTGTTTTTGGAGAGCATTTGTGAAAGAGCCCTCGCGCCCTCGACGCCGATGTGGTTGGAGCTGCGAGAAGCACTCGGGGTGAGATGGTAACACAGCAATCACACAAAAAGAACATGAAAAAAAAATGGGCGTACGAGGGATCGTTGGCACGATTCGTTGGAGACGCGATGCGCCGGGAGCTCTCGTTGTGGAGAGACAATAAACATTCGTAGGGACTAAGTTCGGAAATACGCACTTAAGATAGAGAATCCGGAGCGTCGTGTTTTTGGAGAGCATTTGTGAAAGAGCCCTCGCGCCCTCGACGCCGATGTGGTTGGAGCTGCGAGAAGCACTCGGGGTGAGATGGTAACACAGCAATCACACAAAAAGAACATGAAAAAAAAATGGGCGTACGAGGGATCGTTGGCACGATTCGTTGGAGACGCGATGCGCCGGGAGCTCTCGTTGTGGAGAGACAATAAACATTCGTAGGGACTAAGTTCGGAAATACGCACGAAAGCCAGAGCGTCTGGAGCGTCGTGTTTTTGGAGAGCATTTGTGAAAGAGCCCTCGCGCCCTCGACGCCGATGTGGTTGGAGCTGCGAGAAGCACTCGGGGTGAGATGGTAACACAGCAATCACACAAAAAGAACATGAAAAAAAAATGGGCGTACGAGGGATCGTTGGCACGATTCGTTGGAGACGCGATGCGCCGGGAGCTCTCGTTGTGGAGAGACAATAAACATTCGTAGGGACTAAGTTCGGAAATACGCACGAAAGCCAGAGCGTCTGGAGCGTCGTGTTTTTGGAGAGCATATCCGAAAAAGCCCTCGCGCCCTCGACGCCGATGTGGTTGGTGCTGCGAGAAGCACTCGGGGTGAGATGGTAACACAGCAATCACACAAAAAGAACATGAAAAAAAAATGGGCGTACGAGGGATCGTTGGCACGATTCGTTGGAGACGCGATGCGCCGGGAGCTCTCGTTGTGGAGAGACAATAAACATTCGTAGGGACTAAGTTCGGAAATACGCACGAAAGCCAGAGCGTCTGGAGCGTCGTGTTTTTGGAGAGCATTTGTGAAAGAGCCCTCGCGCCCTCGACGCCGATGTGGTTGGAGCTGCGAGAAGCACTCGGGGTGAGATGGTAACACAGCAATCACACAAAAAGAACATGAAAAAAAAATGGGCGTACGAGGGATCGTTGGCACGATTCGTTGGAGACGCGATGCGCCGGGAGCTCTCGTTGTGGAGAGACAATAAACATTCGTAGGGACTAAGTTCGGAAATACGTACTTAAGCCTGAGCGTCTGGAGCGTCGTGTTTTTGGAGAGCATTTGTGAAAGAGCCCTCGCGCCCTCGTCGCCGATGCGGTTGGAGCTGCGAGAAGCACTCGGGGTGAGATGGTAACACAGCAATCACACAAAAAGAACATGAAAAAAAAATGGGCGTACGAGGGATCGTTGGCGCGATTCGTTGGAGACGCGATGCGCCGGGAGCTCTCGTTGTGGAGTGACAATAAACATTCGTAGGGACTAAGTTCGGAAATACGCACGAAAGCAAGAGCTCCTGGAGCGTCGTGTTTTTCTCTAGCCCAGTGGATATCGCCGCGGCGACCTCGTCGCCGATATTTTTTGAGCTGCGAGCAACGAATAAGTGCGATGGTAGAATGGGGACGGCAGACGTGGGATGGTGCGGTATCGTCGAGTTTGCCCGCGGAGCACAACAAACGAATTTCCGACAATCTCAAAGAAATGCTCGGGCACCGCGATTCACCTTAGATAGAGATAGGTGTCGTTTCGGATTCCAACGATGATTTCCGCCTTTCGCGCCGCGTCCTCGACGCCCGAGCTCTCGAAACTGCGCCCACGAGTTTTAAACGCACGACATTCAAAGAAGCAAATAATAAACAAACAACGCCGGAAAGACGTACGATTTCTTTAAGCAAAGGTTTAAGGCGTGCCGACTAAGTGTGGAAAACGCATCGGCGACAGGCACGTATCGCTCCTTGCCCAGCGTTCGAAGGTAGCCGGTGTCGTTCCGATTTAACAGAAACTCGATAATAGACTTCGAGTGCAGAATCGGCTCCACGGACTCCCTGTCGCGGAAACCGCGCGTGACAGCGAACGAGTGTTCGCGAAGAACGAGCACCAGGATGTCGCAGATAAGCTTTTCGCGATCGACCCTGCTCCCAAACGAGAAAAGCCCGTCGCCGCCTTTGAGCTGCGTGCTGATGGCCTGCTCGATACTCTCGTCGCGCCGAGCAACTTCTCGACTTGTTGTCTCAGTTCGACATGGGCGTCTACGGCGCTCCCTCCGAGGCCGTAACCGATTGCCGTCGCGATCATGGCGATCTTCACTGCCTGAACCTTCTGCTCCTTGTTCGTGACGGTGCGGAACGCCTCGGTCGCGAGATTCCGAACACTGACGGCATCAAAGCGAAGGTCTTTGATGTCGTCTCTCTTCCTCAGCTCATCCGACGACGAAATCGACAACGCCAAGCGCTTGTACTTTTCCAGCAGCGACTTGAGCATGTCCAGAGCGACGGATAGCTTGGCCGTGCGGAGCACGTCGAGACCTTCGATGATCTTCTCTGTATCTTCTTTCAGAGAGGCGATGATCATGTCGCGGGTCTCGTTGCCGCCGCCGTATTTAATTACCGCGTTCTTAAGGATCCGCCAAGCAAATTCGATGGGAAACGCAAGCTTGAGTTCAAAACGAACGCCGTGTAGCAGATCGACTGCTAAACCCCCTGAGCCGCGACCTTCGATTGTGATTTCAGGGGCGTGAGTTTCCATTGCAATAACCGCAGCTCCGAGCCCGCTTAACTCCTGAATCCCCTCCACGCGGCCCTCGACCGTGCCCGTACCGTAGTCTTCCTCTTGGGGCGCGTCGGTTCCGATCCTCAACGCGATTTCGTGGTCGGGCGTCGAGCTAGTCAGCGCTCCGGACGTCGGCAGCGACGCGAGGTAGTCGGCCATCGACTCGCGGGACGCCCGCCACTGCCGGTGGAACAGCCGCCACTCGACGAAAGATACGCGCCCGTTCTGGTTCCGATCGAGGTTGTTGAAGAAGGCGGCGCGCGCTTCGGGACTGAGCGAACTAGGGTGCACCTTGAAGCACAGGTCGAAGGCCTCTTCGAACAGCTCGTCGAGAGGAATCGTTTTTTGCGCTTCGGGCAAGTCGAGGTGGCGCTTGAGCTCGGCGAAGCACGCCCAAGCGTCGGCGGGGTCGAAGGTGGGCAAGGTGGCCATCTCTCATGAAGTCGCGATACCTCGATTTGACGTATTCATGTCTTTATTTCTGTGGCAACTTTCTTCCTTCTCGGGTCTAGCGGGTAATGATGAGCCCCCGTCAATAATGACGGACCAACGGCGCCGACCACAGAGCAGGGTACGACGCTGGGTCAGCAGCAATGCGACGACACATGGCGAGTAGTGCGCGGGCGCAGCCGCGATGGGCGCTGATGCTGATCGTTCGGTAGAGCCGTGTGCGGAGTTTGCGTCGGTGACGTTGCGAACACCGTGCCGCCTTAAATCATCATGATCTCGGCTATGCGCTAAGCAATGAG
This sequence comes from Chrysophaeum taylorii, assembly GCA_029834535.1. Classification (NCBI taxonomy): domain Eukaryota; class Pelagophyceae; order Pelagomonadales; family Pelagomonadaceae; genus Chrysophaeum; species Chrysophaeum taylorii. Next base: position 162,632 of record JAQMWT010000044.1, on the reverse strand, counting down.
TTGAGGAAGGACGGTGCTACACTCGCCCAAGTTGCCAACAACAAAAAGTCCGAGTGGCGTCATTGTTGCCAGGAGGCCAGCATCGTGTCGAGGTCATGAGCACGACGAGCGTATTGTGTTTGGGGCCGCGCAACGAGGAACGCGCGGTGTGGTCCACAGCGCGGCGCCCGTTGGGTTGGCAGGAGGCCGCCGGATAACTAAGAGCCGTTCTCCACCGGCTTCAAATCACCAAAGTTTGCAGGATTTGCTAAGTTCGATTCTGTCAACTTTGATTTTCAGACCCTTATTTTTCGAACCCTATAATAGGGGGTACTACCCCTAATTCAGATTTTCTATGTCTAAAAATGCGCTTCCTCCAGACGGAACCCAATGTACCCGGCATTTGTATTGCTTTCTTGCTGTCTTCTTGCTATTACCCTCTTTTGATTGTCCGATTTTCGTCATGGCGTGTGAGGTGTTTGCGCTGAGATCGGGCGTGTGGTGGTTTCACCTGCGGTTCGGGTTGGGAGAAAGGGTTGTTGAGGCCCCTGGTCCGGCCAGGGGGGGCGGGTGTCTGAGAGAAAAACCACTACAGCTCTTCGGGCGTACGACGGGGGAATTTCACACGTCCTTTTTGGGTTTGGTGCACGTGTAGAGGTGGGCGTCGTTGAAAGGCGCGTGGTCGACTCTCCCGAAAAGATACGGGATTCGAGCGGCGGGTGCTCCGTGGGTGACGCAATAGAACTTGCCGCCTGGTTTGAGGACTCTTCGAATTTCGGCGATAGCCGTGCGAACGCCGTTCGACGCAAAAAGCGAATCGAGGCACGCCTTGTCGACCACCGCATCAAACGAGTCCGCGGGAAGGTCGAGTTTCTTAACGTCCATCCTCGCGAATTCGACTCCGGGCGGGCATTCGCGACGGTCCGTTCGGTCGATCGCGAGGTCGATCGCGAGGCCGCCGCGGATGAAACTCAGGTCAGACTTACCGCACCCCACGACGAGGACCCGGCCCTCGATTACATCGAACATCTTCCCGTACCACTCGAGATCGTCGTCCCAGCATTGATCGCCCAAGAGACGAGGGATGGGGACAGCCATTTGATACGAATCTTTTGCGGACGATACTATTTGCCAAGGTTAAGGGTTCGAGCGGAGGGCTCGAGAAGGAAGGAAATTATCGTAGGGCTGCCAAGTTATCTGCGCCAGCACCCATTCTAGAAGAAGACGCAGTTGGACAGGTCCTGGGAGGCCAGCATGCGCGTCAATGTCGCGAGCGCGACGACCTGCTGGTCGACAGGGTAGTTGTTCGGACGGGCAAAGCGAGTGTCTCGAGAATTCGCGTATCCATGCGCGTTTCCAACATGGCAGCTTGCGAAGAAGTAATACTCTATTATCAGTTGTCGTCCTCGGAGGAAACACAAAGCCGCCGCCGGGATTCGATCTGTCGACATCGTTTTGGTAGCCGGAGGTTCGTTGACTCTGCAGGAGACGCCGCTTCATCCAGCAGACGAGGGATGCTGTTCCCGCGATTAGCGCGGCGCTTTATCGACGACGACGACGACGGGACCAATATGTCGCAGCGTTGCTCCGTGGCGGCCGCGCCAAGGTCCAGCGCGACGTTCCAACTCGCGCGTCTGCTTTAATTGCCGCGACGCCTGCGAGAAAAAGACGTTTGTTTGAGGCTGCATTTCGTCGCAGGAGTGCCACTCTTGTTGGAGCTCGCTGTCGAGAATCTGGCCGACACCCTCGTGCTGGCGAAGGCCGCGGCTGGCGTGGGCCGCGGACGAATCGGAAGCTGGATCGAGCAACCAAGGACAGTGTCGCTCGTGCGACGACCGTACGAATACCCCGCGTCAACGGCCAAAGTTGCGCTCTACGCTCGGCGATTTCATCTTCTCGAAAGGAGATGCAGCAGCTTACGCTGCTCGATCGGCTCCGGTGGATACTCCTATGCGGCCTCGTCGCGGTGGAAAGAGTGTTGCCATAAAAGGATGCGAGGTCGGTCTTGCTTGATATGAGCGAAAGAGAGATAACGGTACTTGCCGTGCTGGGAGTTTGATATATCACGCCCCTGCGCAGCATCTCCCGGCTCCCAGCCTCTGAGGACGGACGCTATCCTTCTACTCCGCATCTTGGAAGTCGTAATTCGCGAGGAGGGCCCGACCCGACCCTCCGACAGACTCGGCTCGAGTCCACGGCGTGCGTCCGCCCGCCGCTTGGTGCGCCGTCAATCGCGACGATTAATATAACCTTCCCCTATGATGCGCGACACTCGAGCCTAAGGGATCTACTAACCAATGTGAAGTGGGCGATGGCGTGGTCGACCTGGAGCCTGAGCACGCGACAGTCAACATCACATCTGAGAACCGGCAGGATTAATATAGCCTTCCCCTATGATGCGCGACACTTGAGCCTAAGGGATCTAGTAACCACTATGAAGTGGGCGATGGCGTGGTCGACCTGGAGCCTGAGCACGCGGCAATCGACATCAGATCTGAGACCCGGCAGGATTAATATAAGCTTCCCCTATGATGCGCGACATTTGAGCCTAAGGGATCTAACCACTGTGAAGTGGGCGATGGCGTGGTCGACCTGGAGCCTGAGCACGCGGCAATCGACATCACATCTGTGGCGAAGAGACCCTGCGCCTCGGAGCGTGGCGAGGAGGGCGTTGTCCGTCCAGAGGGTGAGAGAGGCCTCGGTAGCACACTCGAACTCGACGCCGACGAGCCTCGTCCGCTCAAAGTGAGCGACGAGAGTCTGCGGGTACATGCCAGTCGTCACCCAAGCGCCGCCCCGCGTCATCGCGCCGGGCGAGGAAACTCTCTCTATTAACACCTCTCTTTCGCCTTGCCTCCTTGCGGCGCGCTTCATCGCTGACTTGGGTCCGAGACGACCATAGTCGTGCAACCCGACGATCGTCGGCGTCTGGAACATCTTTCTTTAAAGATACATACTTATTCAAAATAAGATACTTTTTCGCACGCGGCAGTACTCCGAGGTGCATCACCCGGCCGATGCTGAATCCCGGACGTTAGCGGTGCAGTTACGACGACGCCTGTGAGCTTGGATGTCTGTACTGCGTGCTCAAAAGCGGCTGCTCGTAAATTCGCTACCGTTCGAGGAATAGATCTTTCCGGTCGCCGAATCATATACCTGTGAACGTGGATCTCGACGCGTGTACGGTATTGAGAGAGTATGGATCGGCGCCCCCCCCCCCGATGACGCTGGTTTGCGGAGACGGAGACGAATCAAATTGAAGCGCTGTTTTTTTTCCGGACGTTGACGCTCGCCGTACTCCGAGGCCGCGAGACGTCAGCGCTCGAAGACCGTCCCACAGTTGCGCGCGTACTGCCTGCGTGGGTCAATATGCGGCTGGGAAACAGGCATCTTCGAAGGTTTGTGATGGCACGCAACTCCCAGGATCGTAGTAGTATCGGCGAAACAAAGAGAAAGGGACAGATAAGAAGAAGGAGGTCCAGCGAGGAGCGCGAACACAATTTTCCGTCGCCAAGCCAAACAAGTACGGCAATAAGGATCGCAAGTTGTTGTTATGTGCAGAGGGTCCCGCAATGGTACTAGAGAACAGTAATCACAATTGTGTTGCCCTTCACCAGAGCGTGAGAACAGTGGTAGTCTGTCCTCGAATACTGTCTCTTAATCGAGGAGGACAGCCGTCGTGAATAACACAGCTTTTTTTTTTTTCTTAAATCAGTGGCAAAGTTAAGTGAACTAACCCTTTGAACAGTGGATACTACTAACCCTAGTTCAGATTTTCTTTCTCTAGGTACTGTGGCCTCTACAAAAGAAAGTATCCACGCCATCAGCAAGATGCTCGAGGAACTCTTCGACAATGTGGTCAGAGTGGTTCGGAAAGGCCGCGCACCTACTCGAAGTCCTCATTTTTTTGGTGCGCCGCCGCCCTCCAGGCTCAACTTGTCAAGAAGAACACCACCTTTCGCCCGCATAAATAATTCTGTCCATGGCGCGAAAGCGTAGAGCGGCTCTGTCGTCGAAAATGGGCCCGCCAGAATTATTGCGCTCATCCGTTCTGGCTCTTTTGAAGCGCCTCGACGTTTGGCTTGGCTCGACGACCTCCTAGGTCTACACTCGTCACGCAACAGGCACCATATCACACCGATGGCCCGAGAACCCGACAAAGGGCATCGGTCCGACGGGGAAGTCATAAGTCTCGATACGCCGAAGATATCCCCCTAGGACTTAACGAGGGGCGTCGGCTAATCCCAGCGCCAGCGAGATCGCGAGGTGTCTGTCTGTCTGTCTGTCTGTCGCCAGTTGGACATCACGGTCATCAAAGCGACCAGATCTTCGTTGACCTTGTTGTTGAGAGCGACCCCGGCCGCGAAATTGGCGCAGAAGAGCATCTTGAAACCCGGCCGCAACATATGGCCTGCGGAGTTGTTGTCGGCGAGAGATATTCGATGTCGTCCGGAGGGGGGATGTTTCCAGCTAGGCTTTTTTTTGGCGACGCGCGTTTTTAAACGCAGGCACATTCTTCGTATATTTAGGCTCGAGTTCGTGTAAAAAGGGGATGCGAGTATCCACAGTTCGAGGCCAAAAGGAGATAAGCTGCCTTTTCTTCTGCGGGGGCGAGAAACAGCGTCCTCGGCGTGCATCGAGCCCAGGTAGTTTTCTAGAAAAATGGAATTTGACGACGACGTCTACGTCGTCCGCGATGATGATGGCTGTAGACCGATCACCTCTACGTGGCCAGCCAGCGACGGATCCACGTCCAAAGGCGAGGGCGGAGCTCGCCATTTTCGATCGCGCTCTCTGCGTATCGTGCTGGGGACATGGGCAGAATCTAACTGCACTTTGGTCCCTTCGTGATGTACTCTCCCTCTCGGAGGTTGTTTAATACCCGTGAAAAAGCTGTCCTTGACAATAATAATAATAATAATAATAATAGGCGCTGTGCTCGCGCATGCATTCTGGCCTCTCGCAGCGCGCGCCCAAGTCACATCCAGCGATATGAATTTGGGATTGCGCACGGTTAACGGCACATTACGGTTCGTTTTTTTGACCTCCTCGAGTGGGTGCGAGGCCACCCGGAAATATCGCAGATCTTCTTCCTCCCAGTCTACCTTTGTCTCGAGCCTCTCCAAAATCTTGCTGATGGCCTCGCGGCCGGTGTGGAGCGACCCTTCTTGCACACCGCACTTCGGCGGACGCTGGTTTGCTGTCGCCTCGTTCCAGCGGCGCCGTCTGTTTTTTGGTGGGGTTGACTTCTTCACTCTTGCTAACACAGCTCGAGCGTCTTATATGCCTGCGGATGTCCATCCTTTCTCTTCCGGGCATCTTTTATCGGCCATTCGTGACGCGCGGCGTAAAGGTTAAGTTGCTCGCATATCCAAAATTTTTTGAGCCACCCGACAGCTTGGGATTTCTTGAATATCACGCTCTTGTCGTAACCCTCGTCGCGTCACCATTTTTTTTGACTTCCTGCCCGCATCCCACTTTGACGGCGTGAGTTACGCGGCTGCTGCAACCGCTCGTACTTGCCAGCTTGACGTTTTATGACTTCGCGATTGATTGAAAAACAAATCCTTGATGCGCGTGATGTTGATGACGCGCGGTGCTTACCTCGTGTTCCCACAACTGTCATTTGTGAATTTTTTTTTGGGACCGTCTCGCTTCTTTACCCTCTGCGAACAACAACCAACAATACTCCTTTGTGTTCGCCCGGGCCCATTCTGGCCCGGGAGTTGTGCTCACCATAATAAGTTTTTCAGACAAACAAACAAACAAACAAGCAGGGCGTGTCTCAAGGGGCAAAGGAGGCGAGGCGTCGGAGGACGTCCTGGGCGTCCGTTGCGAGGTGGTGCGTTAGGTCCTCCGAAGAGCGAAACGGAGGCGCGAGAGACGCGGCCTGGCCAGACCAGAGGGGGCCAAAGTCGAGGGGACTCTCGGCCCGCAACGCGGCCGTGTCGGCGGCGGCCTGGGGAAAAGGGGGGGCGTTCGGGTTTATGGGGCCGACCTCCTCGACCAGGCGGTTCGTCAGACCTCGCGCAGGCCGACCGGAGAAGACGTTGGTGACGACGGTGTCTTCCCCTAAACGGTGGCCGTACTTTATCGTACTTTCCGCCGTTCGCAAGTAGGTCGTTCCAATCTGGACCGCGTCGGCGCCGAGCGCGAAGGCCGCCGCAATCCCGCGGCCATCGGAAATCCCCCCGGCCGCGATCACGGGGATTTTAACGGCATCGACAATTTGAGGAACGAGGGCTAGGGTACCCATTTCGCCATCCTTCAAAAAATACCCCCTATGCCCACCAGCTTCCCAACCTTGGGCGATGATCGCGTCGACGTGCGGTTCCAAAAATTTTGCTTCCGCGACGCTCGTCGCCGTTGCCAGGACGATGATTCCTGGAGGAACGCGAAGAATTTCGGGAATTCCGAAATGGAAAGATACGATTTCCGGTTTCAATTCTTCGAGAAAAGCGACGTCTGCGGCTCCGAACGGCCGACGCCGCGCCTCCTCGCCCCCCGTGAATCGTTCCCCGAGGGCGGCGCGCCACGCGGCGTCGCGATGGGGGTCGCGGGCGCGCTCCGCGTGACAAAAGTAATTCAAATTCAACGGCCGCTCGTCCGGCAGCCGCGACACTCCCCCCCCAACGGCCATCGGAATCGACCCGACGCCCCCCGCCCGCGTCACGGCGCTCGCCATCGCGGCGCCGTTCGCGCCGGCCATCGGCGCCTGAATAATCGGCAATTCGACGCCGACGAGGTCAAGGAATCGCCGCGAAGGCCATTTCATCGTGCTCCTCGACTTGAGTAAATGCACAACGGTGCTGCTTAGAACTCAAAAAAAACCATTCAGTTTTGGATTCCCCTGCCATGCACAAATCCTTAACCCTACCCACCAGTTAGGTTATGCGACCCATAATTGTTTGCAACGCGCAGCCGCCTCTCAAAAGTACTGGACAACCAAGTACTGACGCTCTGAGAGGGTTTTCAAAGCGAAAATTGAAAAATACAAACGAAAAAACGATATAATATTAAAATAAAATAATACCGGTATAAAACGAAATTATATTTTGGCCCGTTATAAAAAACGTTTTAAGCTGTTCAGTCCTCGACGGACGCCCGCAACGGATCGCCGGAACACGAACTGTGGCCGCAACTCCTGACCGCTAAGGCTTACCCTTTCTTTCTTTTTGCGTGATGATATCCGTTCAACGGGACGCCTTTCCCTACCTTCCTAGTGACATCATACCTCTCCCTCGTGAGAAGCATTCTTGCAGCATTCTTGTAGCATTCTTGCTATCATATATACCATCTCTCCATCCATCTTGTTGAGAGGCTTGGTGAGCGCGAGCAAGGTGTGTGGCGAGCATATCCGACCCCGAGTCCGTGTTTTCCTCGTTCAGTGAGGTCTAGGACGAGTCGGTGAGTACCCCATTTGTCTGTCACCCGGGGGTCGGGAGTGGTTTTTTTGTGTGCCGCCATACGTGGTGGAGTACACGAGATCGTGCGACTATGTCGGTCGCCGACGAACACTCGAGTGCCGCCGTACGTATTGTATATACGTGGTCCGGATTTGCACGTGTGCCCTGATCAAGCACGCGGAGTTCCAGTGGACCGGTTTGCGTTGAGAATATACGCGAACGTTGTTTGTGTTCGTGCGTTCCGAGTGACGACGAACACGCGTGCGAGTTGGAAATCGCAGCGCATTCTCCCGGGAATTGATTTGGGTATAACTGAACGGCGGAAGCTGTTTAGCGACTGGGATCGCTACCCACGGGCATTTTTGAATTGCCAGCGGATTGGAATTCCGCGAGTGCTGTTTTTACAGAGACAGATAGCGTTGTTGGAATCAACGTAAATTACTTCGAGTGATCGGATCCGGACGTGTTTCGAGATTCTTGATCGATATTTTGATATAGTATGGAGATAAACGCAGACGTGCGTGAGGAAGAATCTCCTCCAGTTCTTCCCGCCGCCCCTGAGATAGGCCGCGAGGAAGGTGAATTAAGAGAGGCCGAGGCAGTCGACGTTGCTGACGTGCCCCCTGATGTGCCTCCGGATACTGCCATTTTTTCGCCGTTGAGTCCAACGACTCCGGACCGTGGCGAGCGTGTGACTATTGAGCGCGGATCTGCAGCCCGAAGTCGACTTCGTGAAGACCTCGAGCGGAGACGTCGCGAAAATGAACGATTAGCTGAGCGTTTTGCCAGCAAGATGCGGATAAACCGTCTGGGAATACGGATCCGCTGATTTTACGAGATCTTTTTTTTTGTGGGGCAAGAGAACGTGCAGGCACTGTGGGTTCTTCTGGACCACCCATGATGAAGATGAACACGGAAATCGCGTAGTTTGCAACCGCGATCCGGATCGTTACTCCTGTGCGATGTGGAAGCGAATTCGTAAGCAGAAGAAGCAGCCCATATCGCGGTCCGATTGGGCGAAGCGTGATGATGCATCTCATGCGAACGCCACGCACGGATCGGAGCCTCCTAATGAAATTCAAACGGCCCTCACCGATCTTGGAACCACAATGGCAACCATGGTGAGCGAAGTCAGAGGCATCAAGGATACTACGTCGTTTTCTACACGACAGCGAGACGGACGATCACCTTCTAGACGATCGTCACGCCGACATCGAAGCCAGAGCCCTGATCGAAAAGCCCATACTGCTCAAAGCAGCCCGAGTCCTTGCCGTCACCGGAGCTCTAGTCGCAATTCGCGCCGGCGCCGACGTCATCGACATTACGATGACAAGTATGACGGAGGCAGATATCAGGATAGTTCGGGACATTCGAGCGCAATTTTCGCGTTCCAATCTTTATGCGACGCGCCGCCATCGTCGGGAGTTGTCTTTTACCCGACGGCGCGCCCCGCCCGAGTCTCCGATGATGTTGCCGATGTCGCTGTGACGAGCAGCCATCGATTGCAACAGGAGCAACATACCACCAACGCTCGGATCGTTCGGTGGCCTTCTACATCGTATGTGGAAACAATGTCAGATGCTACTTTGGATTCTCCGCAGTACTGGGAAGACTCAGATTCGGAGACCGACGAACCCATGCCGCAGGTTCCAGTGTCCCCCCATTCGTCAATGTGCTTGCAGGGCAGTTCACGATAATGACGTTAGACCTTTTGAGTTGACGTCTGGGAAGACGTCTTCTTTTCCTACAAGGCCCCCCGAGACCGTTTTACCCGAGACCGTTTTAGCCGATACAATTTTGGTCGCAGCAGAGCCGACCACAGCGGCGCCGATGGAGGAGAAGTTTTGACGGGAATGTCCGATTTGATGGACGAGAAACGACGATTGCTAGAAGAGATAAAGGAGGAAACATATGTGCCTCCGATTGAGGAGTGTCAGAATTTGTTGTCAGCGAAACTGGGGAATGAGGAAGCAGCCGAAGCGGCGAGCGCCAATATAAATTCAGACGCGGGACGTGGAACGCCAGATATGGCAGCGGTGACGACGCAGATGCCGGGCGATGCGAAACCGGAGATACGATGTCATCACACTGCACTTTCGCCGAGCGATGGGGAAAAGATCGAGCAAGACCTCATCACCATCGGTTGCCTGGACCCTGGTACACTTACGTTTATAGTTGGTCATATTTATAGACGACGAGACGGGCCGAAGTTCGCAACGACTTTCGGCGTGGATGGAATGGCTGATGTCTCCTATATTTGTCGTGGGATGGTCGAAAAACTGGCCAAGGATAGCATCATCCTTGACCGGGGCGATCTTCCAGTCGAGCGCACCCTGTACGGGTCAGGATTGAACAAAACGACTCTCCACAAATGGGTCGCATTGCGGATTGCGCTCGCGGACGACGTGGCCGTTCCAGTTGTTGCTATTGTGGCCGATACTGATCATCTATTTCTGCTGGGAGCGCGTGATATTCGGGTGTTGGGAGCCATAGTGGACTACCCGCGAAATCGCATTGCGTTTCTCCGCACACAAGTCGCTTATGGGCGCAAGAAGAACGCTGTTTGAGAGCTTCGAGAGCTTCGAACTCAGTCGACGATGCGGCGGCGCTGGCGAGGAGTCTCGTCGACGTCGGCACCTTCTCTAGGATAAGCCGCCGGCGGGAAGAAGCAGAGGGGAGTGTCTTCTTCAGACAGCACCAGCAACCTTAGCCTTTATAACAGTCGGAGTTCGAGTGTCGTCCACGTACTTTTCTTCGAGTTTAAACCCCTGGTGACTGACAAGGCGCGTTGTTTGTTGTTGTCCCACTGAACTTCGTAGATGTAGACCCGGGCCCGCGGCTTGAACTTGACCACCCTCCCGACTATATTCGTCCTCGCGGAGAAAAGAAAGGAAGCCGGCTTGTCGACGAACGAGAAGCCTGGAGGAGGAACTTCAAACTCATCGAAGTAGACCGTAGTGCCATCTTGTTGCTCTTTTTCTCTCCCGTCATCGTCGTCTTCCAAATCAAGATCTTCGTCGTCCTTGCTGCCATTGTCGGCGTCGTGGCTCTCACCCGGCAGATTATTAGTCCCCGATGTGCGCGCGATGAAGCTCTAGACTACGATGGGTCCTTCCTTCGGGGCCTCGAGCGTCAGCTTTGTCTCGACGTTCGCCGCGACCCTCAACTTCTTCGACTTGGTCGTCCGTGCAGAGGTTCCAGGGGCGTCCAGCTCTTCTTCACTAAAGAACGCCAACACTTTCATCAACCCTTTGTGTCTCTGAAAGTATGACCCCAGTAACAAGGTTCACTCGGCGCCTTGTGAACGAACGACACCGCGGGGGGGGGACCTCCCGCCCATCCCACTCGAACGTGTGGCCCATGACACCAACAACACGAACGTGCACGCCGGCGCTCTCACTAAGCGGTCTCACAGTCGGCGAACGTGGAGGAGGAGGCCTTGCGCGCGCACTACATAGTGAACATTCATGATTTGACACACTTTTCCAGCTGCTCTCGGAGACTTCTGGAATCTTCCACTTCCAGAATTCCTCCATTTTCTTTTCTGAGCGCGAGTCATCAGTGTCATGACTCGTGAACAGTGTGGCATCATTCCTGCTGCAGGCGACGCCAAGGTCTCTCAAGAGCTTATTCATACGCTTAGAGAACAGGACGGTAGAAGACGATTGGGGTGTATCTATTAAACACGCTGTGATCAGATCACAACCTGAATGCAAATTTCCCTTTCGGGTTGAGTTGTCGTCGAAATTTTTTGCTGCTTCAAGCGTTGTACGACGCCTTTAGGAAGATCCACCCACATAGCTCTGTTGATGAGGCTCTGGACGAATCGAATGCCTGCGACACACTACCGTGGTCTGTGCATGCACAACCGCATTGCGCGTAGCAACTGCGATTAGCGCGCGCGGCTCGTAGCCACGGTGAGTACACACTGTCCAACTCAGGAAGGAAAAGCCGTTGACGACACATCTGGTGCTTGAGGTAGGCACCGTGCTCTATCTTGACTTTTAAGAGCTAGGTGTGTCGAGAGAGCGGCTTCTGGTGGTACGAGAGACCCCTTTATCGGTCGGTGATACCATCGACGAATTCTTTGATGATGATACATGTTCGCCATTGTCTGAGAACATTCCCTTTATGATGTCGTCGTGAATCCGATCACCGCGAGTGTTCGAAATCGCGAGTTTGTGATATCGGAACCATCATCGGGTCAAAGGCGAGGAGGTGCACTGCCTCTGCTCGACAAACATCTAGAAGCGCAGGTCCTTGTTGGGGCTGCCCAAGCAGGTGGTCGTTTTCGCAGTCTTTGAACAGGGATTCCCGCGAGTTGTTCAGTGCGTCTATCGCAGGCGCGGCAGATCCGAAGCGAGAACGACGACGCAAAATGTCCTCGTAGGTTCAAGTCGGCTCGCGTTGAAAGAGCCCTCCTCCTTCCAGCTCGAGTTGAACGTTTGGTGATTTCGTGCGCCTAGTTGCTTTTTTTCGAACTGCTTCTCGATAGTAGCATAAGCTGTTCCTCCACTTTGGCGGCTGAACTCGGTTCGATTTACGGGCGTTCGCGAACGCACGTTGCTAGAGTCGTCTTGTGATCGCTTCTTTGGTGTAATCGTCTGCGTCTTGTAGGTTGGGATCTTTGTGGTGTTTTTCGCAGTTGGGGAGAAACCAAAATCCACCCCCCTCGAGGCGTAAGAGGCTTTCGCACGCATCGTCCGCGACGGGCACGCGGCCAACCACGTCCGGGCGAGAGCCGGCAATGGTGTAGATTGCAGGTTGGCGACGAGATGCGCAAAGAGCTTTGAGCGGGTTAGGGTTGCGGCGGTGCCTTTATACCGCCAGGTGCCACGTGGACTGAGGTGTTTGGCGAAAGTCAAGGAGATCGACAAACGGCACGATGTTTTTTTTTTCCTCTGGTGGTATCGGGGTGCCGTTCGCGCGACCTAAATTTTGTCACGAGCGAAATGAGCGCCTCTCATATTTTCCCTATCGGAGCCGCGTTCCAGCCGATCTCAGGGCGTGGGGCATCGGAGTCAGACTCGGAAGACTGGTCATCTTCATCGCCTGTGGCGTCAAATGCGCAGACGGGCAACCTGAAAGTTGCAGCGAGGGTGTCGGTTCCGGTGAAGGCTGGAGCCGGCGAGGATGCGCGGTGATGGGTATTATACGCGGATCGTCCATGAACTTATTGACAAACACCTTGGCTTGGAATTGCCCATGTCACCAGAATCTATACAAGGGACTCGCGGTGATTGGCGATGTAAAGTGCAGACGGCGGAAGCATATCAGCACCGCCGCCGAGGTAGATGCCTCGTACACCGTTTTGGGTTCGCGCTTCGTGCGGTGCGGCTGGTTGACCAGTACCCAGGAGCCGAAAAGATAGCGCTGTGAGCTCATCTGCATTGGACCAAGCTTGCCTATATCGCTTCGAAAACAGCGCTTTGTGGATTCGCTTCAACGTGAAATGGAGTCTCTGTTGTTGTTGTTGTTGAAACCACGTTCTCTGTTGTTGTTGAAGCACGTTTGGGCGAACGAACGAACGAACTAATCGGGGTGGGTCTTACTAGAACATCCGCAAACCTCGGAGGTGCCGGCCGGCTGGCTTAGCATCCTGGGTTGACAAAATTCGTGCGGATCGTCTGTAGTGGGATGGCGCGTTTGTTGCATCGCCCGAGTGGCCACGCGACACGGCAGATTGAAATGAGTTTTGGCGCCAGTTCCCCCGTCTTCGACTCCAGCCATGCTGCACATGCCAAATGGATCACTTCTATTGCCACGGACCGTTGCGGGTGGGTCGAGAGCACCATTGTACGGGCCAGTGCAAATGACGTGCACAACTCACAGGCGCATGCTTTTTCAGGTGTTGTAGAATGATCTCGTCGTGCAACGGCGGACATCACTCGAGCCCGTCTAGTACGCGCGCTTGTCGACCTGCTGATTTTTGGCGTTGGTTGAGAATGGGAACGGTTCATCTCAGAGCGTATGCCCACATCTAATCTTGGTTCTATGACACCCTTTGAAATGTGCTACACGAAGAAACACTTCTACGCGCATGGGGTTGCCCTGCTGCAATACTGACAAATGGCCAACAAGAGCGATATCCGGCAGCTTTGTGGGTTATGGTCCTGTCTTTGAAAGGTCCGTTGACGTCTCTTTTGATGAAACCTTCTTTTCACTACTACGTAAGTCGTTGTTGAAATGTCAACCCCTCCCATCGTAAATCGTCGCTTTCCCGACCTGTTTTATTATGACCCCCAATTGTCTTCCCACCTGTTTTTGATGAGAATGCGCAGGCTTCACCGAGACAGATCACCCGAACGCGCGAGCCATTCTACTCAATTCTCAAGAAGCGCAACGCCCGGGGAACGTACGTCCAACACGAACTCGACAATCGAAAACGCCATTCTGTTGTTGTTGTAAAAATTGGACGCCAATCAAACGGCTCAGAACCAAACGGACATAGCCGTATTGCCACAGAGCACGACGAACACTATTGACCCAATAACCGCGCGTGAAAAAGATGTCGTCGAACAAGAAGCTGTCGAAAACAATCAGAATGAGTCCATTCTTTGTACATATATCCTAGTTTTCGTTTGCATGCGCACTCCTTTTGTTGATCCACAACATGTCGAGGCACGTCGCCTCTTTATATGCAGCGAGGGATGAAGCATCGCAATATACTTAAATGGATGACAGCAGCATTGTTTCAACCCATTTGCGTGAAGCTCACACAAATCCTGAGGAACCTGGATGGCTAAGTGAGCCAACGAATATTACAACTTTGGCTGCTGCACTTTAAAGTTGATCCTCCGCAAAAAGCACGAATCAGGCCGTTTCAAATCCTACGAAGCAAGACTACACTTAAATGTGCATGGTGTCGATACTAACTCTCAATCATTGTTGTCACTATACGCTTTTTTTCTTACGTATCTTGGGGTTCACTGCACAAATCAGATGCAAGTTCTGCCTTCTCATTCAAGCGCAAACTGCAGAGGATGTTAACGCGTGGCCGCCTGAAGGATATTCGCCTACACAACCAAAAGACGGATCAAAAATCATTGTAACAAATGTCGCCGCACCTGCTACACTACTACGACGGCTGCAAACAACAAGGTTGTCGAAGCTGGTGGATCCACCCAGAACGGGATTCCTTGTTAACAACGATTGTGTGGCCTCGCTCTCGAGGATCTATCGACGCACGCAGCTTACAATCTTATAATAATCAACTGCACAGTTGTTTTTGTTTTAGTGGCTCATTCCCGCAATTGTCTTGGACACTTAGACTATGCTTTCATGACACGGTTCAAGGCGTTTACCGACAAAAACGAAGTAGACCTGCGCACTCGTGTTGGCTTGCGCATTGCCCGCGATCGTTCGCGTCCCACGCTCTTACGGAAATTCTAACCGAGCACAATTCGAAGAAGCCAGAATCCAGGCCTGCTCGGAAAGATCTTCGACTCTCTGCCGCAGACAGATGGCTCCCCAGATCAGGCATACATGGCCCGTATCCCCTATTTTCGTATTCTTGGTAGCTTGTTGCCTCGTTGGCACGCTACGCACACAAGCCCTCCCGTCGTTCTCGGCCGAAGCTCTGGACTTCTTTTTCTGTGGATACAAGATGGGCTGACTATCCTGATGACCGCCATTCTACGTCTGCCTACTGTTTCGCACTTGGTGGCTTCCTTATTCATCTTACTGTTCCAGAAACCAATGTATTCTCGCACGATTTTCTTTCGAAGCTGAACTTCTTGCATTGTATGCTGGCAAAATTTTCGTGGCAAAGCTCCGTGGCGATTTTGACCTTCAACCAAAAACGGTTTCGATGCAAACAATCGTCACTCAAGTTCGCCTCACAGTGCTGCGGAATGCCATAGAAACCGCATCATGGATGGATCTCCAGCACATACCGCGCATTGATAATCTTAGCAACAAATTCACTCGGAGCACTGAGCACACCTGCTCCTTCGCGCTCGTTTCCATACTCGCTGATTTATACGTTCCCACTCCCTCTTCTTTCTTTCTTTCTTTCTGGGCAACTGTGACAACATACCACGAACCACACAACATGAACCATCTCTCTTTTCTTTCTTTTTTGGGGACCTGTGTCAATATGCTATGACGCTTACCCCTTTGGTTCTCCATATCTAGTATCCTTACGTACCTCCCTTATCGCTCGCTCGTCGCTCGCTACGAAGGCACACCGTGTGATGCGAAACACTTATGATTAGGACGGACGGACGAGCGACAGTGGCCGTAATACGACGAGGATATAATTTAGGGATCGGTCAAGTTTGATCAATTTCTTTGAAGTTTTGATCAATTTTGTGTGGAAAAATTCACCACAAAATTGGTCACTCGAGCTACGAGAGTTTGGTTACTCCTCCGAAGTTGCATTAAGTTTGATCAATCGACCGTCCAGGTTTGATTAATGACCTCGCAAGGTTTTTGGTCATTTTTGCCCAAAGTTTGGTCGAGAAATTTGATCTCCACTCCTCCTCAAACTTCCACAGTCAATAGATTTCCAAAATTTTTTAGCTTTGACAATCGAACTTTAAACGAGACATTTTACGGGGGCGTTTGAGCGCTATTGGTAAGAAAATGCGTCGAGTACGAGAGCTATTAGGCGGCGACGCAGATATTCTACTGTGGCATTACACGCACGGCATCGAGACACACCCCCCACGACATGACCGCCCGCCCGCCTTAGACGGAGATCCTAAGACAGCGCGGCGATACGCAAGGAGGAGGAGAGAGGGCAGCGACGCGCGGCCTCGAGAGCAGATTCTTCCCACGGCTTGGCGTGTGGTTACGCTGGGCGGCCCATCTATTCTCGCACCTTCCATCGTTCGTAGAAGGCACCCAAACCGCGACGATCGTCGTGGAGCTGGTGCCGTCAGCCATTCTTCAGCAACAACCGGACATCACGCCAGAGGTTCATGGTCTGCGCGAGACGGAAAACCCCATGCTGAATCCCATAGTCTCTCCGAGAGGGAGCGCGTCTATGATAATAATCGACTCGGGGTCGAGCTAAAACGCGAAACTCGACGACGACCTCAACTGCGAGAGGCAACGCCCCTGGAGGGAGCACCCGAAGATTGTAGTCCCACGCTTGCGCGAGACTGTGCAGGACCACGTTCAGGAGTTCCTCACCATCGCGTACCCGATCCGGAGTGAGCTGTCCAGCTTGGACACGGGAAACCGGCAACGTGAACACGTGCCGTTACGCTGAACACGTGCCGTTACGCCCGTATAAACAACTCGCACGACCGAACACCTCCTTATCCTCCTCCTCGTAGCATCTCTTTAACCCCACCCCGCCGCAAGATCTCCCCGGGAGCTGCTGCTGCACCGTCGTGTACTACGAGAAAGAAAGACGGCAAATACAAGCCGCGGCATCTCGAAAAAATGTCGATCCACCTCGCTCCACCGGAAGATCGCTGACACCACCCCTTGTTATCAATACGAGACTCACAAGTTTGATGTGATTGTTCGAAGTTTGATCACACCGAATTATATTAGATTAGCACGAAAAAAAGTGCATCAACGTGAGAACAGTCGCAGAACAAAATCCACAAACAAGGCCTGCGCAAAAAAAAACAGCATACCGCGCTGTTTTTTTCGTCGTCCAAGAGCATTCGGATGCACCCTAGTTGTCGGATGTTTATGACAGAGTACAGCGAACGATCCTGGTTCGTCACGCCTTTAGCGGACGACGTTGCTGCGGATGTCCATCAAACTTATATGCCGAGTAGACGTGCCCTCCACGGAACCCTTGATGAGGACCGACACGGCCTCGCAGAATGGGAAGTGCTTCGCGCGATAGTTGGATCTTTGTCGGTACGAAGCAAGCGCGCGCGCGTAACGATACGTTGTCTACTCGCACGTCACGACGAGCGGCATAAAAAGCTGCTGCAGCCTGGTATCTTGCACTTGAACGACAACGCGCTGTTGTTAATCATGTTGTTGTGCGCGCCGTCTAAAAACTTGCCGCCCGTGTCGACGACCATCACTCTGCTGCGACGAACGCGCGCGCTGAACTTGGAATTGTTGGGCTAGGATTTTGATGAAAGTGGAGCCTCGTCGTCGTCGTATTTCCGCGATCTGAGCTAACTAACTTCGGACCTCTCCCGGGAATGAGGCTGGGCCGGCAGGAGCCGGTCCAGGATCAGAGAGCAAAATCACACAGTTGGGGTAGAGAGAAATGAAAAGGCGTTGATGGCGGATAGCCGCCGCGGTCTTGTGCGAGGTCGTGCCACGAGTTGTGAAGGGGATGCCGCATTTCCGGAGTGCCTTCTTGGCGAGCGTCCTCGCGTACGTACGTCATCTGCGGAGCCCCCCGGTGGGCGCTTGGAGCGGACCCAAGACGAGAGCATCTTGCGAGGGAGTCGGGAGCACGAGGGCGACGTGCTCCGCTGGCGGCGCGTGACGTAGACGTCGATGGACTCGAGGCGCGACAGCATTTTACGCGGCGATCTCTCATAGTCGTTTACCACCTTCGTCAGGGCACGCTTAGACTTCTTTCTTTCTCGGCGTCGTCGTCGTCGTCAACCGACGTCGGCGTGTTACCACCACGCGACCCGAGCGACGACGAAACCCGCATCGATACCGTCCTCCTCGTCGTTCGTTTCCAAGTCGAAGGACGCTCCGGAGTCACCACAGCGCGACGACATGCAGAACCGCTGAAAGCTTGATCACGGCGGTGATCAAATTTGTTGAGGGTTTACGGTGATCAAACTTATGGTGGGTGGTTGCAAACAATTATGGGTCGCATAACTGCTGGGTAGGGTTAAGGATTTGTGCATGGCACGGGAATCCAAAACTGAATGGGTTTTTTGAGTTCTAGTACGCTCGTTGGTCTAGTAGTACGCTCGTTGGTCTAGTAGTACGCTCGTTGGTCTAGTACGCTCGTTGGTCTAGTACGCTCGCAGCATCGATTGGCTCGAGGAGTCTCTCGGAATTTATTTCCTGACGACCTCTCGGAGTTTTTTTCCGGACGACCTCTCGGAATTTATTTCCTGACGACCTCTCGGAATTTATGTCCTGACGACCTCTCGGAATTTATGTCCTGACGACCTCTCGGAATTTATTTCCTGACGACCTCTCGGACTTCTCTAAACGTCCAGGATCCCCAGGCTCTTGGACCTGAGGATGATGGTCAACGTCGGCAAGCTCTACGCGCGATTCGAAGGCAACAACCACACGAGTACGGCTACCTTCCAGACATGGCACGAGGCTTGAAGGGCAGTCAATCAATAAATATCGGCGCGCTGCCTGGCCTGCTGAGAGGTGGTTCTGCGAGCAGCGCATCCATCTCAGCTGCGAACTTATCGTCATGACTTGTGGGTGCTGGCGTCGGTCAACTTGGGGGCGGGCGACGACGGTTGCGGTGGGGGAGCCCGCGACGACATCGATGTGAGGTAGAGTGTATTGGGGGTGCATCAGAGCGTGAGGCTTGAGCAACTCGAGCAGCGCCGGGGACGTTCCGGCGCCTTGCCGACGACCGTCTCTTTTTGAGTGTGTGCGCTACGTACGAAAAGTTTCGCGCGAATCAAGGTCGGGACTTTTTGGGTGTTGTTTTGTTGAAGTCGTTTGTGAGGATTAGGGTAAGCATAAGAAAGATGCGGTGGTTGTTGCTGTTGGTGGCGGCGGCGCGCGGCGATGTTCTTCTGGATGACGAGTGGAGCGACGTCGAGGATTTGCGGCGCGCGGAAATGGCGGAGCGCGAGTTTTCGTCGGCGCCGCCGGCGATCCCCGCGACGCTCGCGGATCTCCAACGGATCATAGAAGAAGGTGAGAGAATGATCGAAGAGACACGGCGACCGGACGCTTCGGAACTTGAACGACGGACGCGGTTGTTCGGATCGCTGTCGACGGCCGAGCAGCGGCGGTGCGCGGCGGCCGTGCGGCGCGTCCTTTTGGCGGCTCGGAAAGGGTATTATTCGGTTCTCGGCGTCGGGCGTCGCGCGTCGAACGCGGAAGTGAAAAGAAGTTACCGCCAAAAAGCCCTGAACGTCCACCCCGATCGGAACCTCTCGCCCCTGGCCCCCGAAGCCTTCGATGCGCTCCACGAAGCGTACGAAACCATAACTGACCCTCAGTCGAAGCGAGAGTACGACAGGAGACTCAAGAGAAAAGCGATCGTTCGCCGGAACCGCGTCCGGCGACAGTTCACGGCCCTCGTCCACGACACCAAGGCCTTCGTCAAATTCCGATCCTCCCAGGCCCCGGCAACCTTCTACCTCTTTCTTTTCGCATCCTTCTTCCTCCTCGGCATCTGAGATCTGACTCATAACTGCGTCAACAAAAAAGTTCTGTCGATAGGACGACTGGACGAGCGTGCCCAGGCTTTTGGTGCGCCGACTTCGCTTGTTTGAACAAAGAAGGTCGCGGATCGTCTCCGCATCCCTTGGACCAGGGGACCTGCGGACGCCTGCGGCGTGGGAGGGGAGCATCGCGTCTCTCCACCGTGTCTCCAACACATCACCAGCATCGGGAGGGGATAGCGGGGGTTCGGAAGGTGGTGCTGCTGCGCAGAGGAAGCTCGTGGTCTTCGAAGACTTGTCGTCGGGTCCCGATATGCCAGCCACCTGGTGGGAGGGTGAACTGCTGCTGCTGCTGCTGCTGCTGCTGAACGTCGAAGAGAATGGCAGGCAAATATTTGTCGCTGAGCACCAACCAGACCACAAATTATATCTTCGAGCGGAGGAGGAGTGCAGAAAGAGGCGGTGAAGATTTCGTGTCCGGAGTCCGAAGTCCACGACGACAGCGAGCGCGAGATTTTTCTGGGTTCTCTGAACCCCGGAGTTCGAGGCCATTTTTTCGTTCGTTTGTGAGCACGAAGCCGCGGTACGAGAAGATTGATAAAGAAAACTATATAGCGTGCGAAGGCTCAGAAGAGCCTCCTCCTCGTCAACGCCTATCGAGAATGCCGCATGCCACCGATGGAACTACTCCCGAGGACGGACGAAGGGGGTGTCTCTGATGCCGAGGTCGATGATGAGGTGGCAAGCCTGACTCGCTTGTGCAAGTCAATTGTCAAGTCGTTCTTCGGAGCGGACGAAGGGGGTGTCTCTGATGCCGAGGTCGACGATGAGGTGGCAAGCCTGACTCGCTTGTGCAAGTCAGTTGTCAAGTCGTTCTTCGGAGTGGCGAATGGCCCCCTGGCCTGCATGTCCACCGACGGCGGCGTTTCAGAGAAGAGCGTCGCGTTTCAAACGAGATGCGTCCTACCGGGCGGCAACAACAAGCTGCCACTGGTCCTCGGCAGGCTTGCGAAAGAAAGGATTCAATCAAGGAGCATCATCGAACACCGGACGGATGTCTGCCTTTATTAAACGACACTATCCGGCCATCTACGACGACGAACTTATCCAAGGCAAGTCGCCGTTCTCCACCTCGCACATAGTCACCGGCGAGGTCCGTCAAAGAAAAGCCAACAAGGATGATATCCAGCGCTAGAGATTGAGGACGTGTTGCGCGAGGACGTGTTGCGCGACCAGTACGAGCGCCTTCGTTCTGATACAGATGCGACTACAGACACCCCGTCTAGAGCCGTCGAGTCCGCTTCTTACTCCGCGTCTTTCGACAACATTCCTCGGCCATTTCCTGACTTCGAATGGAGCGTCAACTCGCAGCTCGAGGCGGCCATGCAGCCACCCATGAAACTCACTCCAGACCGAAGGCGACGTTCCAGTGGCCGCCGACATGGAGCGAGTGTACGTTTATCGTTGCATCAAGTCGCTTGAGAAACGGGAGCTGCGTGTCCCAAGACGGCACGCCGGCACTGGCCCGAATCGCAAATGAATTAGACGATGTTCCGTGGGAAGATGTTGACCAGTCCTTTCAACTTTCAGTTAGGTGCTTTTTGAAGAACGGAAGCGGCGCCACCTGCGCGCGGGCGAAATTGGTGATGATTTGATGCTGTTGCTATCCAACGCTCAAGCTCAACCAGAAGATTCTGCCGCAGGCACAAGCCAAGCTCTCGCGACTGATGTCACGTTCGAGGCAGCTTGGGAGGAAGGAAGCAGCAGAGAGACTCGCTTCGCTTCAGCCAGAACCGACGCAGCCTTTTGCCCCATAAGAAGAACGTCGTACTGCCGACTCCGATTCCGACTCCGACGACGATCTTCTCGACCTCGGCGATGACGATGAATCAGCGAATGAGCCAGTCGCTACGCCGTAGAAACACGACGCTAAAAACGAGCTGGCTAAGTTCCGGGCGATGAATTATGATACATACCAGCAATTCCTTGCCGAAGATGGAGTTCGCGGCGGCAAGCGTCTCGATATGTGACAAAGATGTATGCAATCCGCGACGAATAACAGACGGCGACGTTGCTGTTTGAGAGTAAGGGCTGCGCACAGTTCACTGAAGCTCACAAGGAGCGGGTCTTCTTCGGGTTCACGAAGCTGACCACAATGCCGCCGCTTCGCTCTCGCCTCAGGCCCAGGCTGCTGCTCAAGGCCATCGTAATCATCAAACATAACTTCCCCATTTGAAACTCGACGGCGGCATCGACGACGACCGGCTTTGGGCGTTGTTCAAAGAAAGAAACGCCAAACACTCCACTGGTGAGCACGACAACAATCCCGAGTACGACGGCGCCGAGGTTGATGATGAAGAGTCCGGCGCCTTTTGAAAACACTTGATCGCACGTAGTAGTTCTCGCACCTCCTCTGAGCGTCCTCTCGCTCTACCCTTGATAGCTAGATGACGCCCTTCTTTTTCTTTTCGCCGCCTCCCTCTAATGACGCCCGTTTCCTGCGGCCTCTTCTACCTCGCACGAATACCACCAACTCCCGTGGGTTCTACGCCATCTTCTCGTCGGCAGCTCTTGCCCTTGCCGCCGCCTCCTTCCTGTTCGCAAAGCCTGTTGCGTGTCTCCATCTCGCAGGCTTGAGCCGCAAGCCCAATACCGTCGAGAGCCTTTCCTGGCTCCCCACCCGCGTTGGGATCCCGGCGGGCTTCACGATCGCGCACTATGCACGTAAACAGACTTCCGATCAAACGGGCGAGGGCACAGTTGCG
Organism: Chrysophaeum taylorii; assembly: GCA_029834535.1. Classification (NCBI taxonomy): domain Eukaryota; class Pelagophyceae; order Pelagomonadales; family Pelagomonadaceae; genus Chrysophaeum; species Chrysophaeum taylorii. The sequence goes on along the minus strand of JAQMWT010000044.1, from coordinate 140,231 downwards.
TAATAATTTTGACGTGTTTCATATGGCAGGGGCGGCATAAACTCCAACTAGCCTCTTTTCCCCTCCAACCGCCGCGGACACCCTGCAGACTCGGAGCAGCCGCAGGCGCAAGCGTGCCTTGGACGCCGACATTTTGCGCCGCGGATGCGGACGTGTCGCGGATGCGGATAACGAGCGGACGACGAGCGGGATACGCCTCGGATGCGGGTAAAATGTCCGCGAGCATCTTAGTATTTGAACGAACGGGGCTCCGACGATCGAGCGCTCCGTCGCGTTGAGCGCGTACCTTCAACTGACTTTTCCGGCGTCCCAGTCGATGATGTCGAATTGTTTTCGTGGCTTGGGGGTAAATAAATAAATCCGAAACAGCATTTGTGATGCGAATCCGTATTCTAGAAAACCACTCGGGTCTCCCCGAGCCATTCTACCGGGCGAGCAGCCATTCTATTCAAAGAAACACGCGCCAAAAAACCGCAATCTGCGCGTTAACGAATTGGACTTTAGAGCCAAATATTCGCCGCAATCCGCCTCGGCGTGCTCTCTATTGCGAAGTCTCGTGTGCCGTCCGCCGAGACGACGACGCATGCGGAGCTCGATTGGGTGGTACGACGAGCTTGGTCCATGCGACACGATGGGAACATCTTACCCTCCGGTCTCGGCGCCTTTCGCGCTCGTCGAGCTGCTCCAATTTATTCGAAAAAGGAGGCAACAGCGGCGATGATGAGGCGGCCGTTTCGCGGGCCTTCGTCGTGGCCAGTTCTTGAGTAGTTATAACGAGACCGCCGGTCATCAAAAAAATTCCAGCCGGAGAAACCGGTCGAACATCCAGAGTGGTCTAAAAGCAACCTATAGTCGCGCTCCAGATCGATCCAAATCTCTTCGCCGATTTTCTTTTGTCTCTAGCATCAGCCGGCCTTCGCAACGTTGCTACCCTTTAGGTTGGACTTCAAGAGTTGGTGCGCCGATCGCGGTAGGTAGGCCATTTTTATGAATTTCGCTCGTTTCCGCTTCTTCTTCTTCGACGCGCGCGGTCTCTGGTGCGGCCGCCGAGTCGAGCTGCCTCGATGACGGCCAGCCCGACGTCGAGATCGTCGAGACATCTCGCGACTTTGAGAGTAGTAGGAGACACTCGTCGTCGTCGTCGTCGTCTCGCGCTTTTTGCACGGCGTAAGTATCGCGCCGACTGACATCACGCTCGCTATCGACGTGCTTTATGCAACTTGGATTACCCGGAGGAATTCTCAAATCGAACATCGTAGTGTGCTCGCGGCACCGACGTCGGAGGTCTTCAGCACGAGAAATTTGGCTTCCACGGACGGACGCGTCGAACATATCTCGCGCCGTCGCTAAGATCTGCGGGTCGTCCCAGCATGTCTCGACATGCGCCATGATGGACCAGTCGTGGTCGGCGAAGAAGAAGTAAGGCCCCGACGACGACCTCGTTTCCGGCGCGCGCGATGAAGAGGTTAGACCTCCTCGAGCTTAAGCGATTTCCTCGTCGTTGCGTGCCATTCGTGTTGCGACGATTAGCAGCAGCAGCAGCAGCAGCAGCGCTTTATGCGGGTCCTCGAGTCGGTCGCGCTGCTTTGCGCACCAAGACTCGCGAGAAAAAGGTAAAAAGGTTTGGGGAAGTGCCTGACGAGCGTAGTAGATAAGTAAGTAAGTATGCGGGACCTAGTCGTCGGGGTCATCGCCGAGTCGTGGGGCAGGCGAAGAGAGGACCAAGGGCCCCGCCTTGGTCGGTCGTACGCATGCTGCCGCCGGACGTATGTGCGACGAAGGAAGGGTGACGTCCTGCTGGGATCGGGCCGCCTGGGGTGGGGCTCCTCGAGGTAAGGGTTTGGGGGGTTAATTAATTAATAAGAAGGGTGTTTCTCCTTTTTTTAGGGTGGTTAGGGTCCAGCTAGAAGCTCTCTTGGATATCCGACCCAGTACATCCGAGGAGGAAGGGTCCTAAAAGCGGCGAGTAGGCACTTTGTCGCCGCCTCGCCGCGCGGCGTGCTGGTCCCCTTATCAATCAAAATCAATCATCTCCTGCTCTACTAAACTTAGGTTGCCTGGAGGAACTTTCGTATCGATTGAAGAAGATCGGTCTTGACGTCGTCGGGGACCGTAGCCCTACCGCGCGGCGTGATCTCGGCGACGAGTTCGTCGACAGTTATCTTCTCATATCCTTTGCTTCTTATAACTTCTTTGCAATACTCCTTCAACTCGTCACGCCAGCCGCAATCTATCAACTTCTGGCGCAGCGTTTCCTTCAGACCTGCGACCCCTCACCACGTCACGCCACGCACTCACGCTCTTTTTCGCCAGTCTCGATCAACTTTTGCATGATCGAAGTCTTAACGGCGTCGTCCTTGTTCTTCGTATCGGGCGGGTCCATCGCTTACCCGTCAACTCTGGAAGGCAAAGATAACATTATGACCGTTGAACTCACGAACTTCGAACCAGGTGATATATATATCACAGAGCAAAATCATGGTAGCGATGGACGAAGAGGAGTAGAAGGCGGCGGACGACCGCCATTTTTTTCGCGCGGTCCTGTGCGTGCTGCGAGTTGAAGGTCGCATTTCCGGAGCAAGCGTCCTCCCATGGTGTACGTCATCTGCGGAGCTCCCTCCCGGTACACCCAAGACGACGAGAGCATCTTGCGGAGTCGCGAGAAGGGCATGCGGGCGACGCGACCGGCTCCGCTGGCGACGTGGACGTCGATGGACTCCGCGGTCTCCCTCCGTCGAGACGTAGTGCAGCCAGGATCGCGCGACGCACTGCGCGTGGAAGCACCGCAGCCGGCGGAACATGAGCGAGGCACCACGACTCCGGAGGATGGCCAGGACGAGCGAGACACGGGGTTTCGGAGCAGAGAATGAATTGGAGGCGAAGATGAAGTCCCGCGAAGATGTCTTCGGAGTCGTCGCGGCCAGTAGTCGGACCGAGGTACTGACCGGTACGAAGCGGCCGCTCTGAGATGTTCGCTTCGTCGAAATACCGACCGACCGACATTTTTTGGGTCGAGAGTTGACCCTAAAGCTTGGGCACCGCGGAATCCATCGAAAATTGGTTTCTCCTCGAAAGTTATTCCAAAGATCCAGGATGTAATGGCGAGAATCAGCTCAACGAAGAAGGCTACCCAAACGCGATGCCTGCCATCGATGTAAACTGGCCAAGCGCAGAAGCTGATCTAAGGACTTGACATCCGCGTGCATAACCTAACTGTTGGATGGCAGGTATCGCCAGGCTTCGTTCGCTCTGTTGTGAAATATATGACCCACCAAGGACGACGACGAGGCCAGCGACGATGTCGTAGCTGCGTAGTCGCCGCTGCTCGACAGGGGTGGCTTAAGCGTGTGGGGGGGTGCAGCGCCAAGATGGTTGGTTGTCGGTGTGGACTTTGCGCGCAACAAAAGGGTGTTTGTTCAACTCGATGGCGTCTTGATCACCGTCGAGTATGGTGAGGACGTCAGGCACCTCGTTCAATACCGGCCGTAGAGGCGCGATTTCTCAGTCAGCAAAGATGCCGAAAGAAAACCTCTCGGTTTCTTTCTCTCGGCCGCCGGAAAGTAAGTCGTGCCATGTGGTGCGTGCTCGTCCGCAGTTGAGGAGAGGTTCTCACCGTACGAGTACCTGCCGGAGCCTGGGCACATAGATCATCTCCGGGTTGGTATCCGAAGCGAGGTGGTTTGGTTTTCTTGCTCAAACCCGAATCGGTGATAATCGGTCGAAAGGGGTACCGCACGCACCCGGTCGACGAGATGCGGGAGGGCATGGGCTTGGCCGTCCCAACAAAAGCGCCCGAGGTCGCGAATACCGCGGCGTAAAGTGTTAGAGAGAGTCAAAGCCCTGACTGAAGGCTGTGAAGCCCCCCCCCCCCAAAAAAAATAGGCCGAATTGCGTTCAGCGTGTTTTTAGCACACACGCTTGATCGCAAAAAAAAGCAGGCGCTGGCATCACGGGCGCCTTCTTAAATTGCTACTCCTCGCGGGGCTGCACTGCGATGATGCGCAAGCCGCCGCTTTCCTGAATCAAGTCTCTGGATGTCCAAAGTCGTCGTCGTCCTGGGCTGCTTATAATTGCTGTCGCGGCAGCACCGGTCGTCTCTGTCCGTCCTATAAGCAGTCGATGCTGTGATGCCACGCGAAAAGGCGCCACCTGGTCGCGAAACAACTTGCTGCATATAGCAGCAGCTGCCCGAGGAGTAAGTAACGGCGAGGCGCCGGGGCGTGGTCCACCGCCTTGGTTCTCAAACGCTCGGCATCTTGACGCGTTGCAAGCCCGCTCGCCGGATATGATCGATCGATCTATCCGCGCGACGACGACGGCAGGACGACGACGACGACTTCGGCGAGAATGTTTTCCCGTGACCTTGCGATGAATTGTGTCGCGTCCGCACCGCTCAGATAGTAATTTTGCTGCACGATGACTCTAACAACAGCAGCCCGCGCCAGGTGTGACGACAGCAAGCGAAATCAATCGGAGCCTTTCGGGCGACCGAAAATATTTTACTTTCTGTCTTTCTCTCCCAAATAATGGTGGTGACAAGCACATTTCTCGACAGCACGGCGGCGGCGACGTTCGTAGAGTTAGTTTCTCAAGAGGCTACTTTTGCTCGAGGAGAGAAGCTCGAAATATGATTCGGCGAGCGTATAATACAAGTCCAACTGTGGATATGACTGGCGGGGAGACCAAAGCTCACCTCAGGGTTAGGGTTGAAAAGATTTCGCCCATAAATTTGTTGTGATTGGAGGCAGACATCGATTACGCACGCAACAACTCGTACACCAACGAGATTGTGACTCCGGGGTTAGTTAATTAACCGGCGGCGGCGACTGTGTGGAGTCTGCCGCGTTTTCTGAGGCGGAAAGTTCTCTGTCCTGCTAGTTCGAAGTTGTTTCGGCGTCGTCGTAGCGGCGGTCCGAGTGCCACACCCGACGGCGGCCGGACGTCCGCGCGTCGATTCAAGTCCGGCGGCCCAGCAGGGGATAGTTTTCGGCTACTCTGACAGAAGAATACGACTACTACCTGAAGAAAGAAAGAAAGAAAGAAAGAACTGGGATATTAGGCTCGCGCCCCCCACGGTCTTCTTCTTGGCATCGCCGCCTACGAGTCGGCTGGCGGCAATCAGAGCCTCGTTTTTGGGTTGTTCGCCCGCGTTGTTTCGTGGAGCATATGATGACAGTTCTTCGCTCGTTAACACCGGCTTGCTTTGTGCGCACTAAACGTCGAGGTGAACAACTATCTGGAGGGAGCGAAGCGTGTCGCGTTTCATCAAACGGGCATCGCAACCACACCGCCTATCAAGGCCGATCGGACCTAGCAAGTGGGGCCTGTGATTTCTTGGTCTTGGTGCGTGATCGTGGGATGTGTTGGGGCTTGTTGGTCGATCAGGGAGTGAGTGGAGTGGCCTACGTTTGATGGCCATCGGTACACGCCGAAGGGCTCGCCAAGATCTGAGGGTCGGACACACGTGTTCGTTCGTTCGAGCCAATTGTAAGGACCAGTCGCCGAGAGGCGGCGCAGCCTACAGCGAGGTACTTTAGACCTGAGCGTTCGATTTCCCCAGCCTCGAGGGTGGTTCGCTTCGCGTTGCGCGACGATCAATGCGGTCCCTCACGAGGGTAGGGTTACTTCTTTCAACCCTCCTTCGTTCTTTCCGCGAAGTGGCATCTTCCTTCGCCGCCTCTCGCGCTTTGCAGTTTCGCTCGCGCTGCTTCTCCTTCGCTGGACCGAACTGCCTCCTCTCAGCAGCCATCCTCTACGCTCCCCAGGAGCTTCGAAGGCGTCGACCATCAACGAAAGCACGCCGCTGTCCTTGGCCACCTCGCCACACAATCCGGCGATTCGCTCGAATTAAGATTTTTTGACCTTTCAATGACGAGCCGGAGATGACGCACCACCACACGACTCGCCATCTCTCCAAACCAAAACCCAACGTCGGAAGCGCAAGGATGCAGTGTTTACTCATGAACGTCGCAAGATAATTCACGCGCGCAGGTGTGTGCTCCTCGTGATACTGCGCCGTTGGAAACTAGCCGTCTTTCTGAAGTGTCAGAAAGAGAAGTGTCTCTTCGAAAGCGAAAGCTTTACGTGGGCCTTCCACCATTCGGCGAAAGCAGGGAAGTCATTCGCGCGAGGTCGTAAGTTCAAGCGTCGGTATTTCCCGCAAAAGAAGCGTGCGTTCATCTTTTGTAGTAGTAGACACACCAAAGAGCCATCGGGAGGGAGGATATCGCGCACCACGGCTCGCCATCCTCGGATGGACCAATGTCATCACCATCGTCGTGAAGTTCGTCGGGCGACGCGCTGGCGGCGCGGAGGCTGTAGAATGCCCTCGATACGTTGCCGACCGCAGATCGCCGCCATTGTTCACGGCCCAAAGTTCCAATGGTAGTAGAAGCTTTTGTTGAGCAGGGCTATCAGAAGAAGGTGCGGCGAGTGCCGGGCTGCAAGAAGGCTCGGATGGTGATGATGTCTTTTCGGGCTGAACATTACCACGGGTAGCGCGAACAACCAACCGTTCGATCGCGCGTTAGACGAGCGAAGTTCAAGCCATCTTCAGAGCTTCGCGAAAGAAACTCCCCCCTTCTTGCGGAGCTAAGTCGGCCACTCATTGGTCGATCGATGGTAACGCTTTCTGACGTGTCATGCGGAGCTAACTACCTTGTTGAGGATCCATGTGGCCGTACTTGTCTCGAGTCCACTCCATGTTCTCGCGCGCAAGTTGGTCACCATAATGTCCAGCTCCTCGTCGACGGCGATGGGCAGGCAGCGCCAGAGGCAGCCATCCATCGAGCGGGAGGTCGAGGATGCCTCTGCGAGCTGCCGGCGCTGCTGGAACGCTGACTGCGAGCTGGCAGCGACGTCGGCAAAGGCTGACGGTTACCTCGAGCCGGCGACGCGACGACTAGTGCGGTGCAGCTGCCTTTAAGAACAGCACCTGCAGGGGCGAGTTGCAGCTATTCTGCAGAAGTGCTCACCCTCGACGACGCTCAAGACCGCAAGGTCCTACGAGCGCGGCGAGTGGTTCGTCTGTCCTCGAGCTGCCGCGCGACGTCTACCGCGAGTCTTGGGGACTGGAGATCATGTCGCATGCTGGGAGGCCGTGCACTGGGTGACGGCCACATCGAGCGAGCCACGACTGGAACCACTCGGCCATCAATGACGGACCGACGCGCCTCAATGCCCTTGACCTTTGGTCGAGAAGCGAGCGCGACCGTTTCCGGCGGAGCATCGAACCGGTGCCTTCTTTGGATGTCGTTGCATTGGGCGCTGCGAGGACCTCGCGGAGGAGATCCTCGAGTCTCGTCGTTATGGGGAGCTATGCGCGTGCAACAAGAGTCGTAAAGAAGGGAACGCTTTCCCCGTAGAGCGAGTTGGGGCGCCGGAACTTGATCTGCGTCCCGTTTCTGCACCGTTGGCTCGGCGTCCCGACGAAACATCCGACAGGTCGATGCGACCCGTCGCTTTGGCCTTCCACGATGGCATCGATCTTCGTGATTCCGGTTTCGCCATCCTCATTCGCGACGATGTTACCGGCGAAGTCAAAGTGTTTGGAGTCCGGTTCCACGGCAGCGCGCCCGAAAATATCAGACCATTCGAACAAACACCCGCGACTGCCCCGAGGACAATTTTCGCCGCTTCACGCAGGGCGACGATGTAAACGCAGCACTGTTTCGACGTCAACAAAATTTTGTTCAGCAAAGTTGTCGTCGTCGTGATAGACGTCGAGGCCGACGACGGCGTTGCCGGCGCGCTCGTAAATCCAGCCGGACCACAACGTTGACCGCGTGGAGACCTCCATCGAATACTTCCTGGACCGCCCCGGAGGAGAGTATGCCCGAATGTAGGCCGCTCTCGACGGCCAGAAGGACGAAGCGCGGCGGCGGCACGAGCCGCGGGAAAAGCAGCTCATGCGGTCGAGGCGCACCGACGGCGGCGGCGGCGACGGCGGATCCAAACTACACGCCACGACATGATGATCGCCTTTGGCAAGGCCCTCTTGTTGCGCCTCCAGACCTACGAATTCAGCACCCGTCATCACGACTTCCGGACGACCTCGACCTCGCCGCCGTGTTCCACCAAGAAGACGATATGTCGATCTGCCCAAGCTCCTTCGCGATGTCCAAGGCATGGAGCGGTTCGTCTACCAGGTCAGCGGCTCCCTCCTGCGATCTCCTCCGCCGGAGTGTCTGTCTGTCTCCCTCCCTCCTCAACGCACTGCTTCGACTCGACGGCGAGAAAGTGCTCATCATCTTGATGATGGACTCTGGGCGATGCGGCCGCAACCATCATAAAGCCGCCCGCCGCTAGCTACGTCGGATTATTGGACGCTGATGATGGTCCCACCGCGACGACACCAACTACGCCAGCATGGGGCTCTCGAAGATTGACCTCCGCCCCCGCCACGGTTATTATTTATTATCGCCACTCATCCATCGCGTAAGAAGAAGGGTAAGGATAATATGAAAGGACGCGTCCAGCGCAACCCATGCGAGGGGTTCAGAGTGATCGAGTTCGTCAAGGGCGAGTGCGTGGGTCGGTCGATTCGAAGGATGGTGGAGAATTACGACGGATTGAGCGAGGAGTACTCGCAGACCGTTCGGAAGCAGACGCGAATGTTGCAGTTTCGGCCGCGCGGCGAAATGACGGAAGCGGAAGAGAATTTTGTGCTTCAAAGTCAACACACCTGCGATCCGTCGACGAATCTGAAAAAGCGACCCCCGCCCCCCCCCGAACTCGAAGCGCTCAGGGAAATGGTTGTGGGAACGGCGCCGTGGCTGTCTCACTACTTTTGCGGCTGGATTCAGTTGAACCACAACTCGAATAGGGACGAGCTGATGCCCCACGTCGACAAGAGGGGCTGGGGGGATGTGATCGTTACCTTCACCCTCGATCCGATATCGGTGATACTGGAGGCGAGCGGTTCGTGTCACAGATTCGAGATACCCGCGTATCACGCGTATCTTCTGTCGGGCCACGCGAGGTATCTCGCCAAACACAAGGCCGTGCTTCCAGAGGGGAGGATTGGGGTGGTTATGCGTTTCTACCTCCGCGATCTCTGCAAGCTCGGGGCGCGGGTGGTTCCTGGCGACTACGCGACGCGGTTGAGAGGGAGAGTGGGCGAAGTCGTGTGTTGCCGTTGGCCCAAGGCCGACGGCGCGCCAGACGGCGTCTACTGCTCGGCCTACCCCGCGATTCTCTGCGATGTCGTGGATTCCGTGTGCACCGTAGCTTTTTTCGCCTGCGACGACGACGAAGACGACAACAACGATAGACTCGTCCGGGTAATGGCGTCGCTCGTGTTGAGCAAGCAGGAGTCGAGTCTGTGGTTCTTCGAGCCGAGGTGCCCTTTGGCTCGATTCTTCCGGTGCCGACCCCCCTACGAGGGCATCATCGCGCACCCCCCAAAACGCGAAAATATCCCCTCTCTAGAAGAAGAAGAAGAAGAAGAAGAAGAAGAAGAAGGTGCTCCTCGTAGTTGTTGTTGTCGTCGGAACGATCCTTCGAGGGTTTTGACTTTCGATTTTTCGAAACCGCCGCCGAATCTTCCCGCGGCAAAAAATTCGCCACCGCAGAAGGAAATTGATCTCACTTCAATGGCTGCATTTCTTCTGGCGATCGGCGAGACGAGGCACCGTCCGCCGGACCGCGTCTTCTCCGAGCCGCGAGCGACGGATTTTTTTGGACGTCATCGTCGCGCCTCGGACCTCGTAAATTTCGCCAAAGATAATTTTTCGAAAATTTTGGAGAAAATCAAAACTCAGAAACAAGACCTCGTCGCCTTCGCACAGACAGTCGCATCGCCCCCCCCAAAGCGCCGGAGAACAACGACCTCGCGTCTCGGCCTCAAGATGGTGTACTGGAACCCCCCGACCCCCCACTCCCCGGGACTCTGGATTCCAGCGCGCGTCACAAAGCAGTTCGGCACAGCCTACATCCTCCTCTCGGGCTACGGCCTCGACGACGACACGCCCGTCGTCACCATCGACGTCCCCATTCCCGGCTTCCTCTCGCGCGCCGCGGCCTATCCAAAAGACCTCATCGCCTACATTCCCATAAACGACAAGACGTACGACGCCCTAAAACCCCGCTTCAACAAGGTATGGCACGACATCTACATGCAAAATCGCGCCCTCCCCTAATTAATATTGCCGCCGGCGGCGGCGATCTTGGTTACTGCGCGACGGGGAGGAGAGGGAACGGGCTAGAAGGCTCTGCCCAGACAAGTCGACGAGGCTGCGCTCTACATAGGCGGCTCGACACTCAAAATTACTGTTTTGTTGCAAGGGCCGTACCATGGACCGAACTCGACGAGCGATCTGAGACGCTCAGGAGTACTCCCGACCACTCTCCTTTCGGACACACAGACAGACAGACAGACAGACAGACAGACAGACAGACAGACCTGGGGCACGCCATACCCCAGTTTTTTTTATGTGTTTAATCCTGGCGCGGTGTGGGGTAATGTCTAGCAGTACCCGACACCAATAAATAACCAGGCATGAGGAAGGGGAGCCACACTAGGTGTCGAAACAAGCATGAGCTCCCGGAGTGTCGGTGTCTGGGTCGCAGCTTTGGCCTCTGGTTGGTTCGTTTCGTGGCTGGGGGGTCGCCGACGATCGTGACCGATCTCGCGCTCCGATTCGGCGTCGCTGTCCTCCTCCTCATCTTCAGCATCATCCGGCACGGCAAATGCAAGATCCTCTTCTTTTTGCTCTTACTGCACCGAGGTCCCCCCAGATCTCTCGCAGTACATGAGAGTTTGCTGGCGTCGCACACGGCTCCGCCGTTGTCAAGGCCGCGGACGCAGCCGTCCTTTCAGCGCTGCCACGCATCGCGAAGCATGCCGAGCAAAAAAAGCCGCGTATAAATAAATCGCGGCCCACACAGGGCCCCAGCACATCACGTGACAGTGTTGCTGCACTCGCTCGCGGTAGTCATAGGCCTCGGCCCCGCAGCAGACGTCACCCTTGTGGCCGGCCCCAAACTTGGTCTTTTCGTTCCCTTGTCCGCGATTGGCACGAAAAAAAAAACTGAGGCGTCTCGTAGAGGTTCAAGACAAGGCGGGGGTCCGTCCGTCCGTCCGTCCGACATGGCGCCGTGCTCGTCCACAATCCCCGTCGCCTCGAGAGTTCGGCGCGAAGCGCCTCGGTGGATAATTTATTTCCCGCAAAGTACTCCCTCCTCGACCATCTCGTCGCAGTTCGCGGCGGCACGCTTCGCCTCTCGATGCTTGATCTTCGTGTGCAGATCCGGTGGTGCGAGTTGCGGGCGAAGAAACCGGCGAAGAATTTTTCCGCGAGGGCGAATGGCCGCACTCGTAGTTGGCGTTGTTGAACGGGACTTTCTTGCGGCGGCCGCCGCGCCGGTTCTGAAGTCGACGATTGTGGAGTAAAATATGGCGCACTTCGACTCCGAGCGCGTTTGTGTCGCAGCTGTTTCAATCAAACGAAACACGCCCCTTCACTCGATCGATCGATCGTCGTCGAGCTGTCGTCTCCAGGTGATGATGAGCTCAATCCACTCTGGGTGGTGGTCAGTCATGCACTTCTTGGCCCCTACCCCTTCCTTCTCGCAATACGCAAAGGCCTCTTTCCGCGAAGAAAAAAAACTTTCTGCTGCTGCTGGCCTGGCGTTTCTTTTCCAAGTCCAAAGCAGTCGTTTTCTTTTCTTGTTGAAAACTCGCTTCTTAGGAGGGGCCGTTTTTTTCTCGCTGTCGCTTCTCCCGGGCTTTCTGTCTGTCTGTCATAGGGGCTCGCCCAGGCTCCTTCCATGCTGCCTCGGGGCGCTTAGACCCACCTTCTTCTTGGCTCTGGTGGCCTTCCTACAACTGCGGAAGCTGAGTTTCGAAAGATCGGGTAATTTAATTTTAGTGTCGATCCGCCTGTGGGTCGAAGATCTATCCTGAAGACGTTTACGTACAGCAATATCGCAGGTGTCCAACAGCACAGCGTATGTCCCCGAGGAGAAAATGAGCGATGATCCGCGCCCCTCGAAGCGAGCCAAGACGAATGACTCACGCCGGCGCGTGGTGCTCGTCGACGCGGACGCTTCTCAACGGCGAGGAGGACTCGGCGAGTGCTGACGAAACGGTCGACGCGAACGAGGAGGTGTCCGTAAAGCCAAGCTTGGATTGACCACAAGGGTGGACTCCGTTTTTGTGGAATTATGATGAGAATCGTCACTGAAATGGCCGAGAATGTGGCTAGCCTTCCGTCATATTTGTGGATTGAACCCAAAAACACCGCCGCGTATCCGTCCGACAAAAATCTCGTGCCACTAATCATGCCAAGGTCAAGGACGCCGAGTTGGCCTTCCCGCGTGTATTATTCTTCACGGCTGATTCGCCACGATACTTTTTATGAGTCGACTGTTAAGATGGGGAGTGCGAACGCTTGGGTTAAGGTGGCGTGGTGGTGATCTTGAAGGCGGATGTATCCCGGGGTCGTCGGCGAGCTTGTTTTTTTCTAGCAAGACCCGCGCGATAGTCTCTGGCCTCCTCACAGTAACTTCACACCGTTTCCCTCTTTCGCCTGTATGAAATCAATCTTCACTCTTTCCGGCCATCCCACCTCTCCACACACCCCCCCCTCTTCTTGGCAGCCGAGTTTCAAAAGCGCCCCTCGCGTCTCCACACAACCTACCGAGGCTCTTAAGCCCACCCCCCCTAGGGACATTTAATTAAGGATCGATCAAGTTTGGTCAATTTCTTTCAAGTTCGCTCGATTCGATGTATGTTTAAGGAAAAATTCACCACCACCACAAGTTTGGTCACTTTCACATGAAGTTTGATCACTTAAGTTTGGTCATCACTCCTCCTCCGAAGTTGCATTAAGTTTGATCAGTCGACTCTTCAAGTTTGATTAATAATAACCTTTGAAGTTTGGTCAACAAGAGTTTGATCACTACTCCTCAAACTTCCACAGTATTGACCAAACTTTGGCTTTTTAATATCAAACTTAAGGGAAGGAGGCTTTCTTTCAAGGGGGCGCGTGAGCGCTTTTGGTTTTGCGAAAATAATAATGCCTTAAAAACGAGAGCTAGGGGCTGCAGCTATACAGAATCTACTACCGTGGCGTTGCACGCACGGCATGGGGACCACCCCACCATGACCGCCCGCCTTAAAGAAGGAGATCCATCCTAAGACAGCGCGGCGATATAGGAGAGCGGGCAGCGGCCTCGAGAGCAGATTCTTTTCCCACGGCTTGGCGTACTACTTTAAGCTGGGCCCATTTATTCTCGTACCTTCCATGATTCGTAGAAGGCACCCAAACCGCGACTCACCACCGGTGCTGTTGCCGTGGTCGTACGTCATTCTTCAGCAGCAACAAGCGGATATGGGCGGACACCAGACTTATTACATGGTCTGCGTGAGACGGACGGATCACCCCATTCCAAAATCTTCTCTCCGAGAGGGAGCGCGTCTTTGATACTAATCGACTCGGGGTCGAGTTAAAACGCGAAACTCGACGACGACGACCTCGAGAAGAAACTGCGAGAGGCAACGCTCCTCCTGGAGGGAGCACCCAAAGATTGATTGTAGTCCCACACTTGCGCGGGACCGTACAGGACCCCACGTTCAGGAGTTCCTCACCGTCGCGTGCCCGATCCGGAGGAGTTAGCTGTCCAACTTGGACGTGGGAAAACGGCAACGCGAGCACGTGCGCATGCATAAACAACTCGCACGACCGTAAGTGGACACCTCCTTATCCTCCTCGTCCTCGAGCATCTCGACCACCCCGCCCCGCCGCAAGATCTCCCCGGGAGCTGCTGCTGCACCGTCGAGCACTGTACTACGAGAAAGAAAGTCGGCAGATACAAGCTGGGGCGTGTCGAGACGTCGACATCCTCGCTCCGGAAGATCGCTAACACCAAACCTAGTCATCAGTACGAGTCTCAAGAGTTTGATGTGATTGTTCGAAAATCGATCACACCAAATTGAATTAGGTTTGATCACAAAAAGCTACAAGTTTTTGTCCCTTTGCATGCAAATTTGATCACCCGAATTGAAGTTTGATCACAAGGTTGCAAGTTTGGTCACAAAGCCACAAAAAGTTTGACCATACACACGCGCATCAACATGCGAATACTCGCTGAACAACATCCTCAAACAAGGCCTGCGTAAGACAGCGCGCTGATACCTCGCGCTGTTTTTTTCGTCGCCCAAGATTATTCATTCGGATGCACCTTATTAGTTCTCGATGTTTATGACAGACTACGGCGAAGAATCCCGGTTCGTCATCTCGTGCCTTTAATAGCGGATGACATTGCTGCAGATGTCCATCAAACGCATATATGCCGAGAAAGAAGAGCCGCCGCCTGACTTGCCCTCCATAAAGCAGCCCTTGATGAGGACCGACACGGCCTCGTGATTTTCTTCGCGCGATAGCTGGATCTTTTTTTTTGTCCGCACGAAGGTTCCGAGAGCAGGCGTGCCTTTTACAACAACACACGTCACGGTATTGTCTACTCGCACATCACGACGAGCAGCACGCACGTAAAAGCTGCACCTTGCATATATCACTTGAACGACAGCGCTGTCGCGATGTTGTTAAGCATGTTGTTGTTGTTGTTGTTGTACGCGCCGTCTAAAAACTTGCCGCCCGTGTCGAACATCAGATGCTGCTGCAAGTCGGCCTCGAGAACACAGACGTGCTGAACTTAGCATCTCTTGGTTATTAGATCGAGTAAAGTGGACTACCCTCGTATTTTTTAAAGCGCGCTCTGAGCTGCGACAGCGTACTCGGCGATCTCTCATGGTCGTTTACCTTCTTACCCTCTGGTGGGCGCGCGACTTCTGTGTTTTTCTTTCTCGGCGTCGTGGTCAACCGACGTCGGCGTGTTTAACACCACCACCACGCGACCCGAGCGACGACGAAACCCCCATCGATACCGTCTTCGTTTCGAAGTCGAAGGACGCTCCGGAGTCACCACCACAGCGCGACGACATGCAGAACCGCTGAAAGCTTGATCACGGCGGCCCTTGTTATGTTTGCTCTCTAAGAGTGCAAGTTTAGTCAACCAAAAGATAAAGATTGACCAAACTTGTTGAGGGTTTACGGTGACCAAAGTTATATAGTGGTTGGAAACTTTTCCCTTTAATTAAAAACCCTTCTTCGGGCACACCCCTCATGTCGAGTCCCGACACAAACAACTCACCAAAACCTTCGAATTCTTTTTCCACAACCACCTCCCCTTAACCTATACCTCTTAAAACCCTTCTTCACTCGTCTTGAGCAACAGCTGATGAATCGAACGAAGGACGACGATCGGGAGTTTCTGTACGTCGACGAGAAACCACCGACCGGAGCCCGCGGCGATCATCGGGACCAACAGGAACGCGACGACTCATCGCGCCAGAAAAAAGCGGTCGCTGGATGAGGACAACTCTCGACCCCCCGAGGCGAGGCGAGGCTTCTCTGGCGCGCACCGCGACGGTCGTCGAGACTTGCGGCCTTCTCGACGACGACAAGACAAGAGACACTGCGCGAGGCACCGCGATGGCAGCATATAGCAGATGAGGGGCGCCCGAGACGACTCTCTCACTCTTCGCGGCTCGAGGCGAACAATTCGGAACTTGGCGACGACAGCCGCGCACCGCAGTCAAGTTTAGACGCGGAAACCGCGACACTCAACGCGCCGTTTGATGGCCTCGCCGACGGTTGTCGGCGCCGCATCCGAGAGTTTGACGCGCGGGCGCTCTCTTCGCGACGGCGGGCATCGAGGCTCCCGAGCCTTCTTTTTCCCGCGCGATTTCCGGTGCCGCTTCTTCGCGGCTTGGCGAATTCAATCCGCAGGCGCTTGCCAACACGGCGTGGGTAGTTTTTCGCCGAGCTTGCACACATCGCAGATCTGAATGCCCTCGAGCATCGTGACCTATCGTCGTTGCATTACAATCTCGCGCGGTCCGACCGAAGCTTCTTGACTCGCGCCGGCAGTTGCTCCGGCTGGCGTATCAACGTCGGGACCCAAGACCCTCCAACGCGACGTTGCGCGCTGCTCGACCGAGTTGGTGGCTGGACTTCGCACGTCTTCGAGCACCGAAGAAGACGGAATGTCGCTCGACGCGGCTCGGCCCGACGCCCGAGCGCGCGGTCGACGTCGACGGGCCATCCCACTACCTCAGGAAAAAAACAAATGGGTTGAGACTCGACGGCGGAGTCCGCGGCGCCGCCGCCGGCCGGGGTCGTACGAGATGGGACTCACAGTGTTTAGAACTCGTCCGAGGCGCGCTCGCTCTGGAGACGGCTGGGCATCACGACGCGTCGCCTCGCCTTTTTTGCCCTCGAGATCATTTGGTGATTCGGACAAATCCTTCGGAGTCAGGCGGGTTTCGAGAACAATGGAGGTGGTGCTTATTTCAGAGCGCGTCCGGAGATGCTCACTCCCGGGGATCGCAGGCACGCCGGTGATCGAACGAGTTTCTCTCGGGCATTCATTCCTTTTGGTACAATACGAAAAAGGTGGCTCCTGCTGGGATGTCCCAAAGGATGGCCCGCGTGGAATTAAATTTGTGCCTGATAGAGAGGCTGGACCGCGCGAAGTCAGTCGGCGCACCAGAAGGAGATCATCGAATCACGCTTTTACGGTTGTTGGCCGCTGTCGGCGACGACCGTAGGCTCCAAAGCCTGCAAAGACAACAAGCCTCCGCAGTTCGCTCCTCGCTACCGAAAGATGTTCTTCAGTCGACGTCCGCGTCTGTCGCGAGAGTACGAGCACGGCGACACCAGCCAGCAGCAGCTCGGCGGTTTTGGAAAGAAGAAGCGTTCGCCGTAAGAAACCGTAGCAGAATCAAAGCATTAACAGGCTTCGGAACAATTATTCCTCAGCGGTACTCTTTGGATCGTCTCGCGTCTCATTTTTTGCTGGAGGTTCGAGTTGAGCCTGCCCAAGTTTTCGACATTTGTTCACGGCAAGAGCCGGCAGACCCCGACGGCGCGCGGCCGCCGCCGCCCGGGCACTGACGGTCGTCGGTCGCAACTCCGGCGTTTTATTTCGGGCAGGAGGCTCGGGGTTGGGAGGAGGTGCAGCTTCTCTGCTGGGCAGCTCGTCGGCGGCGGGCCTCCTCCTCGACCGGAGGAGATGCGTACTTTTTGCCGGCAGCCTCCCATAATTTGCTTCGACGTCGGCGCCAGAAGAAAGAAAGAAAGAAAGAACTAAGGGAAAGTCCGAATCGCCGAGACATAGTGGGCGTCCTCGAAGTAGTTTGTGGACTGGTGGTCGGCAGCCTCCGCAAAAGTCGTCTGGCGATGGCGGCGGCACATCATTAAAGCACACTCGCCAAGAGTCAGTCGCCAAGAGTCGCGTTCAATATGACGGGCCCCAAACCCCCAACGGCGAAGCCGAAGCCCGCGCTAAGAAACTTCTAGCGAAGAAATCAGCGGACGCTAGGAAGAAGAAGCAGCAGCAGACGATCTTTGCAGCAGCAGCGGCCATCTCGCGAACGGCACGAATCTTGAGGTGGTCGAACACCCGGAGTTACAGGGCGCCATCGCCGTGAAGCAGCTCTTTCTAGGACTCGAATAAGAAGGTTCGAGAGAAGATGAAGCGCGCCGCGATAAGGGAGGGCATTTTTCTTCTACGGAATGCGCGCACCACCAACCCCTGGGACGGAACCGTCAGCCGCCCGAACCTAGCGCCAAGTTGTTGTCGTTCGCGTTGCCAACAACCATGATATGAAGTGTGATGTGTCCCGCCGCGTTCGGATCACCGCGCGGTTCGGCCAACAAACAACCTCGCGGGCTCAAAGCGCAAAGCAAAGGAGGACAAGCGCCTTCGAGCTCGCCCGGCGCGCCCAGAAAAAGCGACAGACCTGTGGCGACGTAAATTACCCTGCGAAAGAAAAAGTCGAGAGCCGCGAGGCGGGGTTTTATCGATGCGATGCTCTATCGGTGGTTAATTTTGTGTCGTTGATCGAATTCAACGGTCATATGGACTCGACCGTTTGGCGGCGAGAGCCGCGCTTCCTTGTTGTTGTTCCAAGAGGTCTGCGAGCAACATATTCTCCGAAGCAGCTCGCTCATGATGTGTCGTCAACGACGTTGAGGCCTCTGCGCCGCGAGATTAACTAACGGGGGGCGGAAGCTCACTTCAGCTCACTTAATTTGATCGTCGGGGGGCGGAAGCTCACTTCAGCTCACTTAATTTGATCGTCGGGGGGCGGAAGCTCACTTCAGCTCACTTAATTTGATCGTCGGGGGGCGGAAGCTCACTTCAGCTCACTTAATTTGATCGTCGGGGGGCGGAAGCTCACTTCAGCTCACAGAAATCTGTCGGCGCTGGTCCGGGTTCCCCAGCTGCGATGAGCGTCTAAGATAAAGTAAGACATGAACGTTATTGGTTTGCTCGACGTTGTCCGGTTTCTAAACACTCCTGCTGCTGCTGCTGCGACTGTTTGTGAGCTGTTCTTCTGCAAACTTCGGTGGACGACGGTATTTTTAAGTCTTGCTTCCATCCAGCATTGCTCCATATATTATAACTGAGACACCCATCGGATCGAGAGATCTACTTTCGACGACGGCTCTCGGGTTTTTTCGACGGTGGCGTTCTCCCAAGCAAAGACGCGCCAATCTCGCCAACTTTCCGCCTTTGTTTTTCCAGGACTCGAGCAGCAGCGGCTTATTCAGTTTTTTGACATCGACTCGCCACCACCTGGCGCGTTGCAAAAGCGCGATGGTGGCCGACGTCGGGCTTTGTGACGTTTGGGTTGGTGTTATCCCGACATCCCACAACGATCATACTTGAGGTGCACCGCACGTCAAGGCCACGGCGGGCGCTTCGACGTCGCCGGTGGTTTCGATCGTCCTGCTTCTGCAGGCTGCTTGGGAAACTCGTCCATGCTGGGCAACAACCCTTGAATTTTCGTACTACCCTTTGGACCACGACGGTTCGGCTCTGTACTCGCGTTTCGGTACTCCTCTCTTGTTGCGAGGGGTTGACTCTCTCGTAGGTCTTAATCCCGGCTGTCACCGCAGTGTCCTCCGGGTGGCCTTCTGCCAGAAGCGCTTGTGGCTAAACCCATATATGGTGCTCGCCCTGCTCGAATTATTAATTCGAGGTCCGCTCTCTCAATACGCTTTTATTTTCGTCGACTCTTTGGTGAACTTGTGTCCAACCACGACTTTCGTAGACTCGCGAATGGGAAGTCTCGCCAAAATGCAAACAAAGGTCCGGTGTGGCCAATCGCCATGGGCCGTAATAACCAACGGGCCGTATAAGTACGAGGATTATGGCGCAACACACCAGGCGCCGACCTCACTAACATCCCCTCGAAGCACGCTACATGGCGGACTCTCCTACACTATAATACTTGTTTTCGTTCTCGCACTGGCGCCATCCTCAGTCGCCTGACGTCGGGCCAAGTGCCGATAGTCCCACGCCTGGCACCTTCGCTCGAACACTTCTTCGAGTGCGTTTCGCTCGACAAAGATTTAAGGTTGCGCTCACAACAGGACGCAGGAGTCATGTCCAGTCCATCGACGCAGGCTTTCGTACAGTCACATCGACGGATTGACCAAAACCTATCGTCCACCCGCATGGCATCTCACCCAAAAGGACAAGTCACCATCCTTGTGGCCGACAACAATAGCGTGATGCGTAGCACGCGAACCTCCCGGCGTCAGCGAAGTAGATGACGAAATCGAGATTGCAGTCGGCGGTATGTGGAGTGGAATTACACAGACTGCACCGCCACCCGCGACGGGAGCCCACACGCGAACCGTCCCGTCGTCGGAATAACTCGCGAGTCGCGGCGCGCCGTCGGCGTCGACGAAGGCCGTCACGCCGTTGACGTAGTGCGAGTGGCCCTCGAGGACGCGGGGCGCATCGCCGCCCGCGACGGGATCCCACACCCGAACCGTCCGGTCCCAAGAACAACTCGCGAGTCGCGGCGCGCCGTCGGCGTCGACGAAGGCCGTCACGCCTTTAACCCTGTTCGAGTGGCCCTCGAGGACGCGGGGCGCGTCGCCGCCCGCAACTGAATCCCACACGCGAACCGTCCCGTCGTCGGAACAACTCGCGAGTCGCGGCGCACCGTCGGCGTCGACGAAGGCCGTCACGCCGGTGACGTATCCCGAGTGGCCCTCGAGGACGCGGAGCGCGTCGCCGCCCGCGACGGGATCCCACACGCGAACCGTCCGGTCCCAAGAACAACTCGCGAGTCGCGGCGCGCCGTCGGCGTCGACGAAGGCCGTCACGCCTTTGACCCTATTGGAGTGGCCCTCGAGGACGCGGGGTGCGTCGCCGCCCGCAACTGGATCCCACACGCGAACCGTCCCGTCGTCGGAACAACTCGCGAGTCGCCGCGTGCCGTCGGCGTCGACGAAGGCCCTCACGCCGTTGACGTAACGCGAGTGGCCCTCGAGGACGCAGAGCGCGTCGCCGCCCGCGACGGGATCCCACACCCGAACCGTCCGGTCCCAAGAACAACTCGCGAGTCGCGGCGCGCCGTCGGCGTCGACGAAGGCCGTCACGCCTTTGACCCTATTGGAGTGGCCCTCGAGGACGCGGAGCGCGTCGCCGCCCGCAACTGGATCCCACACGTGAACCGTCCGGTCGTCTGAACAACTCGCGAGTCGCCGCGTGCCGTCGGCGTCGACGAAGGCTTTCACGCCGTTGACGTATCCCGAGTGACCCTCAAAGACGCGGAGCGCGTCGCCGCCCGCGACGGGATCCCACACGCGAACCGTATTGTCCAGAGAACAACTCGCGAGTCGCGGCGCGCCGTCGGCGTCGACGAAGGCCGTCACGCCCTTGACACAACGCGAGTGGCCCTCGAGGACGCGGAGCGCGTCGCCGCCCGCGAATGGATCCCACACGCGAACCGTCCCGTCGTCAGAACAACTCGCGAGTCGCGGCGGGCCGTCGGCGTCGACGATTGCCGTCACGCTGTTGACGTATCCCGAGTGGCCTTCGAGGACGCGGAGCGCGTCGCCGCCCGCGACGGGATCCCACACGCGAACCGTCTCGTCGTAAGAATAACTCGCGAGTCGCGGCGCGTCGTCGGCGTCGACGAAGGCCGTCACGCCGATGACCCCGCCCGAGTGGCCCTTGAAGACGCGGGGCGCGTCGCTGCCCGCGACGGGATCCCACACGCGAACCGTCCCGTCGTAAGAACAACTCGCGAGTCGCGGCGCGCCGTCGGCGTCGACGAAGGCCGTCACGCCGGTGACCAATCTCGAGTGGCCCTCGAGGATGCGGAGCGCGTCGCCGCCCGCGACGGGATCCCACACCCGAACCGTCCGGTCGTAAGAACAACTCACGAGTCGCGGCGCGCTGTCGGCGTCGACGAAGGCCGTCACGCCTTTGACCTCGCCCAAGTGGCCCTCGAGGACGCGGAGCGCGTCGCCGCCCGCGACGGGATCCCACACGCGAACCGTCCCGTCGACAGAACAACTCGCGAGTCGCGGCGCGCCGTCGGCGTCGACGAAGGCCGTCACGCCAACGACCCTGTCCGAGTGGCCCTCGAGGACGCGGAGCGCGTCGCCGCCCGCGACGGGATCCCACACGCGAACCACCCCGTCGTCGGAACAACTCGCGAGTCGCGACGCGCCGTGTTCGTCGACGAAAGCCGTCATGCCCTTGACCCTGCCCGAGTGGCCCTCCAGCACGCAGCGCAAAGCGGAGCCGGCGGGCGTGAAGTATGCCTCTCGCGCCGAGTACATCAACGCCGAGCGCGCCATTTTCCGCGCATCACGTGCAAGCCGGACAGCAAAGTCGCAGGCTCCAGCATGTGGAGCAAGGCGCTGCCACAGCTCTTCAGCAAGCCACAACGTACCGGCTTCGCGCACACCATTCCGCGCGAGTACGAGCGCGTCGCGCACGAGCGCCGCTCGAGGTAACAAGGCCGCGTCCGAGATGAGCGTATCGGGTTCGGCTGCTCGTTCGAATATTAATCCTAACGAGCACAACGTCGCGAGCGCGGCATCCTCGAGACCAGCCTTGAGGAGATGGATTACGATCCACCGCAGAGCGTACCCGCACGGAGCCGTTGCGAGCTGCTGCCCCTCGTCCGCAATGCTGGTTGTTCGCCGTAGGGCGTCGATCGCGTGCATGTCGCTCTCTAAGCGGTCCGTTCGCTCGCGGAGAAACGGCACGAGCGACCAAGCGCACGCCGCCGCGAGGCGACGATGCGCAGTGGTGGCGTCAACTTTAAACTTAGAATTGTCGAAGGTACGATCGCAGCCGTCGCCGATGAGCCAGTCGACGAAAGACTTGTGATAAAACGTGATTCGGTTATTGTCGGTGACGGGGAGAAACTGCGCGAGACCGTGCACTATCTCGACAACATCGCCCTCGCCAACACCGCTGAGGGCGGGCAAATCGTCCGTGACATGCAACAGAACTTCCGCGGCGACGATCGTATCGAGGACCCGGCGCGTTTTGCTGTTGGCGTCGCCGAGTCCATCTTCCCCGAACACGCGCCTCAGTTCGTTTTCGTACACGCCAGCAAGGCCAACCGGGTACGCGTTGAAGTCGACATCACCGCGCTCGATACTCTCGCGCGCGTATTGGAGATACAAAAACGAGCCGTTCGCCTTGGCGGCAAGCGTTGAAACGGCGGTCGCGAGCTCGTTGCCCTCCAAGAATGGTGCCAACGCGTGACGAAGGAACTTGCGGACATCGTCGGCGCACTGAGCGGCGTACTTTTCGGCATTGAGGTAGTCGGGATACAGCGGCGCGAGCTTCTTGCGTATATCGACTTCGCGCCGCGCCGTGACGAGGAGGCAGACGCAGCGCGACGGTAGCTTGGCGAAGTCGCGCGCCACGAGCTCGAGAAGCGCATTCTTGCTGTTATGCTCGGCCTCGTCGAGCGCATCTATAAGAATAACATACCGGCCTTGGCCGTCGGAAGCGCGGTCTCGGAGCTCTGACGCCACCTCGCTGAGCGGCTGGAAGATCAACCGATCAGCAAGAACCCTCGCGTCCGTGCTGATCGAAACGGCATCCGGCGTGCCCTCCGTCTCGCGCGCGCGCTCGAGAATAAGTCGAAAGGACTCGAGCTTCTGCGCCATCTGCCAGGCGAGCGTTGTGATCATGTGACGCGGGTCGCGTTTGGTGGGGTCGTTGTGCCGACAGAGAAAAACGGCGAGAACGCGGTCGTCCATCATCTTGACGAGGTGCGACATGATGGCCGTTTTGCCGAAGCCAGCGTCCGCGACGGCCGCTCGACAGAGCGTTGCTTCGAAATCGCGACTCCAGGTTTTGATAGAATCAAAAAACCACGTTCGCGTCCCCTCGACGTAACGCGCCTCGTACGATTCGACGTCGGCGCCAAATTCGACAGGACGTAACCAACTGCGGAGCTCTGAATTCGGCGGGTGTTCGGAACCCCTACCGGTGACCGCGGCGTTTATGTTGACGATCACGCCGAACTGAAGGGCATCGATGCTCTCCGTAACTTTCGAGTCGATCCGCGCGAAAAGGTCGTCGTACTCGGGTCCACCAAACCATTTCTCGATCCACGGCATATTATTCCACTTAAGTCCCGTCTCGATCGCTTCCTCGACGACTTCTTCGGTCTTTTCTAGCGCCTCGACGTACGTCTTCTTCGGTGCAGCAACGGCGCCCTTGAGCTCGATGAGGGCGTCGCGGAGCGTGGACAAGCGGTTGCGCAGGCGCGTCTCGCGCTCGTCGGCCGATGGGCGCCCGTTCAGATAGGCCTCGACCTTCTTGACAACCTCGGTCGCCGCCGTCTCCACCACTTTCTCCACGGCCGCTGCCGCGAGCCCCACGACGACCATTTTGCGAACAGAATGCGCCGTTGATGGAATCAAAACAGCTACGAATCGTGTTACGAATGGAATGAGGCGTTAGACTACTAGCGATAAGAGAAAGACGTATGGATACTGGACACGTGGTGGTGCAGGGGTAAGTGTCATAGCTTCCTCACAAATCGAATAATCCTTTGGTTGAAAAACTAACCCACTCGAAGGGAGGGTGTAGAACGTGACGCGCATTGAACTTCCCGTTTTTTGCGATCCGTTTAGTATGCAACGAACTGATATACTGATCTGGCGACGACGGTTTCGCGCACGAATTATCTCTCACCCGAAGAGCCCCAAGACTGCTTAGGACGTCTTCTGGTTTTTCTCGCGGTAAACCGCGTCGTCGTGGCTCGCCCCTTCGTGGAGAGCGACGGCGGACCGCCGCGCGGCCCGGGATGACGAGACAAAAAACTGTCCGGCGCTCGGCGAGAGATCGTCGTGCGGGAAAACGAAAGAGGCGCAAGTAAATAAATTCCTTTTCAAAGGAACTGGTACTCGAGTGTCCTCGCCCAGGAGTGGAATGGCGAAGAGAAAGTGTACAAGCGGCGCGTGTGTCGTGTTCGAGACGATCGCTTTTTCGAGCGCGAGGAACGCGCGGTCCGTCGCGACAAGAGTTGGGCGATTGCGGGCCGCTCGTCGTGAAGCTGTTACCGCCGGCGACGCGGATGCGGCGATGCTGCTTGAGCGTCAACGCGAGGCCAAGCGTATTGCAATTGAGCGGCGTGACAAACTTTTTTGGAAGAAGCGCACGCCGGCGACGAGGACGCGCGATGCGCGCGCTCGAGGACGACGAGGACGCGCGATGCGCGCGCTCGAGGACGACGAACGCGAGGTTGATCGTCTGCGCCTCGCCGTATGGCCCGCAAGAGTTTTTGCAGGGAAGCTAAACGAGCTGGTCGAAGTAGTCACCAGCAGCGCTCCTCCACCCCCTTTCTAACCTTATTCTCAACCAAAGCCCTGCCCGCGCTCGGCTCGGACAATGGCGAGCCGAAAGGGAATTCGTATCGACGCCAGGATTCAGCGGACCCGACCTGCGGGGGACGTTTGTCCAGAGGCGCGCGATGAGGTGAGCATCTTGAATCGGAGGTGAGCATCTTGAATCCGAGGTGAGCATCTTGAATCCGAGGCGATGCCATGGCATGCGGGCAACGTTGTGGCCTGGCTCCGACGCGTGCGCGAGACAGATTAGATGTCGATAGTCTCCAGGCGCGAGTGGCGCTGGAGGGGTTAGAGTTTTGATGTTGTTTCCAGATTTTCTGGCGGCGGCGCGTTTTAAATGAACTCGTCGGTGCGCGAGAGAAAAGATCGTAGGCAACTGTAGACAACCTCGATTAGGCACGCACCAAGGATAAGACCATCATAGACAGTTCGTTTTGTCTCTCGACGACGCAAAAACGTAGTGACCGAGCCCACTTCCGAATGGCGCTGCCGCCTTCTTCTACGTAGTAGTAGGTTGTCGGGTCATTTTTTTCTAGCTTGGGGACCAACAGTACCTCGAGAGTCTTTCCCTGCTTGGCGGTCACCCTCGTCGACTTCCATACGCCAGCTGGCAGCAGCAAAGAAGTGCCGGATGGATAGACGGGGGGCGACGACAAACGGGAACACCACGTCGTCTGCTGCATACGTTATACTCGAGTGCGACTTTCTCGGTGCCACAAGTTGAGGTCCAACGAATCTCCATCATCATCGTGCTTCGAGAGACTCGAAAACGTGTGCTGGTTCTGTCCCAAAAAAAATGGTCAAGCTTAAAGCCGACGATGGGGTCAATCGAGGGTCGGAGAACCGCACTTGTTGTTAAACGGAAGATCACGAGGCGTGCGAGTTTTTCGCTGGAACTCCGCACTTCCCAAAGTAGCTTCCGCGGCCTTTCGAAAAGAAAATGAATAGAATCCTAAAGGACTTCTGCGTCAAAAAACAAGGCCGGCGGCGATAAAGCTTTGCAAAGTGCGAACGGAACACTTCGGCATTTATTTTCCTCAAGTGTTGAGCAGCGCGCAGGCTGCTTGCAAAGGAGTGTGGCGATGACCTATCCTTGGGACGGCCGACAAAATATATCCAAAAAAATCCCTTCGTGCCACAGGTCGAACAACAGCAGATCCAGCGTTCCCTCTTCGGCATGTACCGCAGCCTTCGAAACTTCGCGACGAGCAAATCTCCGAGGAGTGAGGAGCACGCGGCGGCCGAGGACGCCGAAAAAGGCTGCCCGAGTTGTGCGCTCGTTCAAATTTATTAGGGGTGATACAATCTTAGCCGCAGCTGCGAACTAACCCGGTTCGTTGCGTCGGGTGCGGTTCAGCGTGGCAGAAGCCTTGTTGCTCGCGCTGCTGTCTCCGACATGGGAGTACACAGAGCCCGCGTCCGACGGCGTCGTCGTAGCGGTAGTGCACGGCGCTCTTGAACAGCGGGGGTTTGGGTATTTCGCCCATTGTTAGGCCGAGGAGCGAGTCGCATCTGGGAAAAAAAAAAGCAGATGCTTTTCAACGCTCGGTGGTGGTGGTGATCGTCATCAGAATCCGATGAGACCTACACCCAAAAAAACGAACGACCGCGACGAGTTTTTGACTGGGGTAAACATGAACCACCCGTGTGGCGAAAGGAGGCGCCAGCTGCTGCCAGTTCCCTCGTGGCGAGAAAACGTGCGTACATCCGGCGACGCGCATAGACCACATAAATGTCTGTTGTCAAGCTCGAACGCCATTCCTCTTGTTCCCATCCATCCCCGCGACAAGAGCGTCGTTATTGTCGAAGCATTTTCGACCGTAGGCACTCGAGCCCCGACATTTTTGTGCGTGCTCGACTTCGCGTTGCCCCAGAAGTGGTTCAAAAGGTGCGTTACGACGACGCCCGGACTCTACGCCGTCGTGGATAGGTGTTGGCGCCGTTCGCGGGAAGGAGAAGAATTGTCCCTCGCAACGCGGCGAAACTGCAAAGCTCGTAGAGAACAGTAATCACAACTGTGTGTTCCCCTTGAGCAGAGCGTGAGAACTCTGTCTCCTAAACGAGGACAGCCAGTCGTGTGAACGAATTAAATAACAATCAGCCTCTTTCTGAAATTATCACAAAAAAAGGGTGGCAAAGTTCTCTCTAGAATAAGAGATACTAACCCTAATTCAGATTTTCTCTACTGTAGGGATGAGAGAACTATAACGTGGTGCAGGGGTAAGTGTCATAGCTTCCTCACACAGATGCTGGAAAAGAAAGCAAAGGAAAAAGGGGTAAGTGATGAGGTCCTCACACAGGTGCTGGAAAAGAAAGAAAAGGAAAAAGGGGAAAGTGAGGAGGTCCTCACACAGGTGCTGGAAAAGAAAGAAAAGGAAAAAGGGGTAAGTGATGAGGTCCTCACAGAGGAGAAGCTTGAAGGAAGACGTCAGGAGAGGCAGTGTGACAGAAAGAGACAGGAGATATCAGGGTGAAGTCACGAGGTGAGGTAACGAAGTCACGAAGCCGGAGGAAGGGAGGAGCTTCCGTACTACGGGTGAAGATATCGCTAAGATTGTCAAGGCGGGGATTGTGTTGGAGATCAATGATGTGGGTGCGATGATGATAATATTCGGCGGTACTGTAAAAGCGAATGTCAATATGGCGGGTGCGCCGCGTGAGACATTGGAGACGGACTTGGGCGACGTTATCGACATACATTGGTACCGTGTGACGAGGGAGAGCAAAGTCATCAAAAAGTTTGAGAAGCCTAAAGAGAGCTCAGCAGTAGCGGCGGCGTAAAGAGCGAGCAATTCAGCTTCAAAAGAGGAGCGGGCGAAGAGGTACTGCGAGCGTGAGCAGTAGGCTATCATAGAGCCAGCAAGGAGAAAACAAAAGCCAGTAGTGGAGTGGCGGTCATCAGGGTCGTCGGCCCAGCTGGAGTCGGAATAACCACAGAGACGAAGGGTAGAAGCGCGACCAAGAACAAGGGCAAGATTTTGAGGACCATTGCAGTGGGGTTTACCAGGATTGTCAGTAAAAGGCGCACACGGATTGACGGTCCAAGTGATATCAGGGCGAGGCATAACAGAAAGAAACAAGACACAACGGAGAATACGACGAAAAGGGATGCGTGCCATGAAGACGTGAGCAGGGGAGCCAGGTGCAGGAGAAGCAGCCGCAGAAAGAGGAAGAAGCATTGGGAGCGGGAGTCAAGTCTGGTTGTGCGCGAGCACGCGTAATGCGGAGACCAACGTAAGTGTGAAGATCGAGCTCGCTGACATCAGTGAAGGTTCGGAAACGGAGGAAGAAGGCTTGGTAATGACCAAGGCAAGGACGAGGGTGCGCCACAAGAAGATCATCAACGACAAGAACGAGACGTAGGACAACGGTAGAATGAAGCACGAGCTTGTAACTGCAAGTGTCACCAGATCCGCGGACGAAGCCACAGTCATTGACGAGAAAGCGTTCCAAATAAAGCCACCAATTGCGACAAGCTTGTTTGCAATCATACCAAGCGCGACGGAGCTTGTAAACGATTTTGGAACCATCGGTGGGTTGGCGAGGAGCATAGCCTTCGGGTTGCCAGACATAGATGTCTTCGTTGTTCAATGGAAGCTTGGATAAAAGCGGAGCTGACATCCAACTTGTGCAAATCCCAGTCATGAACAGCGACAAAGGTTAGAAAGAAACGGATCGTGACGATGTTAGCAACCGGCGAGTAGGTGACGTGATAATCAATGCCGTGAACCTGGGTGTAACCGCGGACAACGAGGCGAGCCTTGTACGATTTGAAGCGGCCAGAGTCATACTTCTTGCGGAGGATCCACTTGAGGGTACAAATGTTGCCAGAAAAAGTAGAAGGAACGCGAACAACATCCGAGCAACCGAGCTGACCGAGGGAATGATATTATGTGGCAAGGGCTTGTAACCGACGTGCAGGATTTGGATGGGCTGGGCGAGACAGAGGGGAAGGAAGACTACCATGTGAGAACTGAAATGGGGATCAACAAGGGTGTTAGCTAAACAAAGGGGGAAGGAAGACATAATGAACTAACAAACGAAAGCTAGAATAATTAACGTACAGGGAGGGAATGACAAGATGACACAGAATCGAAGGGAATGACAAGATGACGCAGAATCGACATGAGATGACACAGAATCAACAGTGCGTGGTAAAACGCCAGTATTGTGGGTTTGAGTTGGTTCTCCATTTGTTTCTGAATAATGTGCGCTTTGTGTCGACTTTGCGCGGTCGGCTCCGTTTGGCTCGACTTTGTTTTGCATGCTTTTTGTTTTGCATGCTTGTTGTTTTGTCGGCTCTAGTTGGCTCGACTTTGTTGTGCACGTTTTGTTGTTTTCTCTCTTTGGTTCGGCGGAGTTCATGAGCTCGTAGAATGGTCGGTTCACGTGATGGGGTGATCAGTCCCAGTGAAACCGGCGCATTCTCATCAAACACAGGGGACAAGGGGGGGGGCAACAGCGGAAGAACAGGTGATAATCGGGCAACAGCAGGAACAGGTGACAAGGGGGCAAAAGTAGACGAGAGCTGGGAAGCGTGATTCGAGTCAGAACAACGTTGAAGTTCCTTCGGTGGTTGACATTGCAGGAAATCTGATAATCGAAACTGTCAGCAAAATCGAGGTCTGAAGAACAATAGCGACAAAAGTGCCTGGGGAGACTTGCGTTAAGCGATTGTTGCCACTGAGGATCGCAGCGGGGTAAAGATAGCGGGAACACAGGCTGGTATATATGATGGCAGTGTACAAGACGTCTGATGAGAACGTGGCCTTTGGGCAGATAGGTTGCATGGTGCATGGTGACCAGGTTATGACGATGGTCGGAGTCGACAGAAGCAAAAACAGGCGTAAACAGGGTTGACGCAAACGTTGGGTCTTTGGTTGTTGTGGCGCGAGCAAGTTGCCATGGGCACGACCGCGTCCTGTACGCGAAGATGGAAGACTTCGGACGCGCCAGCGGTGTAAGGAACGAACACGGGTAGACCAGGCTGCTGTATGCCAGCCTGCTGTGGCAGATAAGAAAGTGTGGCCCGTTTGTTCGCATTCGCAAGAACGAAGTTCCCATATGGGCCAACGTTGGAGGAGCAAGCGGCGAGCTTTGCTCGTCATACTCGAATAGACTGCGGTAGAAGTTGGCGACAGTGGCAAAGCACTTGTGGCACGTAAGAACGTTGCAGATAGCGTCGCAGTGGCACGTAAGAACATTGCAGATAGCGTCGCAGTGGCACACACACACAACACAATGTTCAATGTGTGAACACATTGCAGATAGCGTCGCAGTGGCACGTAAGAACATTGCAGATAGCGTCGCAGTGGCACACACACACACAACACAATGTTCAATGTGTGAACACATTGCAGATAGCGTCGCAGTGGCACGTAAGAACACTGCAGATAGCGTCGCGGGTGCTGAGCACGGAATTCACGTCGATAGCAAAACCGAATTTTAAAGGTCAGAAAAGCGGCGAAAAAGGCGAGAGTGCGCGAAAGAGAACCACAAATCACACAGCAAAGAAGCGTCTGTCCAGGATCCCGAAGATGAGCGATCCAACCAAATAGGAAGCACGCTGCGCATGCGAAAAATTGACAGGCACAGCTTAGTTGTGGAGGGTGAAATGCGCGATGGAACGTGATTCGCTGGTTTTACCAAAACCGACAAGCACAACGAGGAGTGGATCAACGAATAGGTGAAAATGCACAACGGGGAGTGGAGCAACGAATAGGCGATATACAGAACGAGGAGGGGAGCAACGACGAGGTGAAAAGACAGAACGAGGAGAGGAGCAACGAATAGCGGAAAATACAGAACGAGGAGAGGAGCAACGAATAGCGGAAAATACAGAACGAAGGGCGCCTGTGCAATGGGAGCTAAAAACAAAAACGAGGGGCTTCCGTGGGATGGGGTTGTTGATGTGCTTGCATCAGCTTGGAAGAGTCTGGTGGCTGACGACGCGGCGGATAGCGCGGCGGAAGTGGGTGTGCATGCCATCTAAATTGTTTGTTGTTGAACTTCTCAAGGGTACAACCACAGTCGTCGGTACGAAACGCGAGACGATAAAACAAAGCCAGTAAGGCTTGAAGCACGATGCACGTAGTCAAATGCGAGGACGCAGTCGAGGGTACGGCGGATCAGGTACAATGCCGAGCAACTTGTATACTCCGGTGATAGGTACAATGCCGAGCAACTCGTATACTCCGATGATGATGATGAAAACTAACTTGTCGAGGAAGTTCGCTACGCGATCCCCACGCACGGCCCATGTAGACATCGGTAATGCGCTTGTAAAAAAGTCGCATGAAGTTCATGTCGCGGTTTTCATGGATATCAACGTTGTTGTTGCTTGACGCGAAATTCGCCTTCAGAGCAGCGAGATGCTGAGAAATTCTTCTTCAGAGCAGCGAGATGATTCTGCAGAGCAGCGAGATGCTGAGATGCTAGTCCAAGGATCGTTGGTCGAGATAATGTGTTCGCCGGTAGAAAAGATCATGTTCTCAAGACGACGTGGCCAGTGGTGGAAAAGATGTCGCGCACCGCTGAAGGCATCAAGTTTTTTTTGCGAAAGCTTGCTATCTTTAATTTCGATCGAGGACATGTTGTTAGACGACAACGAACCGAACACGTAGCAATGAACTGAAGCCGATGATGAGGAGTCGCCACGAAGTCAAGCACAGGCTCGATCGTGAACGAACGAACACTGCTGCCATGTGAGAACTGAAATGGGGATGAGAGGAGAACTATAAGGTGGTGCAGGGGTAAGTGTCATAGCTGCCTCAGTACACACGGACACGGAACAACCAACAACAGACAATCAATCAATCAATCATTACCCCGGCGGCGGCGTGTTCAAAAAAGAAAGCAAACGATATCTTGAAACATAATAATAATAAGGGATCCGTCAAGTTTGGTCAAAAAGTTTGGTGAATTTCTTTCATGTTTGCTCGATTTTGATGTATGATTAAGGAAAACTCACATGTGTGGTCACTTTCCATAGAAGTTAGGTCAGTTAAGTTTGGTCACTCCGAAGTTGCATTAAGTTTGATCAATCAACCCTAAAAGTTTGATTAATTCCCTTGTAAGTTTGGTCAACAAGTTTGGTCACTACTCCTCAAACTTCCACAGTATTGACCAAACTTCGGCTTTTAAAATCAAACTTAAGGAGGCTTTTCAAGGGGGCGCGTGAGCGCTTTTGGTGCGAAAATGCTTTAAAAACGAGAGCTAGGTGCTGCAGCTACGCAGAATCTACCGTGGCGTTACACGCGCGGCATGGACACCCCCCCATGACCGCCTTAGAAGGAGGTCCGTCCTAAGACAGCACGGCAATACGCAAGGAGAGCGGGCAGCGACACGCGGCCCCGAGAGCAGATTCCCACGGCTTGGCGTACTTAAGCTGGGCCCATTCTCGTACCTTCCATCGTTCGTAGAAGCCACCCAAACCGCGACTCACCACGGTGGTGTTGCCGTGGTCGTGCGTCATTCTTCAACAACAAGCGGACATAGGACACCAGACTTACACGGTCTGCGTGAGACGGATCACCCCATTCTGCATCCCAAAACTCGACAGGGAGCGCGTCTTTGATAATCGACTCGGAGTTGAGAACGCGAAACTCGACGACCTCGAGAAACTGCGCGAGCAACGCCCCTCGAGCACCCAAAGATAGTAGTCCCACACTTGTGCGGGACCGTCCAGGACCACGTTCAGGAGTTCCTCACCGTCGCGTACCCGATCCGGAGTTAGCTGTCCAGCTTGATCATGGGACGGCAACGCGAGCACGTGCCGTTACGCCAGCATAAACAACTCGCACGACCGTAAGAGAACACCTCCTTATCCTCCTCCTCGCGCATCTCGACAACCCCGCCCTGCCGCAAGATCTCCCCGGGAGCTGCTGCTGCACCGTCGAGCACTGTACGAGAATTTAAGTCGGCAAACACAAGCTGCGGCGCGAAGGGATGTCAAGACGTCGACAGCCTCGTTCCGGAAGATCGCCGACACCACCCCTGTAATTCTAACCCAGTCATCAGTACGAGTCTAAAATATGACAAGTTTGATGTGATTGTTCGAAATTTGATCACACCAAATTGAATGCCTCCAAGTTTGACCATACACACGCATCAACATGCGAACACTCGCAGAACAACATATACAAACAAGGCCTGCGCAAGACAACGCTGATACCACGCTGTTTCGTCGCCCAAGATTATTCATTCGGATGCGCCTTATTAGTTCGATGTTTATGACAGACTACAGCGAACGATCCCGGTTCGTCATCTCGTGCCTTTAATAGCGGATGACATTGTTGCAGATGTCTATCAAACGCATATGCCGAGAAAGAAGAGCCGCCTGACAGACTGAATAACTAACTAACTAACTTCAGACCTCTCCCGAGCATGGGAGCCAGGCCGGACCGGCAGGAGCCGGTGCGGAATCACAGAGGCAAATCACGCAGTTGTGGGGCAGAGGCGAGGGACGAGGACGGACTCGTTGATGGTGGACCGCCACTGCGCGGTCTTGTGCGAGGTCGTGCAAAAGCGTCGCAGGCCGCGGACGTGTTGGTCCACGAACAATTGACCTGTCCGTCGCGTTCTGCCCAACCGAGCGAACCCCATGATTCCCAGCGCGGACTTTCCGGGTGCTAACCGGCCAGCGAGCCGCCTGACTTGCCCTCCATAAAAAGCCCTTGATGAGGACCGACACGGCCTCGCAGAAGTGTGCTTCGCGCGATAGCTGGATCTTTGTCGGCAAGAAGGTTCCGAGAGCAGGCGTGCCTTTTACAACACACGCGACGGTATTGTCTACTTGCACATCACAACGAGCAGCACGCACATAAACGCTGCATCTTGCATATAGCACTTCAAAGACAGCGCTGTCGCGCTGTAGACCATGTTGTTGTTGTAAACGCCGTCAACTTGCCGCCCGCGTCGAACATCAGATGCTGCTGCAAGTCGGCCTCGAGAACACACCTGCTGAACTTGGCATCTTGGTTAGATCGAGTAAAGTGGACTACCCTCGTATTTTCTGCGCGCTCCGAGCTGCGACAGCGTACTCGGCGATCTCTCATAGTCGTTTACCACCTTCGTCTGGGCACGCTTAGACTTCTTGTTTTCTTTCTCGGCGTCGTGGTCAACCGACGTCGGCGTGTTACCACCACGCGACCTGAGCGACGACGAAACCCGCATCGATACCGTGTTCGTTTCGAAGTCGAAGGACGATCCGGAGTCACCACAGCGCGACGACATGAACAGAGCCGCTGAAAGCTTGATCACGAACAAGGCCTTGTTTTGTCATCGAACCGTATGTTTGCTCTCTAAGAGTACAAGTTTAGTCAACCAAAAAGAGACGGATTGACCAAAAAACTTAAGTGACCAAACTTGTTGAAGGTTTACGGTGACCAAACTTATGTGGTGGTTGGAAACTTGACTTTTCCCTAATAATAATAATAAAAAAGTAGTATATTCCTTAAGAACATGTTAAGTGTGTGTGTGTGTGTTGTTATCGGCAGCGGCGGCGAAAAGGACGGGAAAACTGATCGATTTTCAACGGAAGGAAGGGAAGTCTGTCAGAACAGCGAAATTTTTTGTGAGACTGAGAGAGTGAGAGAGTACCAAGTACCGGTACAGGCGAGGAGGAGCAGGCATGGTGGACAGGAGGAGGTTTCGGCGGAGGGCTTTGTGGCGGATGGTGCTGCTGCTGGGGGTTGTGGGGGTGGCGGGGGCGTTGTCGATGGTGGATTACGAGGTCCTACCGCCGCGAGTCCGCCGGCAGCTGGCGAATTGTCCCGAGAAAGTCGGGTGGGGCATGACGGTGGTCTGGATTGTCGTGGTGCTTTACCTGTTTCTGGGAATCGCCATTGTCTGCGACGAACTGTTCGTGCCGGCGCTGGAGATCATCGCCGAAAAGCTGCAGTTGAGCGACGATGTGAGCGGGGCGACGCTGATGGCGGCCGGAGGGTCGGCGCCGGAACTCGCGACGTCGTTTTTCGGAACTTTTCAGGGGTCGGACGTCGGGTTTGGAACCATCGTCGGCTCGGCCGTGTTTAACGTTTTGTTCGTGATTGCGATGTGCGCGGTGTTTACGCCGACGCATCTGGCGCCGTTGCGGTTGACGTGGTGGCCGTTGGCGCGAGATTGCGCTTATTACGTTTTGACTTTGGGAGCGATGGGCGTTTGGGCGACGCGCACGTCGCCCGAACGGATCGTGGCGTGGGAAGCCGCCGTGCAGTTCGGGCTGTATCTGGGGTACGTGTATTTGATGAGCCGGAACTCGGAATTAGAACGGATTTTTACTACTTTTTCGGCGATTCCGGAAGAACGCGAACCTTCGGAACGAGCGTCGGAATTTTCGCTTCGAAGCGATTTTTCGAGGAAATATTCGCAGTGCGAATCTTCGGTGTCCGAAAAGCGAAAGAAGACCTTTTTCCGCGCTGGTATTGGGAGGTTGTTGCTGGGTCAGGGGGACCTCGTGCACACGACGGGCGTCGGAATCGTGACGCAAATTTCTGGCGACGTCGACGCGACGTTCGCGCAAATCGACGACGCCGGAAAAGGGTATTTGGAGCTCAAGGACTTGCGGCGGCTGTTGAACGCGTTTGGAGAAGACCCATCCGAAGACCAAATCGAAGAGCTTCAGAGGAAATTGGACACGAACGGCGACGGCACTATCGACCGCACCGAATTCAAGGTCTGGTACATCACGTCCGAAGCTAGGTTAAAAGCTGACGTGCGACGGGTGTTTGACGTGTTTGATGCGAATCACAACGGCAGGGTTGAGCTGAACGAAATCGAATCCGTGATTCAAGCGCTCGCCCTCACCTCGAAGGACCAGGCTCGAGCCGCGTGCGAATCGTTTCGACAGAGAGTGGCGTCGGCGTCGGCCGAGGGCGTGACGTTCGAAGAATTTCAAAATTGGTACGAACAGACGATTTTCTGGAACAAACACAAAAACGAAGCAGCGAGCGCATCGAAGTCGTTGCTCCACTCGGTTTTTGCGGCGGCGACCTCGGTATTTTCGTGCCAACAACAAGACGATGATCCTCGGGCGTCGGTGTCTTCGGTGGATACGGTCGTCGAAGACCAGAGTTGGTGTTCGAGGTTTGGGGTTGTGTTGTCGCTGCCTCTCAACCTGGCCCTCGCCCTGACGGTGCCGGACTGCCGCGTCCCGGGCCGAGAGAACCAGTGCTACGCGACCTTCGCCATGTCTATAGCCTGGATCGGCGCGTTCGCCTACTTCATGGTTCTAGGCATCGAGATCATTGGCGCGCAATTCGGGATTCCTACCTTTCTTATGGGTCTCGTCTTCCTCGCCGCCGGCACCTCGGTCCCCGACCTCTTGAGTTCGGTCGTCGTCGCGAAACAAGGGAAGGGCGACATGGCCGTTTCCTCGTCCATCGGCTCGAATATTTTCGACGTTGCCGTTGGACTCCCCCTCCCCCAGCTCCTCTACACCCTAATCACCGGAAACACCGTCGTCGTCAAAGGCACGGTAGCCGTCTCCATTGCCATCCTCCTCGGCATGGTCGTCGCCGTCATCCTCTCGATCGCATATTCTGGATGGAAAATGTCCCTCCGCCTCGGCTTCATGATGCTCGCCCTCTACCTCGCCTACCTTGCCCAAGAAGTCGCGCGCGCCCTCCCCTTCAAATGCTAATTTTTTTTCTCTCTCTTTCTCTTTTTCTCTGCGGCGAGAAGACCCGTCCTCTGCGCCGCGTGCGACAGACACCCCGAGTGTCGTCGACGCCAATTTCATGGAAAGGGCTACATACAAAAAAGGCATATATATCACTCCTACTGCTGCTATATAACTACAAACCCCGGGTCACAAAAAACAAAAAAAACGGCACCAGAATTTTTTTTTCGGGGGAAACAACGCTGCTGCTGAATGTCGTCGTTTGCCCCTCGACCAACGGCTCCTGCCATGATTCGCGCCGGCGGCGGCGGCGGCGTTATTGGTGGTCGGTCGGATTCCGCGTCGGCCAGAAGACACGATCGATCCTTTTCGCCGAAACCGCCCGGGAGAAGTCGGTTCCTACCTAAACAAGCCCGCGAAGGCTCGAGACACAACGCAGGACCGAGAGCCGTTGGTTGTCC
Source organism: Chrysophaeum taylorii (assembly GCA_029834535.1). Lineage (NCBI taxonomy): Eukaryota > Pelagophyceae > Pelagomonadales > Pelagomonadaceae > Chrysophaeum > Chrysophaeum taylorii. The sequence continues at coordinate 103,449 of JAQMWT010000044.1, read as the reverse complement.
GTGAGCAAGGCGCTGCCGTTTTGCGGGTCGAGAACCCGCTGGGTGTCGCGGCTGAACATGCGGAGGAGGAGGACCGCACAGGAGGTCCCAGCGAAAGCCGCGCTGTGTGGGCGCGTCATTTATTTATTTATTTATTTATTTATTTATTTATTTATTCGGGGCATCGGATTACGTTCGCCGGCGGCGCGTGGGATATCCTCCTCGTTGTCGCGGACTCGAGCGTCAAGCTCGGCGGCTCAGATGTTCACGTCGGGCCTGAAGCCCGCACGTTAAACTACACGTCTCCCGAGAAAAAGCTGGCAACAACGAGCGGTACGATACTGACGACGACGCCGCGCGGGGTTCCGGCGGCGCGCTCGCTACTCGCGGGCACGCCGCTGCCCGCAAACATCGTTCTACGTCGACGCGCGGGCCGTCAAGGATGTTTGCACTCGTCGAGCCGCGAGGCCGACGGGCTCCTCGGCGCCATCGTGCGCGACCTTCTCGAGGCAACGCCCGTCCGCGGCCGAAACCGCCTCGAGGATATGGAGGGGGTGGTGCTTCCAAGCGCTTGCCACAGGTTTAAGAAGAACCACACGAAGGAGGCTGCGGCCGAACGGAGTCGCCGCGAGCGGGTCGGGCGCGAACAGGAAGAAAAGCGGAAGACGGCGGCCGAGACCGAACGAAGGCGCCGCGAGCAGCGAACTGCGAGAACAACAAGAACGCGAGGAGGCGACGCGACGGGCTGCCGAAAAGAAACAACATGATGGTGTCCTGGAGCGTCTCGAAACGGACGATCGCGAGTTGAAGGAGCTCGATCTCTCGTTGAAACCCCCTCTCATGCGTTTCCCGTCGGCGATTTCGCGATGACGTAATGATTTAATTTTTTTTCTGAACTGATTGTTCCCCCTGATTTTACCGACGAAATTTTGCGGGGGCAACAGTATCGGCGCCGAGGGCGCGGCCTCGCAGAGTCCCTCGAGAAGAACGCGTCGCTCCAATCGCTTTCAACTCGCGGGAAACTTTTTTGTTTATTTCCAAAACTTACTCCAACGACAACCGCGTGTGACGCAGGCGTAACAATCTCGGCGACCTAGCAAACCAACGCGCCGGAAAGAACGTTCGATAACCGAGAGTGTATGAGTTCATTTCCGTCTTGCTGAAACCTCGACTTAAACTTCTTCTGACTACTTGCGAAGCACCATCATCAAAATTGCATTCTCCTCTGTTTCCGCCGACAAGGAACAAAAGTCTAGAATTAGCCGATGGCGAACAATTGATTGTGAGGAGTCAATTCATATTTTTAACAAAACATCCATATCCTTAGACTCTTGTGTGAAGGAAGTCCGATGAGAAGGACATCTCCCCCTTACTCCTTCTCCACAAGCTCTTTTTGTCACTGCGCAATCGCGCAGTTCATGGTTTAGCTTGGCGCGTTGGCACGGCGGTTTGCATGTTATTAAAGTTGGAGGTGTTTATCTAACGAACTAGCAATAGCACCGGACCTGCACTGACAACCAACTCGTCGACAAGGTTCCGTCTCGACCATGTGATCAGGCAAGTTGGAGTGTTTATCTAGGTGAATGTTTGTCGCGAGACCCCGCTAGCACCCCCTCCTTTTAGCAGTCGACCACTACAAACCTGAAAGCTTCAAACACCGGGTAAGGAACGTGGGATCCCGCGCCAGGGGCGAAAATCCCCAAGAATTACATTATAGCCCGGATTTTATTCAAGAAAACACCCAAAAATCCGCAAGGAAGGATCGTGTGAGGAAGCTATGACACTTTTCCCCCCTGCACCACGTCCCCATTATAGTTCTCACATCATCCCCATTTCAGTTCTCACATCGTAGTACCAGCCAGATGCTCGTTCACGATCGAGCCTGTGCTTGACTTCGTGGCGACTCCTCATCATCGGCTTCAGTTCATTGCTACGTGTTCGGTTCGTTGTCGTCTAACAACATGTCCTCGATCGAAATTAAAGATAGCAAGCTTTCGCAAAAAAAACTTGATGCCTTCAGCGGTGCGCGACATCTTTTCCACCACTGGCCACGTCGTCTTGAGAACATGATCTTTTCTACCGGCGAACACATTATCTCGACCAACGATCCTTGGACTAGCATCTCAGCATCTCGCTGCTCTGCAGAAGCATCTCGCTGCTCTGAAGAAGAATTTCTCAGCATCTCGCTGCTCTGAAGGCGAATTTCGCGTCAAGCAACAACAACGTTGATATCCATGAAAACCGCGAAATGAACTTCATGCGACTTTTTTACAAGCGCATTACCGATGTCTACATGGGCCGTGCGTGGGGATCGCGTAGCGAACTTCCTCGACAAGTTAGTTTTCATCATCATCATCGGAGTATACGAGTTGCTCGGCATTGTACCTATCACCGGAGTATACAAGTTGCTCGGCATTGTACCTGATCCGCCGTACCCTCGACTGCGTCCTCGCATTTGACTACGTGCATCGTGCTTCAAGCCTTACTGGCTTTGTTTTATCGTCTCGCGTTTCGTACCGACGACTGTGGTTGTACCCTTGAGAACTTCAACAACAATCAATTTCGATGGCATGCACACCCACTTCCGCCGCGCTATCCGCCGCGTCGTCAGCCACGACTTCAGACTCTTCCAACTGACCTACCCTAGACGCTCCCCTTTCCCAACACCCTGGCTCTCCTCGATTCCGGCGCACTGCCCAATGTCATTTTGGCGGCTGCTGCAAGGATCATCACTTTAAGAGGGACTGCCGCAAGTTTCAAAGTTCCTAGCTATTCCGCGACAACGCCCTACCCACCATCGCCGTTCTTCTCAACAGCGCAACACTTCCAATGACTCCAAAAAACACCCAACAACACCAACCCAAACCCACCACCACTAACACTACCTTTTCTGCTCCTATGCCTACTCCCACCTTGACTGATTCTCGTTCCACTCCGCCGCTTTTCTTAATACCACCATCTATTCCACCCCCTTCACCGCCTTAAACGGCCACACCCACCGTCTCACATACCCCTCCCGATACTCTGTCTCATGCCAATCAAGATAATTCCAAGTCAGCGTGTGTACCGCCGAATGTCTGATGCAAGCACATCAACAACCCCATCCCACGGAAGCCCCTCGTTCTTGTGAAGGCGCCCTTCTGTTCTGTATTTTCCGCTATTCGTTGCTCCACCCCTTCTGTTCTGTATTTTCCGCTATTCGTTGCTCCACTCCCCGTTCTACATTTTCTGCTATTCGTTGATCCACTCCTCGTTGTGCTTATCGGTTTTGGTAAAACCAGCGAATCACGTTCCATCGCGCATTTCACCTGCCACAACTAAGCTGTGCCTGTCAATTTTTCGCGTGCGCAGCTTTCGTCCTTCCTATGTGGTTGGATCGCTCATCTTCGGGATCCTGGACAGACGCTTCTTTGCTGTGTGATTTGTGGTTCTCCTTCGCGCACTCTCGCCTTTTTCGCCGCTTTTCTGACCTTTAAAATTCGGTTTTGCTATCGGCGTGAATTCCGTGCTCAGCACCCGCGACGCTATCTGCAATGTTCTTACGTGTCACTGCGACGCTCTCTGCAACGTTCTTACGTGCCACAACTGTTTTGCCACTATCGCCACCTTCTACCGCAGTCTATTCGAGTATGACGAGCAAAGCTCGCCGCTTGCTCCTCCAACGTTGGCCCATATGGGAACTTCGTTCTTGCGAATGCGAAAAAACGGGCCACTTTCTTATCTGCCACAGCAGGCTGGCATACAGCAGCCTGGTCTACCCGTGTTCGTTCCTTACACGGCTGGCGCGTCCGAAGTCTTCCATCTTCTTCGCGTACAGGACGCGGTCGTGCCCATGGCAACTTGCTCGCGCCACAACAACCAAACACCCAACGTTCGCATCAACCCTGTTTACGCCTGTTTTTGCTTCAGTCGCCTCCGACCATCGTCATAACCTGGTCACCATACAACATATCTGACCAAAGGCACCGTTCTCATCAGACGTCTGGTACACTGCCCTCATATAATATACCAGCCTGTGTTCCCGCTATCTTTGCCCCGCTGCGATTCTCAGTGGCACCAATCGTCTAACGCACGTCATCCCAGGCACTTTTGTCGCTATTGTTCTTCAGACCTCGATTCTGCTGACAGTTTCGCTTATCAGATTTCCTGCAATGTCAACCACCGAAGGAACTTCAACGTTGTTCTGACTTTCTCGAATCACGCTTCCAAGATCTCGTCTACTGTTGCCCCATTGTCACCTGTTCCTGCTGTTGCCCGATTGTCACCTGTTCTTCCGCTGTTGCCCCCTTGTCCCCTATGTTTGATGAGAATGCGCCGGTTTCACTGGGACTGATCACCCCATCACGTGAACCGACCATTCTACGAGCTCGTGAACTCCGACGACCCAAAGAGAGAAAACAACAAAACGTGCACAACAAAGTCGAGCCAACCAGAGCCGACAAAACAACAAGCATGCAAAACAAAGTCGAGCCAAACGGAGCCGACCGCGCAAAGTCGACAAAAAGCGCACATTATTCAGAAACAAATGGAGAACCAATTCAAACCCACAATACTGGCGTTTTACCACGCACTGTCGATTCTGTGTCATCTTGTCATTCCCTAATATCATTCCCTCGGTCAGCTCGGTTGCTCGGATGTTGTTCGCGTTCCTTCTACTTTTTCTGGCACCATCTGCCCTTTGAAGTGGGTCCACCGCACGAAGTATGAATCTGGTCGCTTCAAATCGTACACTGCTCATCTCGTTGTCCGCGGTTACACCCAGGTTCACGGCATTGCTTACCACGACACGTACCGTCCTGTAGATGTCATCTCTGCTTTCATACAAGCCCCTGTCTGGCGTTGCTGTTCACGACTGGGATTTGCATAAGTTGGATGTCAGCTCCGCTTTTATCCAAGCTCCCATTGACGAAGACATCTATGTTTGGCCACCCGAAGGTTATGCTCCTCGCCAACCCACCGATGGTTTCAAAATCATTTACACGCTCCGTCGCTCTTGGTATGGTTGCAAACAAGCTTGTCGTCAATGACTGTGGCTTCGTCCGCGGATCTGGTGGCACTTGCCGTTACAAGCTCGTGCTTAATTCTACCGTTGTCCTACGTCTCGTTCGTTGTTGTTGATGATCTTCTTGTGGCGCACCCTCGTCCTTGCCTTGGTCATTACCCAGCCTTCTTCCTCCGTTTCCGAACCTTCACTGATGTTAACGAGCTTGATCTGACCACATACGTTGGTCTCCGCATTACGCGTGCTCGCGCACAACCAGACTTGACTCCCGCTCTCTTCCTCTTTCTGCGGCTGCTTCTCCTGCACCTGGCTCCCCTGCTCACGTCTTCATGGCACGCATCCCTTTTCGTCGTATTGTTGGCTGTGTTTTATTTATCTCCATCATGACTCGCCCTGATATCACTTGGTCCGTCAATCAGTGTGCGCGTTTTTTACACAATCCTGGTAAACCCCACTGGCACGCTTTATCCCACACTCTGCGTTATCTCAAAGGTTCTCAGGCTCTTGCCCTTACTCTTTCTACCCTTCGTCTCTGTGGTTATTCCGACTCCAGCTGGGCCCACGACCCTGATGCCCGCCACTCCACTCCTGGCTTTTGTTTTCTCCTTGCTGGCTCTGTGATATCATACTGCTCACGCTCGCAGTACCTTCTCGCCCGCTCCTCTTTTGAAGCTCAATTGCTCGCTCTTTACGCCGCTACTGCTGAGCTCTCTTGGCTTCTCAAACTTTTTGATGACTTTGATCTCCCTCGTCACACGGTACCAATGTATGTCGATAATAGCACCATCGTCACCCAAGTCCGTCTCCAATGTCTCACGCGGCGCACCCGCCATATTGACATTCGCTTTTACAGCACCGCCGAATATCATCATCGCAACCACATCATTGATCTCCAACACACTCCCCGCCTTCACAATCTTAGCGATATTTTCACCCGCAGTACGGAAGCTCCTTCCTTCCTCCGGCTTCGTGCTCGTTTTACCTCACTTCGTGATCTTCACCCTGATATCTCCTGTTGTTTTCTTTCTTGCCACACTGCCTCTCCTGACGTCTTCCTTCAAGCTTCTCCTCTGTGAGGACCTCAATTACCCCTTTTTCCTTTTCTTTCTTTTCCAGCACCTGTGTGAGGAAGCTATGACACTTACCCCTGCACCACGTCCCCATTATAGTTCTCACATCCCCATTTCAGTTCTCACAGATCGGGTGTCTTTTTTGTCTGTCGTCGAGTTGACCTAAAATGGTGCCGGTTCGGTAGCTGCCGCTTATCTCCATCGGAGTGAGGTACTTTGGCCCCTCGGGCGAGGCGGGAGCCTTGTAGTGGCTCTATTCTGCACGATGTCATCGGCTCCAAATACAACATCCGGCGCAACGGGGATGGATGTTCGTAGGCCCAACGAAGCGTTTAGACTGGGTGAATTCGCGCGCTGGGGCCACTTCTATTGGCCCGGTCTTCGCGCGAGGTATCCTCGGGGAAGACCAGCAAACACAGCTATTCGAAGTCATCGATCGAGTCGTTTAAGAGTCGTCGTCATAGGCAAAAAAGATCCAGCCCGAGTTTCTTGCGACCGTCCTTGGAGTTTTCTCGTCGAATACCGCCTCGATGGCTTCGTGCATTCAGTAGACGACAACGGTTGATCGTCGGTGGCTTCGAGCTGCCAATGGTTGTCGCTTTTTAGGGTGGCGAGAGGCACTCCACAACCTTGGACTTGCGATCGTCAACGCTCGGAGTGCAGCCTTTGGCGTCGAGTTCGACACGCGTGGTCTTCGCGAACACACCGGCGGCTGCAGTCGGCACTGCCGCGACTGGAATTGATCTTGATCTGAGGTGCGCGGCGAGGAATTTTGGCCTTGGAACCGGCCTGGTCGAATGTCGGGTCCTTGTCGGCCTTGGGTTTGAGATCGCCCATGCCGCACCTCTCGATGTTCGCCTCGAGGGTCGTTCGACCGCGCAACGACGTCTCGCTCGGGAGCTACTCGAGTGCCGCGACGAGTCGCGTCTTGACCGTCGAGAGAGAGCTTGTCCCTCCCTCCCGACGAGGGCACGCTCGTCGACGACCACAGGTTCGACTTTCATTTTCATTCAGGGCCTTGGTTTAGTCTTTTATCCGGCGCTCGACCCAGCGCGCCGCAGCCTGCGCTTCGTGCTTCTCCGACCACGACGACCTGCCTGCATGAACGCTCGAGGAGCATGGCGAGGCGTCCTCCATCAACTCGATCTAGCCTTCCTTTGGTGTTCGACCAGCGACCTCGTCGGCGACCCGTTGTTGCTGGCCGCAAATCTCGTGGCGCGGTCGAAGATGTGGTCCCGTTGGCACGACACTGGCGCACCTTTCGACGCTCATGTTGAAGAAGAAGAAGAAGAAGGCGTTGTAATACTTTAATAAGATGCTAAACTCGAGTTTCTCCGCCGAGAGCCATCGAAGGCCCTCTGGAGCTCCGACGTTTGGTCGGGACCGAAGCCTCTGGAGCTCGAGCAAGCGTGGTTCTTCTCGACGTCGGCTCCGTAACGCTCCTGGTGACGAAATTGACGAACGGAAAAACTGGAGCGCTCGATTCGGGTCTCAGAAGCCGATCGGCGATCTCCTCGGCCTCGCCAGCCGCGCTCTGGTCGAGACTGTGGATGATATTGTCCAACTAACTGCATCCGAAGCAATGGGTTCAAGCAGGCGTCGCGTGCGGCTCAGCGACGTTATGCGCGCCGAGGGACCACTTCGCTATCGCGAATGCCGGCAAGGCCAACACTATCCTTCAAGGGGTCGTGATGCATCTTCTGAACCACCCACCCCTTGGCAACCCCTCGTCCACTCTCTCGAATAGTCGTGAGCGACACACACCTTGTCGCCTGAGGTGCGAGGATAGCAGACCACCTTTCGCGCGTGCGAAAGAAGTCATACAAGAGGGTGAGCAAGCATTGAAGCCGATAGTCAAGTCCCGTGATGCACCCCAGGTCGGCCGGCTACGTCGTTCAAGCTTGGCAACGAAACAGACGCACACTCAGATCCATGCGTCTCTCGCATCTGGCGGCTTTCGAGCGCTTTTTTCGCCGCCGGCGTCCGTAGGCTGCGTCTCCCGACGTCCATGGAAATTGCCGTCGGCTCACCCCAACAGAAGATCGAACGGCTCTTTGGTGGTGCAAAAAACCACATTCGCACCACGACGTACTGAAGGACGAGAGCGCTTTCCTTTCAACAAAAGGAAGCCAAAAAAAAGTGCGGGAAGCTCCAGATAGTGCTAGCCGCGAGAAGAGTCGCCGTCGAAGGCTGTTGTGGTGGTGGGCGTCTGGAAGACTGCTGCTCGAGGGTCGAGATTCGCGGTCGACCTCGTTGGCGTCCGCGCGCCCGTCATCCTCCCTGACGCTGCAGCCTTCGACGCCTGACAACCGGGGCTCCACACCGCAGGAATTCGAGTCGATTCAGGTCTCGCACGGACGAGACGGCTGGCGTCGCAGGCCTCCACGTAAGATCCTCGCACGGGCGGCCAAGATCCCCGCGTAGGCCTTGCGCTTAGACCAGGGCGCGCTTGCGCTTGGACTCCTGGCAGCCTCGTGGGCTTTGTGTGCATGCCCAAAAAAAGGTCCTACAGCTTGGCCGAACCATTTTCGTCGGTGATGTAGGCGTCTCTCTTCCTGGTCGGCTGAGTCACCGCCTGGATTGCGCTCGGACTGCTTCTTGATGATGCACCGGGCCTGCTCTCGAAAACCGTGGCAGCCGGTGCCGTCGCGACCAAGTCCTTCTTCCCGACCGGCGAGAACTTGGACCGATCCCGACCTTAAGGAGTTAGCGAGGTTGGTTTGCGTGCTCGAATAAGTGCGGTGGATTCAACCGACGCCAGACCGACTGAACGCAGCGGTGTCGAGGGCCCTTCTCGTAGATGTTTTTCGCCTTGATATTTGCCTCGTGGAACAACTTTTTGTTGGGCTGGTCCAGGGCCTGGCCTCGTGGAACAACTTTTTGTTGGGCTGGTCCAGGGCCTGGCCCAAGAGGCGGATACCACCTTTCCTTGCGGCGGCTGTGGTCGCACGACGGGTTGGGGGACCTCTCGCTGCGCGAGCTCCTCGTCCAGCAACCTCTCGTCGGGTCGAGGATGGACGGTCGGGACGCCACACTCTGCGTTCAACAGCATGGCCAACCGAACTTGAAATCCTCGCCGATCTTGCTCTCGAGGCTCTCCGTGTGTTTTTGAAACCGTCGAGACCCCATCACACCATATTGCACTCGCGGTTGATGGTGGTCGCCGCGACGCAAACGTCGTCGACAAGCTGTGGATGCCTTCGACGTGCGCCGCCGCGGCTTGGCTTCCATCTTCTGCTGCCCTATTGTCAGAGCGTAGAAGCTGGTGAAGAACACCTTGGACCGCCGAGAATCCCGAAAGCAGCACGGTTGAGGCACACGCCCTCGTCAGTAGCAGCACGATCTAGCACCGCCTCGTTTATTCACTGCAACCAGTCCACCAGCGCGTTTTCTTCGATCTCCGCCATTGGCTCGGACGTGCATCTTCGGATCCATCCTCCTGTGAGCCGTCCTGGAGCTGCTTCGCGGTGATGCCACCCTGCAGGTGCTTGGTCAAGCACTTCTTCGCCCCGATCTCCTGACAGTACTTGGCGGCTTCTTCTTCTCAGAGGCGTCTTCGCTTGCGTGCAAGCTTCTTCTTCTTTGGTCGCTTTTCCCTCGGCGAATTGGGGCCAGGCTTTTTTGGCGCCATCGTCTCGGGCCCGGGCAGCAGTTGTGACTTCTCGATTTGTTTTTGTTTTGACAGAACTTCTTTATTGGTCTGTAAAGATGAACGATGATGTTTTTTTAGGAATTAGTTTTTAATGATGACTCAGGAATGACACTGATTTCGTGACACTTGTTGTAAAAATGACACTACTAGTACCCTGACTATTTCTTGCGACTTGTAGACGACAGCATTTTTTGGATGATCGAATTTCGACAGGTATCGTCGAGACATGTTATTTGTTTGGTCGCAACAAAAAAAAATGTCATTCGGTCATGACATAAAAAAAATGTCATTTTGTCATTTCGTGATGATGATAAGTTCATTAAATATACGTGGTGAAAACTTCATGGTATTTTTAGTTTTTTCAGTGGTGGGAATTCACTGGGCTCAGTTCACTAGGTTCAGTGCTGAATATGGTTCACATCACTTAACTTCACAGATTTTTTTCGTCCAAAGTCCAACGTTCACTTCACGTTCAGTCACTTTGGCTGACGGCCTGACCCTGACTCCGTGTGTGCTGATGAGCCAAGTCGAGCCGCGCTACCTGGAGGTGGAGGATAATGTCGATGATAAGGAGGAATTTTTAAACGCGGAACAGAAGGAGGAAGTTCACAAGAACGAGCCGATGTCGATGTTGTGACGTGGATAACACGCCCGGCAACAAAAGTGGACGATCAACAACCAGGTTTTTTTTTCCAAGGTGTGGTGGTGGGACTGCGTGCGTCGACTGAAGGAAAATCATCCTGACACACCACCGCGTTGACTGACCAGTGGGAAGGCGACGACGCATGTGTGTGTGTGTCCGGTGCTGGGAGCGCCTGAAGGTGACGAGAGACTTCAAGAAAGAAAGGCACGTAGCAGACAGACGACCAAGCCCTCTTGGGGCCGGCCCACTTCAAGGATGCGCATCCGGAGGAGGATTCAACGAGCAGGGACGTTAACATCTCACCAAGAAACAGAAGACAGACGAAGAAAAAGGGAGAGCGTTTTTGATGACGGCCGTGGGCGTTGTGGCAGCAGCCTCGAAGGGTAAATCGGATATTACGAGATACTTCACGGCCATGCCCAGGCAGAGCACTCTTCCCTGATGACATTCTCGGCTCGGCACTACGTGTACGCGTCGCAGCGGATTTTTTCCAAGCGCACCTTTGACTGACGACGAAGATCATCGCAACCAAATTTACGCGTAGTATTACCGCGGCAGTGGCGGCGGGAAAGGCATGCGCCCTCGTTCATGACTCGAAAGGCGCTCTTTGATGAATGGGTGGACGACGCGGAATATCGTTGCTTTGTTGTTCGAATCTTGAAACACGGAGTGTTATTTATGAAGCGGCGGCTTTCGGCAATCCATTCGCCCCCCAGGTGTGTGCTGCATGACGGCGGCGGGACACTCAAGGATAAGAAGTTCAAGCGACAGGCCATTGGCCTTGTATCCTTCATCTGGCCCGATTGGAGTGGCGTTGAGACGGCGTTTCCGCGTGGGCCTCGTTCCAGCTGACGACTACGGAACCGATTCCGGCACGGCTTCTCGGCTCCGTTCTGTGGTCGCGGAGCGTGAGGGAATCGATATCGATTTGGCGGCCGCAACCATTGTTCAAGACCGGGCTCCCAAATGTGCGTCGCCGAAGAATTTTTTGTTGAGGTCGAAGAAGCGTGTGACATGCATGACTAGCTAACTAACTAACTTCAGACCTCTCCCGAGCATGGGAGCCAGGCCGGACCGGCAGGAGCCGGTACGGGATCTCAGAGGAAAATCACGCAGTCGGGGCAGAGGCGAGGGACGAGGATGGACTTGTTGCTGGCGGACAGCCACTGCGCGCGGTCTTGTGCGAGGTCGTGCAAAAAACGTCGCAGGCCGCGGACGTGTTGGTCCACGAACAATCGACCTGTCCGTCGCGTTCTGCCCAACCGAGCGAACCCCATGATTCCCAGACTGCAGACTTTTTTTCGGGGTGCTAACCGGCCAGCCCGGGAGGCGAGCAGGTACCGTCTCACTCCGGGACGGCCGGGGCCGCCGCAGGGAGCAAGCGTGTAAGGCGCCGTCCTCCATCGCAACCAAACGATGTTTGGCGATCGCAGCATGATAACTCAATAATCTCGGCAGCGGCATGTGGGGACTTGACACGATCCAGAGGCAAGCAGGTGATCAATCCATTCCCAGCTGGCCAGCAGCTGCTGAACAGTGGTGGCTACTACGATGGAGCCAAGTACGACTTTTCTTACGGCACACACGTTTGAAGAAGGATCTGCATGCGCTTTTGCCATTACAGCAACCGGGGAAAAATAAATCGCCGAAGCTCGAGCTCGACCTCACTAAGACGAGGTTCCGGGCGCGAAAAGATACCAACTAATTCATTCCTTGCTGCGTATGCACCACGCGCTCAAACTGTACGGCTACCAACATTGGACTCCCCTGGACAAAATCAGTAATGACCTTTGGGTGGCGTTGGCTGAATTCGAGGCGATTTTTGCTATAACGGATGGCCCCCTTGTTTTCGTGCAACATGAACACTTATACCTAGGGGCGTGCGCCGCGTTGATCAAGCACAACATGATCGAGTCTCTGCGAGCTGGGACGCTAGAAGGGTCATTGATCTCCCGAACATAACTTTGAAATCCATGCCACGTAAGACTGTCGATGTTGGCGAGACCTCAGCGAGACCGGCAAAATCTGTCTTGAACGGGCTATTTATTATTCTCGAATGTGAGCGTCGTTTTTTTTTTTTTGCGGGAATAATGAAAACAACTACGTGCGTCGCTTCGACTACGAATTCGACGATCGCGAGCTGATTGCCTTCCTTCTTGACTTTCGGACTATCAACTGCCGGCATCTGTCGCTCCAGATCAGAGAGCTCGGGCCAGGAAGTTGCTTGCTTGCTTGCTCGAGGAAGAATGCGTGATTTACGCACGGACTGCACGAAAAGGCAAAGACTTCCTCCTCCGAGCCTGCGCCGGCCTCCGAGCCTGCGCCTGCCCGCAATCTTTTGGCGGCATTCGACGCACCCGATGCTTGGGACGACGACATTAGTGGCGACGTGCCTTCTTTTTGCTATGCCTGAGAACCAGATGCCCGATTTCAACGTGGAGGAGTTCGAACAGGGCTTCACTCAATGGATCAGGCTCTCGAGATTCGCTCAACTGGAAAGAGCATTATCCTGAGCTTGAGAAGAAGGATGAAGTGGGCTTCACAGATCTGGCGGTGCTCGACGTTGGAAAGCTGTATCGACCGCTCACCAAGGCGCGAGCCATGGCGCGGTTCCGTTATTACGAGAAAAACCGGAAGACGTCCGAAGCAGTGTTGCGTCGTCCTATAGGTAATTTCTCTTTCTCGCAAGCAAAAATGCCACCTCGCTCGCACCACAGCTTATGCTTTGTTGATGATGCTTTGTGGTATTCGATTACGCGCCGCGGCTTTGAGCTACGCGTCAATGTTTGCAACCTCTTAATCGAGTTCTTCGCAATCCAATTCAAGATCACGAAAACCAAAGGGACTCGAGTGGTTCAAGGGCCCCCTCGATCTCGCGCCACAGAACTGGCGGCGGCCTCGGGTGTACGATACCGCCGTGTTTTTTCGCCATGGACGCTTACAGAACTGGCGGCGGCCTCGGGTGTACGATACCGCCGTGTTTTTTCGCCGTGGACGCTTACAGCTCGGTGGTGTTGATGACCACGGCGTGCTGTACTTGGGGATCCAGTGGTCTCCCGCAAGCGAGTAAAAATTCTTGACGTTGCAGATTCAATTCGTCGTATTGTCGACGATTTTGTGGCTAAGCTCCGCGCCGTTCCGGTATCTCCGGCTACCTCCTTGACCAAGTGGAGCAAGCTTGGCTATCGTTTTCGTTTTGAAGGTTTCGAACAGCGCTTTGTGGATTCACGTCAACGTGAAGTGGAGTCTCTGTTGTTGAAGCGAGCACCTTTGGCCGAACGAACTAATCGAAGGTTAGTCTTCTTACGACGAAACCCCCGCAAACCTCTGAGGTGCCGGCGTACCATATCCTCGGTTGACAAAATGCATGCGGATCGTCTGGAGTGGATGGCGCGCTTGTTGCATCGGGGTAGCCTCGCGACACGGTTGATTGGGGCGCTCATTCGTCAGAGGTCAAATTCGTCTTTGTTGCGCCAGTTTGTTCCCCAGTCTTCGAATCCAGCCATATGCTGCGAATGCCAAATGGATCACACCTCTATTGCCACACGGACCGCACGCGTTTGTTTCGGGTGGGTGGAGGGCACCATGTCGTATGGGTCAGTGCAAATGACGTGCAACTTACTGGGGGTGGTCCACTCCCTGGCTCCGCTGCTGTCCGTCTGATCATCGCACTGTTGTCGATCTTGCGCTCGCTGTTGGTTGGCCGGTCCCTGATATTATCAAGCTGCAGCGGCTGTGCCACGAGAACGAGGTCTGGTGGTCCACTTCCTTCCTTCGTCGCGGCGGACGGATACACCTTCTTCCATGACGCATGTATTCCTCGTTCAGCGGTGGACCGTGCTTGTTTTTTTCGGGCCGATCGCGCCATGGCAGGTATCATCCGTGGTGACGTTGCCTCGTGCGTGTTCGAACGGCCATCTGCGTATAGTTGAGGTGCAAGATGGAGATTATAACGCGTTTTTCTGTGAATTGGAATCACCGGGCACATTAGGTCCCTTCTCCCTTACCCGTGGTTCATTTGACTTCTTCGAGGGGGGGCGAGGCCACCCGGAACGCCGCAAAATTCATCTTCTTCCCAGTTCACCTTTTTTGTCGAGTCTCTCCAACATCTTGCTGCTGATGGCCTTGCGGCGCGCGTGGCCGGCGTGGAGCGGGTGCGGATGACCCTTCTTGCACGCCGCATGGCCGACGTTGGTTTGTCACATTCCAGCCGCGCCGTCTGTTTTTGATGGGGTTTGCTCCACTTTGCTGACGCAGCTTGGCATTGTGCGTAAGAGCCTGCCGACGTCCGTCCTCTCAATTTGCTCTTCGGGACATCTTCGGCCCGTGCAAGGCATTCGTGGCGCGCGTGCCATGCAGGTTTTAAGTTCCTCGTGGCGCAATTAGCTACCCGACAGCGCTCTGCTGCCAATTGGGGTTTTAATGTTTGTCGCTGACATCACACGCGTCTCGCTGTTGTCGCCGCCCTGGCTCTTCCGAGTCACCATCTTTTGACTACCTGCACAGTGAGTTTTTTTAAACGTAGCTACTCTGCTGCTCGATCGATCCGCTAGTAGTTGCCAGCTTGACTTTACGCGACTTGTTGTCCTCGTTCTTCTTCCCACTCTTGTGCTCTTTCGACCAGACAGTTCGTCTGCCCTACCCTTCGCATACGGCACCGACGCTGCTTATGACTTCGTAGTTACGCGGTCGCTTGCTGGCGGCGGCGCTTATTGACTGACATCCTCGTGACGTCGATGCTGATGACGTGTGGTCTTCTCGCGACATACATAAAATTTGGCCGCCTCGCTAAATGGGCCAAAAAAAATTATGGAGGCCTGTTTGGGAGGTCTGGGCATCATGCTGCAACCGTCGTCGTCGTCGTCGAGCTCCTTGCGTCAGTCCTTGCCTTGCTCCCTGCTTCCTACCTTTGCCTCTGATGAGAGAATGTGCGTGCGTCTTCCCGCGCACGTCCTTTTTGCTTCCTCGTTTCCTCGCGCTCATTCATTCATCCATTCTGGCTCTTTTTCGAGCGCCTGGGAGGGAATAATAATAATAAGAAGAAAATGCGGGGCACAAAATGGAAGTTGCCGTTTTTTGCGATCTAGTTTAGTAGTAGTAGTAGTATCGATCGAAGTCTTACAAGGTTTTACACGATAGTAAACGACATCGTCGTGGAGGATCCATCCATCCACCCATCCCGGCCCGGCCCGGCCCGGCCACCAGAAAAAGAAGAAAAATTACGTAGAAGTAGTAGTAGTAGTGGACCGCTGGTCTGTACACAAGACAAGAATCATCAGGAGGAGATCCCACCATAATTAGTTTCTCCCTCGGCGGAAGCAGAAGCAGCAGCAGAAGCGGCGGGATCGTCGTCGTCGTCGGCAAGACGGGCGTATTCTGCTGCGGCGAAGCGGTCCCAGTCGGTGTCGAAGGGGTCGTCGCGCTTGAGGCGTTCGGCGAAGGGGTCTCGTTGCTCGAAGGCAACGAATTTGTCTAGGGAGAATAGGGCGTCGAAGAAGACGCCCGAGACGCGGATTTTGTCGAGAAAATGGGTTATGGAGAGGCGGAGCGTCTTAACTTCGAGGAGGTCCGCCATCTGGCACAATACGTCATCGAGGGGAACGACCTCGTGGCCCAGACATTCCATGCGCTGTGCTTGGATGTCGTAGAAGTGGCGCGCGTCGTGTTTCGAGATGATACCGTCGCCGTCGAGGTCGACCGCGTCAAACCAATACCTCAAGGAAGCCTCGGTTGTCTTGTCTTCCTCGGAGAGCATAAAGTAGACAAAATCAGGATAGGAGAGATGATCTTTGAACGAAAATATGCGGTCTACGATAGCCCTGGATAATCGGTGTCCGCCGTATTTCAATACGTCCAATCTGTGCAGTTTTCCGTCTTTGTCAGAATCTAAATCCCAGAAACAACAATACAACACGTAAAAATGCTCGTAGGAAAAATACGAGACTTCCGCGTTGACGTCGTCCGTGCTCTCGAGGCGAAACAACGCCTCGACGAGGCACGGGTTAGCTTTCGCCAATTCGCGTCGCGACACGAATCCTGTTCTCGAAAGATTTATGCGATAAAAAATTCGAGTTACCACAGTTTGGGAATATTTGAGTTGGAATTCGAGATGTTCTTCCAAAAAGGCCAATCCGGGATGCGTGGAGACAACGTACTTTAATAACGGATCCAAGTCCTCGCGCGAAATTCCTCTCGACTTCGAAACGATAATTTCGAACAATCGATGAGATTTTTTTTTTAATTTTTTCAAATCCCTCCAAAAGTCGAGAAAATCGCCGAGACACACGAATCGTCCATTATTTTTTTTCGCGAGTTTCAAAAATATCAAAGGCCCCGCGACCACGGGGAGCTCGCAAAATTCGGAAGCGAGCGGCGCGAAACTCGCCAATTCGAGACCTTCGTCTTCCCCACTAATACATAACGCCGCGCGCCACCGCGCTACCAACTCCTCGTCGTCGCAGACGCTCGCGCTCCGCCGTCGTAGTCGCGGCAGCGGTTTGCGCGGGTGAACGGGCGAGATCGTTGGCCGTTGTTTGAGCAAATAACTCCGCGCTTCCAAAAAGTCCGTCGCCGTCCCTTTTTGCCACTCCTCCACCTGCATGGGCGCGTCCTCGCGCCCGAGCCACTTCCCGAACAGCTCGTCCACATACCGCGACGCGATCGACGACGACGACTTACAACAACTCGTAGTAGTCATATTATGCTCGTTCGCACGCCCGCCGTCCCTTTTGGAAGAAAAGGGTTAATATTATTTTTTATTTATCCTAACCTCACGGCGGCGGGGCGGGCGGACTCTTTCTCTCAAGTCAGTGCGCCGCCGCGCGACAAGTGTAGCACTAAGAAATGGAGCGAGCGAGCGAGCGCAGGCCCAGTCTCTCTTCGAAGGTCCCATCAACAAATCTCCGTCCGTCCGTCCGTCCAAAAGCCAAGTCGACCAAACGCTGGCCTGGAACCGTCCATCGAGGACTCCGGTGCCGCCGAACCAGTAGTGGCGGGGCCGAGTGCAGTCGACGGGTCCACGAAGATCCGGCAACGCGCGGGAGCCATCGTGTCAGGGTTGTCCTCCAATCCTCTTGCAACAACCACGTACCGCGCGCCATCTCGACGTAATTGCTGTGATTGAGTCGGACGCGAAAAGATACCGCGCTGCTTCAGGTGAAGCACGCTACGGTACGGTAGCCGCAGTGCCCGTCGCCCACTCTGCCGTTCGCATTCCGCCGTCATTTTCTCGTCGTCGTCGTCGTCGATGAGAAGACTGCGCGTCGACGAAATCCGCGTGGCGTACGATCCGAAACCAAGGGGGCGGTTCTTTTTTTTTCCAAAGCCGCGACGCCAAGCCCATCTCTGTAGTGCGACGGGGCCAACTCTTCTTGAGGTAGGTCGACTAAAAGAGGAGTCGCCCATTCTTCAGTCCGAGCGTCGTGTCGGCTTCGTTTAGGACGGAGGACAGTTCCTTGGCGCGCGCCAAGACCGACCGCCGCGTACGAGACATAAGTATTGTCCATCCGCGCAGGAGGAGCTCGCGCGGGATGACACGCCTTCGCGATCGAGTGCTGTCGGCACAAAACCCGACGCTTAGAGCTCTGTACTCTTGTCGAAGGCGCCGAGTCCACAGAAATAAATAATTGCTTGGATTCACGTCGGTCACGTCGAGGTCAATCGGGTCTGCGTACTTCTGACAGGAGTTGAGACCTGACCGGCTCTGACATCACCTCGTTGTGTATCGTCGTCCTCGTCGCCACGCACTCCACCGTTGTCCCTGACGGACTTGGCTCGTTTCCTCGCAGCTGCAGCATTTGCTTCAGCTACTCTCGCTGCTCCTCAGCACGCTCGTCGCGTTAAAAATAAATCTCTCTTCGTTTTTGGTGCGACGGCGCTTTCGCTGCTGGAGGTCCCTCCGAGACATCGTTCGGTCAGCGGTCGGTCGGTGTTGCTTGAACATCAAAAAAGTTTCGAGAGCAGCAAGCAAGCAGCACGCCGCAAAATAAATGCTGGCGTGTCTGGCCTCTCGTTGCCTGGTGCTGACGTGTGTGACTAGCTAAAATCAATCAGCGTTCAGATTATAGCTCGTAGTCAGTACAAAACCGGCCCCCTTTTTTTTCGGTTCGGCAGACGCAATGCGCGTTCCCTCCGACACACACAACGCTCCTCGTTGTTCGAGGCTTTGTGAAACAGGACTTCCAGCCGCCGTCGACGTCCGCCTCTCCCGAAACGCGAGTCTATCTTCGACGTATCGCACGTCCTTGCGTTGTCATCTATTTTAAGTAATAACTTCGCGGCTTGGTTCGGCGTTTGAAAAGTGAACTGAATGACCGTCTCTCGAGACCGAGCTCGAGGTTGGTCTCGAGAAGGTCGACGACGAGGTCGAGAAGGAGGGCTTTACGGCGGTAGAGAAGAGTTTGCTTGGCCTCATCAAGTTGGGCGGAAACCTAGCCCTGTTTTGTAGCAGCGCTCTTCGCCGTTTTCGTCGCCCCCCCCGGTGCCAGATGCTTTAAACCACCAGAAGATCGTGGCCCTCTTCGAAGACATGCCTCCACGAGCGCCGTGGTGGCGCAAAGCCTCGAGGAGAGCCCGTCGACGTCGAGATTGCCGCTTGTAGAAGGGCTGGAATAATTATGAGGAAGCTAAGGAAAAAAACGACCCGGTCGGTATTAATAAATAATTCTCTCGCAACTGCACCGGTCTCTCGTCTGAAGAAGGAAGGAAGGAAGGAAGGAAGGAAGGAAGGAACGAAGGAAGGAGGCCGCGGCTTTTTTGCGGCGCGGCCCCCCGTCACTACGTTCGTGCCTCGATATTCCAAGGCAAAAACGCACGCGTCGCCCGACCCGTCGAGATCACTTCACAACTCCACCCCGCCTCGAGCTAGCTACTTTTCCGAGAGGTCGTCGTTGAAGTAGACGTGGAGGGTCGGTATGTAGTCGTCGGGGTCGACGTTGAGGTGGTGGAGATCGGGGTCTTTCAGGCCGGCCTCGTCGAGGGTCTTGGCCATATCCATAGGTCGAAAGCTGTCGCGCGCTAGCTGCTTCCAGGTATACGACGTCGCGTGCGCGTTGTACTCGACATATCTCGTCTGAATCTCGGCCAGCGTCTCCTCAGAACAGACCTCGAGAACGTCGGCTTGGTGCGTCAGAGTGTTGACGACGCGAACCTTTCGGGATTTGCCAACTTTTCCGACGACGAGCTGCTCATCCTGCCACCACGGAGTCGCCGGGCCCTCGCGGACGTGCAGAAATTGCCTCGTCGGCACAAATATCTCGTCGTAGTACGTTTTTACCTGCCCATTTCGGAACCAGTGACTCAGGTCTTTTCCAGCGTTCGCGACGAGGGGCTGCGTCAGCGTGCCGCGATTCGCGGCGATGAGCTCGGTGAGATCGAAGACGTTGCCGTCGATGGATACCCAGGCGTCGTCGCCCGAGTTGTGGGCGGCGATTTCGGCGCGCGTGTAGTACCGCCGCCGGAATCCGTGTTGCTTTGGCAGCAGGGTCATTCTTCTTTGTCGTCGTTAAAGTATCTTTTATTATATAGGGTAAACCTTAAAACTTGTTCTAAAACGAAATCGCGTCACTTTTTTTTACGATTCGTTCCGAGGTCGGTACAGGACTCTTACCGGCGGTACTGTGTCTAGAACTGTCCAGACGCGGGGACTACTTTCGCGTCGAGCCGACAGTCCCTTCGTTCGCGTGCTCGAAGAGAGTTCTCTCGTCATCACCCTAGCTTCGCGATAAGTGAGGACCAGATCCAGGAAAGCTCAAGACAGCCAAAGAAGGGCGCGCTACCCGCAGCGGAACCATTCCCTCGATGCCACGACGGAGTTGGCCGAGGCGTATAGTAGGAGGTCGCACTTCGGGAGGAGCGACCCCGGGCGTCTAGTTTTCGCCGCGAGGGAGAAGCAGCAAACCATCGTTGAGCTCGACGTGCGACAACTCATACGCAGCGAAGTAAACGGTGTCTAGGCCAAGGAGGCGAGAGAGAAATGGAGCTCCCCCTCCCAAAGCTTGATTCGCGACCTCGGAGATGGGCATCCTTCGCGAGAGAGACTCTGGGCTACGTCGTCGGACCGCTCGACGGCGGCAAAGATATCGCTACCACCCACGTTCGCGTCAAACTTCGCGAGACTGAAAACTGGGCAACGTGTGTGTCGGCCCAAGCTGACCGTCGACGGCATGTCCACGACCTGCACGGCTACACTCTCCGACAACTGACGCCAACGACCAAGACCTCGACGCGCTCCGGGCCCTGCGGTACCACGTTCGAGGGTGGGGCAGTCTATGCGCTGCCGCAGTCGTTCAAGACGTCGTATCAAGGGTTTACTCTCCGGTGTACGTTCCCCCCGCTGTCCCTACCCTTACCCCAGATGTTCACGATAGGGAGAGCGCCGCCAGCGAAGCAGAAGAAGAAGGCGCCACGGCGACGACGCGAGGTCGACGAAGTGTTCGGCTCGCTCGAGCCCATCAACGACGGAGGCGAGTGGCCATCGGAGATCGCGTATCCGTTGGAGATATTGCCTGAGATCGAAACGGAATTGGAAGTTCGCGAATTCGAAGAAATTCGAGCGATCGATGCGCTGCAGCGTGACCCGAAAGAGCTCGAAAAAGAAAAAGTTCCCGAGCCGCGCCCTGTCGACAAGAACGACCGGGATTTGATCGAGCGGGGGAAGAAGGTGGCCGAGGAGCTGAAGAAAATGAAGATCCCAAAACCGAAACCCGAACCGGAAACAGATTTGGAAGAGTCGACACGACAGTTGGACGAAGCGTTTCGAAAAATGGGCCTCGAGCCCCCCTCGCAATTCAAATTCCCCAACACACCCTCATCGGAAAATTGGTGACAGCAGCGATGACACATCTCTCTGATTACACGTCCCTCAGACCGACCTCTACAAATTTTATTGTATTGGTATAATGCGAAAAGAAACGAGAAGGACGAACGTGTCCTCGTCTCGAAGAAGATGGGTCGAGCTCCAACCTCACGCCGCCCTATCTAATAGCTATCTGTCTTCAGTCAATGCGGCGGCAAGCGCGCGGGAATTAGCACTAATAAGTGTCGCGAGCGCAGAACCAGGCTGCGGCTAGAGCCATCTACTGTGATGGCAGCCTGCTCAACTTCGACATTTATTACCCTGGACGTGTGGTGAACTCTGCCGTCGTGCTCAAATACCAGGTCTTCCCGACTCTCGGTGTGCAGCGACTGATATATTGGCACGTCTTCGAAGGTCCCAGCAGCCTCGAATCTCCGAACAGCGATGTCCGTCCGTCCGTCCGTCCGTCCGTCCGTCCGTCCGTCCGTCCAAAAGCAAAGTCGAGCACACATTGGCCCGGGCCAACTAGACCGTCCATCGAGTCCGGTGCAGCCGAACCAGTAGTGGCGGGGCCGAGTGCAGTCGACGGGTCCACGAAGATCCGGCAACGTGCGGAGCCATCGTGTCAGGGTTGTCCTCCAATCCTCTTGCAACCACGTACCGCGCGCCATCTCGACGTATTTGCAGTGATTGAGTCGACGCGAAAAGATACCGCGCTGCTTCAGGAGAACCTGCCGCACGCTACCGTACGGTAGCCGCAGTGCCCGTCGCCCACTCTGCCGTTCGCATTCCGCCGTCATTTGCTCGTCGTCGTCGTCGATGAGAAGACTGCGCGTCGGCGAAATCCGCGTGGCGTACGATCCGAAACCAAGGGGGCGGTTCTTTTTTTTTCCAAAGCCGCGACGCCAAGCCCATCTCTGTAGTGCGACGGGGCCAACTCTTCTTGAGGTAGGTCGACTAAAAGAGGAGTCGCCCATTCAGTCCGAGCGTCGTGTCGGCTTCGTTTAGGACGGAGGACAGTTCCTTGGCTCGCGCCAAGAGCGACCGCCGTGTACGAGACATAAGTATTGTCCATCCGCGCAGGAGGAGCTCGCCCGCCCGGGATGACACGCCTTCGCGATCGGTTGCTGTCGGTACAAAAGCCGACGCTTAGAGCTCTGTACTCTAGTCGAAGGCGCCGAGTCCACAGAAATAAATAATTGCTTGGATTCACGTCGGTCACGTCGTCGTAGCGGGTCTGCGTACTTCTGACAGGAGTTGAGACCTGACCGGCTCTGACATCACCTCGTTGTGTATCGTCGTCCTCGTCGCCACGCACTCCACCGTTGTCCCTGACTTGTCTCCTCGCAGCTGGTCGCGGCTAGAAGAAGAAGAAGGCCCCCCTTCGAGCCTCTGCACCGTCGGCTTTGCTTCAGCTACTCGCTGCTCCTCACCACGCTCGTCGCCTTTAAAAATAAATCTTCGTTTTTGGTGCGACGGCGCTTTCGCTGCTGGAGGTCCCTCCGAGACATCGTTCGGTCAGTGTTGCTTGAACATCAAAAAGTTTCGAGCAGCACGACGCCGCAAAGGCTTCACTCCAACGCAGACCCGCCTTTCTTACTCGCCTACAGTTTTTTCTCGAGACGGGTACGTAGCTGCAGCACAAGGCACGATCGTCGTCGTCGTCATGGGATTTCTAAACCTGGGTTAGACTTCTATAGCGCCGCTCGTCGCACCACGCTGATAGCAGTCGCTACGCACCATCTCCGCGTTGATAGCATCGTGAATCGACTCTTGGTTGCCAACTTGAGATCACGCGGGTTTGTTCAGAAAAAAAAACTCGTATAAAAAGCCAAGCACAGCCTTTTTACTTACTCGGCTGATAAACTCCCTGATGCAACACCGCTCGTCTTAACTTCACCTCGCCACCGTGTTTGAAAAATCACAATCGGGGCACCACCACCGACGCAGCGCGCGCGGACGACGAGCCATACTCGGCCCTACCGACGGTGCATTTTCAGACTGAACCGGCGTCGTGCGAGGGCATCGGTCCTCCAAGCGTTGGTTGGCACCTGTTCGCCTCCCGAACAGGTTGGCAGCCAGAACGTTCGCATAGACATCGAAGTTGAGTCCGAATGCCCGCGGTCTCGGAAGCGAAGACGAGTTCGCCCGGAATCTAATCTCGACAAAGGCGTCACATCATGACTCAGTAGTACTCTCTCGCTCGAGACCACGAGAACTGGCGACAGATCATCATCATCATCAACGTGGCCGCCCGGTGTCGCCGCTGGGATAAGCCTTCGCCCCGTTGATATCGTGATGCCCGTCTGGCTGGCCGGGCAGCCTACTCCCGGGGCACCTCGACGTCAATTTCGGAAGTCGCGAGCGACGATTCGGTAGCTTCTTCGACGCTCCTCGGCTCAGCGCTCCTCGTCGCTCGCGAGCCGCCGAGACTCCAGGCCCTGGGTAGCCAGGATTGGCAGTTACCGACTGCGCGTACAGCCGGTCAAGAGCTCGACTTCACGACGTCGTCAACGTGCTTCAGTTGCCAAAAGACCACGTCGTTTCTGTGTCAAGGCGCGCGTTGACGGTCGAGGTCTCCGTCTTGTCGCCCGGCGCAAGACATCTCGACGACGACGAGGGGCTCGACATCCGTGGCGAGCCTTGGCGACGAACGAACACCTTCATTGCGGCCGAGGCGCCTCGGGCCTAGTGACTGCGACAACCCTCCGCGGGCCAACGCATTATTCCGTGCGAGACGAGCTGCCTCGATGACGGCCAGCGACGAGGCAGCCCCAGATTCGATGACCTAGTGCTTGATTTCCGTAGTCAAACATCGGAGAACGAGCATCGGTGATTTTTGATCGACGTCGCAGAGTCTCATCGCGACAAAAACTTTTTGCGTCCGCGACGTGTCTTGAAGAATGTGCCTTGATTTGCGCAAGACGGACCAGTTGAGGGGAACTTGTCGCGGGTGACGTGCCGTACGATGACTTTTATCGAGGTTGTCGCGGCGGACCGCCCGTTGCGTCGGTCCCCCTCGCGGCCGAGTAGAGCTTTTCATTCTGCGCCCTGGCAATATCGATTAAGATGCAACGCGGATGATCTCGTTGGCGAGAAGAAGGTGCGTCGTGACCTCGCCGAGCCAGTCTATCGGTAGGCCCTCGAGGAGCTTCGGCTCGTGCGCCGCCGTCGAGGAAGGTGTTACCTCCTCGACTCGCCTCGCTCGGCGGCGCGTCGACGACGACTTAATATTATTGCCGAGGTGAGGGTGGCGGTCAGCTTGGTGGTAGACCTTGACGAGGTTGGCACTCGATGGTTGACAGCAACTCCTGCTTGCGAGATTCGGGACTTCCGCGCTGCCGGGAGTCGATTACTCTCCGGCTCGAGATTCATATCCCGGAACCGGTCGGCCATCGGCCTCGCGGTTTGAGCGCTGAGCTCGTACGCGCCACCCGTCCACTCTCGTTTGATTCGCGCCGTTGCGATTGACACAGAATTTTTTGCGCCGTAGCCAGCTCCGCGCGAGTTGAGCTCGACGGTGATTCGTTCGCTCCGGGCCGACAATCGCAGCCAAAAAAGGGCTCCGAGGGAGCGAAGAGCTTCGTGTGTGCATAGCCGGCGCATTTTCGGCGTTCCTGCACCCTCGGTTTCTTTCTGCGGCACCCGGACCGCTTTCCTCCTCGAAAACCTCGACGACGCGAGTCGCTCGATCTTGGCCTCGAGGCGGTCCTCGGCGAATGCCATTTTGCGCTTAAGGTCGACGCGGCGTGCCTCGAGTCGGAAGAGCTTTTGAGGGTCACACCGCTTGCACACCGCCCTTTCGTTCGTTCCGCAGCGCAAACCACCACTACCTCCCTTTCGACGTTCGACGTTGTGCCGTGCCTCCCACCACGATCCCTCGTCCTTTATCTCTATAGCCGACGCGACGACTCTCTTTGATCACACGAACTAAACGGATCGCAGGAGTCGCGATTCTCCCTCTGACGGTCTGGGCAGTTCCAGCGTCGTACATTCCTAAAATGCGTGCTGCCGAGAAGTCCTGGACGACCTCGTCGCCAGGACGAATCTTTGTTCTTCGATGCTTGTTAAACATTAAAAAAGGCGTTGCTTCTCGATTCTTCTTCCTGAGCGGAAAATCCCTCCGTCGAGCAGACATGGAAGTCGTCTCGCCACCAACCAACCAACGTTGGGCTTTAGATCCGATCGGATGATGATGAGCACTCGTGGTTTCCTTTTCTTTCCCGACGGGTGCCGGGCACCTCGTTTTGACGGCCACGGGCTCTGCGGAGGAGATCGGGCAGAATCGTGCTGTGCGACACAATTTCAGCACATCTTGGCTGACCGTGAGCGTGGGAGTCAAAGCCGAGAGAGGCGGCGACCGTGCCGTCGTAAGAGTCTGGGCTTTCGTCAGCACATTTTTTTTCTTTTCTGATCGTGTCGTTCCAAACGGTTTGATCCGGATAAGACAGGAGTGATCAAAGTTGTTTGTTGTCGTAAAGGTGGCATGAAGGGAGAGCCAAGGAGCGAGCAAGATGGTGCCAGCGACGCGGCGTTGCGTATATATCTGCGCGGCTGTGGTACCCAAGCTGATAATATTCAGCGTTGGGAATTCACTGGGCTCACTTCGCTAGGCTGTTCACTGAATTTGGTTCACTTCAATTCACTTCACTTCACTTCACCGAAAATTTGAGGAGGAATTTAACGCGGCGTTAACATTGAAAGGAGGAAGTTCACAAGAACGAGCCGATGTCGATGTTGTGACGTGGAAAACACGCCCGGCACCAAAAGTGGACGATCAACAACCAGGTTTTTTTTTCCAAGGTGTGGTGGTGGGACTGCGTGCGTCGACTGAAGGAAAATCATCCTGACACACCACCGCGTTGACTGACTGACCAGTGGGAAGGCGACGGCGCATGTGTGTGTGTGTCCGGTGCTGGGAGCGCCTGAAGGTGGTGACGAGAGACTTCGAGAAAAGGGCACGTAGCAGACAGACGACCATGCCCTATTGGGGCCGGCCCACTTCAAGGCTGCGCATCCGGAGGAGGATTCGATTCGACGAGCTGGGACGTCAACATCTCACCAAGAAACAGAAGACAGACTAAGAAAAAAAGGAGGGCGTTTTTGATGACGGCCGCGGGCGTTGTGGCAGCAGCCTCGAAGGGTAAATCGGATATTACGAGATACTTCATCGCCATGCCCAGGCAGAGCACTCTTCCCTGATGACATTCTCGGCTCGGCATTACGTGTACACGTCGCAGCGGATTTTTTCCAAGCGCACCTTTGACTGACGACGAAGACCATTGCAACCTAATTGAGGCATAGTATTACCCCGGCGGTGGCGGGAAAGGCAAGCGCCATCGTTCATGACTCGAAAGGCGCTGTTTGATGAATGGGTGGACGACGCGGAATATCGTTGCTTTGTTGTTCGAATCTTGAAGCACGTCGTTTCGGAGTGTTATTTACGAAGCGGCGGCTTTCGGAAATCCATTCGCCCCCCAGGTGCTGCATGACGGCGGCGGGACACTCAAGGATAAGAAGTTCAAGCGACAGGCCTTTGGCCTTGTATCCTTCATCTGGCCCGATTGGAGTGGCGTTGAGACGGCGTTCCCGCGTGGGCCTCGTTCCAGCTGACGACTACGCAACCGATTCCGGCACGGCTTCCCCGCTCCGTTCTGTGGTCGCGGAGCGTTCGGGAATCGATATCGATCTGGCGGCCGCAACCATTGTTCAAGACCGGGCTCCCAAATTGGCGTCGCCGAAGAATTTTTTGTTGAGATCGAAGAAGCGTGTGACATGCATGATATCTCAAAAATCTATCGGCAGCGGCATGTGGGGACTTGACACGATCCAGAGGCACGCAGGTGATCAATCCATTCCCAGCTGGCCAGGAGCTGCTGAACAGTGCCCAGGATGGAGCCAAGTACGACTTTTCTTACGGCGGCACACGTTTGAAGAAGGATCTGCATGCGCTTTTGCCATTACTAACTAACTAACTTCAGACCTCTCCCGAGCATGGGAGCCAGGCCGGACCGACGGGAGCCAGTCCGTTGGCACCTATTCGCCTCCCGGGCGGGCCGGTTGGCAGCCGGAACGTTCGCAGTGGGACGGGGTATGATGGCCGGGGGGCGAAGACGGAAGGTTATCGACGAGTTGGTTGTCAGTCACATCGCGGTCTCCTCGTCGCATGGCGACAAGCTTGATGGTCACTCTCCGCCGACCGACCTTTCGGCGCTCCTCGTCTACAGGCCCGTGATTTGCCATTACAGGCGGGGAAATCAATCGCCGAAGCTCAAGCTCGACCTCGATAAGACGAGGTTCCGGGCGCGATACCAACTAATTCGTTCCTTGCTGCGTATGCACCACGTGCTCAAACTGCACACGGCTACCAACATTGGACTCCCCTGGACAATCAGTGATGAGCAATGGGTGGCGTTGGCTGAATTCGACGCGATTTTTGCTATAACGGATGACCCCTTTATTTTCGTGCAACATGAACACTTATACCTGGGGGCGTGCGCCGCATTGATCAGGCACAACATGATCGAGTCTCTGCGAGCTGGGACGCTAGAAGTCATTGATCTCCCGAACATAACTTTGAAATCCATGCCACGTAAGACTGTCGATGTTGGCGACCTCAGCGAGACCGGCAAAATCTGTCTTGATCGGGCTATTTATTATTCTCGAATGTGAGCGTCGTTTTTTTTTTTTTTGCGGGAATAATGAAAACAACTACGTGCGTCGCTTCGACTACGAATTCGACGATCGCGAGCTGATTGCCTTCCTTCTTGACTTTCGGACTATCAACTGCCGGCACCTGTCGCTCCAGATCAGAGAGCTCGGGCCAGGAAGTTGCTTGCTCGAGGAAGAATATGTGATTTACGCACGGACTGCACGAAAAGGCAAAGACTTCCTCCGAGTCTGCGCCGCCCTCCGAGCCTGCGCTTGCCCGCAGTCTCTTGGCGGCACTCGACGCACCCGGCGCTTGGGACGACGACATTAGTGGCGACGTGCCTTCTTTTGCTATGCCTGAGAAGGCAAGGCTCGTGCCGGTCCGGCCTGGCTCCCATGCTCGGGAGAGGTCTGAAGTTTTTTTAGTTTGAGAACCAGATGCCCGATTTTTTCAATGTGGAGGAGTTTGAACAGGTCTTCACTCAATGGACCATCAGGCTGTCGAGATCGCTCAACTGGAAAGAGCATTATCCTGAGCTTGAGAAGAAGGATGAAGTCTCAGCTTCACAGATCTGGCTGCTGTGCTCGACGTTGGAAGGCTGTATCGACCGCTCACCAAGGTGGTGCAGTATGGGTTCCTTCCTTCCGGACATGGCGAGAGCCTCCTCTAAGGGTTTTTTCAATTGGTAGTACACATGGCGGCGCGCAGAGCTACTACTGTGAGCGCTGCCTGAGCATAGGAAATCTTGTCCTGACTGAAGGAAACACGTTGCTGCGGCGCGGACGAGACGGACAAAGTTGCCAGTATACTGCGCACGAACAAGAATTTCTTCCTTGCGGCGGCGGCCCGGATTAAGTACAGGGACCTCGGACACGAGACCGAGTTTTTCAAAAACGCCGAGGGCACCATGATTCCCCGAAGACTCTTTGGAGATGGAGGTTGATGAGGAAGAACCAGACGACGACGATCCGAGGTCGTTCGTTCGTTCACATCGCCTAAAGTAAGAAACACTGAACCCCATCACAGGTAACTCCTCCTTCGCCCCGAATTTAACGCGAATGAATCTAAGAGCACCAGACCTAGGAGGCAATAAATAGCGCGCGGGGGGCACGGAAAAAACTGACGGGGCGCGGCAGGGACCGGCGCTGGCGTTAAAAAAAAAAACTGGCGTTCACTTCACAAAGGTTCACTTTAACCACGTAGGTGTTCACTTCAAATCACTTCACCAATATCTAGCGTGGCTGGTGAAGTGGTTCACGTTCACTTGCTGAAGTGAATTCCCAACGCTGATAATATTCCTTTAGATAAATAAGCACATCTCTGCTAGCGTTTTTTGCCGTAGTCGTAGAGGGAGGTGACGGCGTAGACGTTGCGTTTCGGCTTCGTGATTGGATAGGCGTGTTGCATCAGTGCGCGTAGAAAAAGGTCGTACCGCTTCATGATGTGCCCGTACTTCCTGTAGTTCTGGTTTTGCGAGCTGCCGGGAAGTTGGTCGACCAGCTGGTGTGCGTCAGCTAGTAAGGTATGCGGCCGGTGATCGTTAGACTGTGGTTGTTAGCCTGGAACTGGCGTTCATTGTCTTGTCTGCTATGATATGTTCACGAACACACTTTACCCGCATCCGAGTCGTATCAGCTCGTGGCTGGGCTATCCGTATCCGTGACGTTGTCCGCATCCGCTCGTGACGGGGCGTGTCCGCATGGCGTGTCCGCATCTGCACGTGTCCGCATCTGCTACGGAGTTGCGTCCGCAGCCGTATCCGCTGTCTAACCGCACTCGTTGGGACGTCCGTGCCTGCCGTCTAGCTGTATCTGCGTATGTCGGCGGCGTCCAAGGCACACTTGCGCCTGCGGCTGCTCCGAGTCTGCAGGGTGTCCGCGGCGGTTGCAGGGAAAAGAGGCTAGCTGGAGTTTATGCCGCGCCCTTGCCATGAAACACGTCCAATTATTACGTAACTGTGCCCTCGCCCGTTTGATCGGAAGTTTGTTAACTACATAGTGCGCGATCGTGAAGCCCACCGGGACCCCAACGGGGTGGGGAGCCAGGAAAGGCGCTCGACGGTATTGGGCTTACGGCTCAAGGCTGCGAGATGGAGACACGCAACAGGCTTTGCGAACAGGAAGGAGGCGGCGGCAAGGGCAAGGCAGGGTGAGAGCTGCCGACGAGAAGATGGCGTAGAACCCACCGAGTTGGTATTCGTGCGAGGAGAAGAGGCCGCAGGAAGCGGAGACACGTCATAAGAGGGAGGCGGCGAAAAGAAAAAGAAGGGCGTCATCAAGGGTAGAGCGAGAGGACGCCCAGAGGAGGTGCGAGGACTACATGCGATCAAGTGTTTTCAAAAGGTGCCGGACTCTTCATCATCAACCTCGGTGTCGTCGTACTCGGGATAGTCGTGCTCACCAGCGGTGTTTGGCGTTGCTTTGAACAACGCCCAAAGCCGGTCGTACTCGATGCCGCCGTCGAGTTTCTTTCTTCCAGAAAAATGGGGAAGTTATGTTTGATGATTACGAAGGCCTTGAGCAGCAGCCTGGGCCTGAGGCGAGAGCGAAGCGGCATTGTGGTCAGCTTCGTGAACCCGAAGAAGACCGGCTCCTTGTGAGCTTCAGTGAACTGTGCGTAGCCCTTACTCTCAAACAACAATGTCGCCGTCTGTTATTCGTCGCGGATCGCATACATCTTTGTCACATATCGAGACGCTTGCCGCCGCGAACTCCATCTTCGGCAAGGAATTGCTGGTATGTATCATAATTCATCGCCCGGAACTTAGCCAGCTCGTTTTTAGCGTCGTGTTTCTACGGCGTAGCGACTGGCTCATTCGCTGATTCATCGTCATCGCCGAGGTCGAGAAGATCGTCATCGGAGTCGGAATCGGAGTCGGCAGTACGACGTTTCTTCTTATGGGGCAAAAGGCTGCGTCGGTTCTGGCTGAAGCGAAGCGAGTCTCTCTGCTGCTTCCTTCCTCCCAAGCTGCCTCGAACGTGACATCAGTCGCGAGAGCTTGGCTTGTGCCTGCGGCAGAATCTTCTGGTTGAGCTTGAGCGTTGGATAGCAACAGCATCAAATCATCACCAATTTCGTCGGCGCGCGGCACAGGTGGCGCCGCTTCCGTTCTTCAAAAATCACCTAACTGAAAGTTGAATGGACTGGTCAACACCATCCCACGGAACATCGTCTAATTAATTTGCGATTCGGGCCAGAGCCGGTGTGCCGTCTTGGGACACGCAGCTCCCGTTTCTCAAGCGACTTGATGCAACGATAAACGTACACTCGCTCCATGTCGGCGGCCGCTGGAACGTCGCCTTCGGTCTGGAGTGAGGTTCATGGGTGGCTGTATGGCCGCCTCGAGCTGCGAGTTGACGCTCCATTCGAAGTCAGGAAATGGCCGGGGAACCTTGCCGAAAGACGCGGAGTAAGAAGCGGACTCGACGGCTCTAGACGGGGTGTCTGTAATCGCATCTGTATCAGAACCTAGGCGCTCGTACTGGTCGCGCAACACGTCCTCGCGCAACACGTCCTCGATCTCTAGCGCTGGATATCATCCTTGTTGGCTTTTCTTTGACGGAACTCGCCGGTGACAATATGCGAGGTGGAGAACGGCGACTTGCTTTGGATAAGTTCGTCGTCGTAGATGGCCGGATAGTGTCTGTTAATAAACGCAGACATCCGCCCGGCGTTCGATGATGCTCCTTGATTGAATCGTTTCTTTCGCAAGCTTGCCGAGGACCAGTGGCAGCTTGTTGTTGCCGCCCGGTAGGACGCATCTCATTTGAAACGCGACGCTCTTCTCTGAAACTGAAACGCCGCCGTCGGTGGACGTGCAGGCCAGGGGGCCGTTCGCCACTCCGAAGAACGACTTGACAATTGACTTGCACAAGCGAGTCAGGCTTGCCACCTCGTCGTCGTCGGCATCAGAGACACCCCCTTCGTCCGTCCTCGGTAGTTCCATCAGTGGCATGCGGCATTCTCGATAGGCGTTGACGAGGAGGAGGCTCTGAGCCTTCACGCGCTCATCGTTCTCTTTATCCATCTTCTCGTACCGCGCCTTCATACTCACAAACGAATGAAAAAATGGCCTCGAACTCCGGGGTTCAGAGAACCCAGAAAAAACTCGCGCTCGCTGTCGTCGTGGACTTCGGACTCCGGACACGAGATCTTCAACGCCTCTTTCTGCACTCCGCTCGGAAATTTGTGCTTTGGTTGGTGCTCAACGACAAATGCCTGTCATTCTCTTCGACGTTCAGCAGCAGCAGTCCACCCTTCCACCAGGTGCCAGGCGTGGAAAATTGGTATTCCTTCGAAAAGTCTTCGAACACCACGAGCTTGCTCTCTGCGCGGCACCTTCCTTCTGAACCCTCCCGATGCTGATGTCATGACCGCTTCTTGCTCGCTGTGTCGCGAGACGAGGTTAAAGTTAAGGATTGAGTGGGGTTGGACCCATTGTTTGTTTCAACCAGCGTAAACAACACGGAGAGACGCGGCGCTCCCACACCGCAGGCGTCCGCATCCGCGAGGTGTCCGCATCCGCTGGGTGTCCGCATCCGCTGGGTGTCCGCATCCGCTGGGTGTCCGCATCCGCTGGGTTGTCCGCATCCGCAGGTCCCCTGGTCGGTCGCGGACACTTGCGGTCACGGTCCAAATCCGCGAGTCGGATGCGGACACGATCCGCGAGCTTCTTTATTGCTATCTCAAGCACTAGCAGCGTAGCCTTTGTGGTGGGTGGTCTTGTTATCTATCTGTCCATAACAGGAGACTCAAGACAACAAACCAAGGGTTTAGTTTTAAGCTTTCTTAATTTTCGCCCGCATGTTGAGCCAGGTGCTCGGCGCGATCGGCGGCGCGCAGGCGGTGATAATCGTGCTCCTTAGTTTGAACGTGCGTCCCGTCGTGCGGCTCGTCGAGGTGGAGATGGGGGCGTGGGCGCGCGCGGTGTTGGGGGGGATTGCTGCGTACGCAGCTTTTGGGGTTTTAACGCTCGCGAGTCAGGGGGGTGATAACACACCGTTTGCCATCGTCGAGCGGCTTCGCACCGAACGCGATACTCTCCTCGCCTCGTTCGTACTGTTCGCCGCGGTGTTGATGCGACTCGCGGGTCAGCAGAGTCGTTCGATCGCGGGATTGGAGGCGAAGTTGGAAGCGATGCGACGGCAAGCAGAAGGCGCCGCGAAAGCCTACGAAACTCTATTGGAAGAAACAAATCGGGCATCCCCAGAGGCCGTGCGCGAGCAGGACGCCAAGATCGAAGCGATGCAACGCCAGGCCGAAGGCACGACGAGAGCCTACGAAGATCTGCTCGCAAAAGTAGGTTCCCCTCAAGAAATCGACAACCTCAAACAGGACAACAAGGACCTCGCCGAGCAAGTCAAACGCCTCGAGCGCCGCCTCGAAGACTACGACCTCATGTTTCCCGACGCAAAAAAAAAACACGTGTAGAAAAAAAGGGGCGCGTGGTGCGACGAGAAAAGATTCATCAAAAAAAAAAAAAATAATAATAATAATAACCCTGCTGCATGCTGGTGCCATCATCATCGTCGGAAAATGTAGGTAGTAAAAAAAAATTAGGATTATTATGACCAGCAGCAACGAGTTCTCATTGCCGCCGGCATCGACCGCGACCGCGTACGCCGTCCCGAGCACGTTCGTGATGCCGCCGCCGCAGACCGACATGCTGATCGTGTGGGGCGTGAATCTGGACCACATTAGCCTCGCTGAGGAGTTGGGGAAGAATAAGTTGAGGGCGACCGCGTTGCTGCGCGAGACCCGCGCGGACGAGTGGGCGGCCCCGTTCAACGGGCCGCAGGGCGGGCTGACGAAATGCTGCCGGCGGCTCCGGGACTCGCGGTACGAGACGCTCGGGGCGATCGTCCGCGATGTGCAGGGAATCTGGCAAAGAGCGTTCGAAGACTACGAGCCGTCGTTCGACGTTCACATTATGGCCCGGTCGCTCTGCGGAAAATTCAAGGACCGCGTGGCCGTCGCCGTCAAGGCGGGCGATTTCGTGGCGCAGGCTCCCCTCGAGGCGCCGGTTCCAGCCCCCGTGGCGGAGCGCAAGAAACCGGGACCCAAGCCGCGCCGGCACAAGGCGAAGCGCGCCGAGCCGAAGGGACTCAAGAGGCGAACCCAGATCGAGCGCGGCGCCTACAGCGCCAAGCTCGCGCGGCTCTGCGAGGATTCGTGGTCGACGGCCCTCGGGAGGGAGGCGCGGATCGGTCAGTTGTTGGTCGAGTTGGATCCGAACGACGAGACGCGGCGCGCGGCCGCGCGCATCTACGCGCGCGAAGCCAAGCTGCCGCTCGAGGAAGAGGACACGTCGCCGCGCAATGTCTGGCTTCCGACCTTGGTGCGACTCATGCAGAAATTGATCGACGATTTCAAGAAATCAGAAGCTCGAAAAATTCTCGAACCCGGAAACTTCTGGAAGCTCACCGCGGCGATGGAACGCGAGGAGCGCGCGCTCGGGCGGACGGGACAGCTCAACGCGACCCTCAAGCGCCTCGCCGACCGTCACGCGCGCTTGGCCCAGCTCCTTTTGTTTAAGGAATTGGTGACCTTTGAAGAAGAAGAAAATGAAGATGATAAAGACTTGGCCCAATTGTTGAAGTGTTGCGCGTCGAATTCTAAAGTTCACCAAAATCTCACCACTGCCGTCGCCAACGATCGACAAAAGCTCCGCGAAATCCGCGTCGTCCGCTGCGCCCTTCTTCTGGCCCGTCGCCACCTCCTCTTGGTCTACATCGACATCGACAAGAGGATTCCCTCGGCCTGCGTCCGGGATCGCACGAAGACTCTCCTCGAAATTCTCGAGCCCTGGAACACCGAGGACCCGCTAATCGACCCCGACGACGCCCGCCACCGCCGCCGTGTCCTGGCCGACTTCCAGCCCCTCACCATGGCCGACTGCGGCCTCGACTTCGTCCAGCTCAAGCTCAAGAACAAGGACCCACACCCCGCGCCAACCGACGGCACCACCATCTAGTCCGTGTGCCTGTGTTTTTATTTTTTGAGCTCATCTTCCTCTTTCGAATTCTCATTTTGGAGCGGCAGCAGCAGCAGCAGCAGCAGCAGCATGTTTTGATCGGTTTTTTTTTTTTCCCTAAATTTTGTGGCATGCAGCACGATATTTTATAACAACACCTTGAACGGTTTTTCCTTTCTTCGTTGTTAAGCTGAACACAATACGACAAGATGCCGTAGGGCTTCGCGGACACCGTCGTTCGTTCGCACTCGACGAGGTCGTCGTTCGAAGCAGCGACGCTTCTAGGACGATAGCATCATCGACAAGATGCAGCCAAGATGATGGATGTCACGGCACAATTAGGAAAAAAACCTCCCTCCCTCCCTCCCTCCCTCCCTCCCTCCGAGGTGGCTGCCAACATCGCCGCCGTAGCAGGCGACGTCGCCACAACCCTTGGTGAAACAACTCGAAGTGCCCGCCGCTTCAATCGCCCAGCCGCGCACGACATCGCCCGACATTTTTTGAGGAGTAGGTGGGGTAATAAGCAGGTCGACCATCCGGAGGCGTCTCCCTGGGCAAGTCCGCCGAGGCCGTCGACGATGCCAGCCAGAGAGCGGGCGGTTGCCAGACGAGGCCTCAACGTCGGCTCCGTCATTTATTAGAATTGCTGCATTTTCCGCTCGGAAGCGCTGCCGCGTGTCTCTTGCGTTGCTTGGTTGCGTGACGGTAGAATATTTTTCTTTCCCATCGAAAACAAGCAACGATGTTTTTTTGGAGACACGCACCAGCTTCAATCGGCAAGCCTGTCACCTTCAAGTGAGGCGGTCCCCATAACTCTGAGAGCACACGTACTAACTTTGTCGGCAAGCTCCGAACCGACTTCTTACGACCACGGTAGTTTCACAACATGATCGATGCTTGGTGAATATGTAAGAGCTAGTTCGGCCGGTTCCAGGTGGTACTCTTGGTGTTGTGATCGACGTAGTAGGTCCGTCCATCAGAGGTGCGCTTCTCTTCCCAGCCAGGAGGGAGGTAAGACCCGGTCGGTTGGGCGACCTGGGGAGGGAGGTAAGACCCGCCTGGTTGGGCGACCTGGGGTTGGGCTGGTTGAGCTACTTGGACGGGAGGTTGGACTGGTTGAGCTACTTGGACGGGAAGCTGGGCTGGTTGAGCTACTTGGACGGGAGGTTGGACTTTAGCGTAGAAGTATCCGCCTTCTGGGACCGCCGGAACGTAGACGGTGAGGCTCTGCCCATCGACGACTACATTCAATGGACTCCCGACGGGAACGCCGGGGGGCCGTTGCACGGATATCATTCGCTCTTGAACGACCTGTGTTTGCGCCGGTTGTTGGACGATTTGTTGCGCCGGCTGTTGCACGATTTGTTGTTGTTGCGACGTCCGCGGACGCGATGCGTAGGCCGCTCCGGCGCCCAGCGCCGCACCCGCGACGACGGCGCCACCGAGGAGAAGCGGATCCGCACCCCAGGGCCGCGGCGGTCCGTAGTACGGACCGGGAAATCCGGGGCCGCAAGGCCCGGGGCCGCCGCCGCCCATGTCGCCGCCGCCCATGTCGCCGCCACCCCCTACGTCGTCACCCCCATAGTCATCATCGCCACCACCATAGTCGTCATCGCCGCCGCCGCCGTAGTCTTCATCGTCGCCACCATAATCTTCATCGCCACCAAAGTCACTCATTTCTGTATTTGTGATCCCTTTTTGGCTGGCGCGGCGCTCTTCTGGAATGAATTACAAGGATCCTCAAACAACCCCACAATTTTTTTTTTTCGTGTGCCCCTCGCAAACACTCGCAGTCGCCCGACTCTCTCCAAGTGCAGGCACGTTCACCTGGGTCACACCTCACACAGCTTCGTGCTGCGCAGCCTGCGCTCGCTTCGACCCGTGTCTACAGGGCTCTGACCATGATGTTTCGCCCTTCGAGAGGGGGAATCGACACGCCGCATGCGTCGGTGCTGCGGCCTTGGGCTCTGCGCATGACGACTCTGCTGCGGGGAAGAGGCGGCTATTGCGCAGCACGCGGAGGGTAGGATGGAGTCGTCGACTCATTGAAAAGACGATGTCGTCGGGCTTGGGCAAGAGGACACGGAATGACGTCATCCACAATACTAAAAATGTGCGCCGCCATTCTCACGGTTGTTGTTGTTGTTGTTGTTGTTGTTGTGAGAAGAAAAAGGCGCTTGATTAGCCCATTTGTTATTAGAAGTATATAAGGACTAGTGGTCGTCGGGGGAGGGGTCTTCTCGTCGTCGGGGGCGCGGCCTGAGGTGGAATTTCGTCGAAGCGTCGTGGTAGTAGTGGTGGGTGGTGTGGTGGAAGGTGCAGCAGACTGCGCAGAGGGCGGCGAGGGAGGTGAGGAAGCATAAAAGAAAGGCGACGGCGGCGGCGATGAGGGCGTCCTGGACGGTGATCATGTCCTGGACCGTGAGGATCGTGTTCCTCTCCTCCGTCGTCGTCGTCGTCGTCGCGAGACAGGCGTGGAGGTTGGCGAGGTAGAAGTCGACGATCGATTGGTTGCGTTCTAGACCGCGGAGCTTGTCCATGATCGAATTGGAGGATTCGAGGTTTATATTCCGAAATTTCTGCTTGAAGTCGCGAAAGTCGAGGTTGGAGCAGTCTAGGTGCGGCGGCTCTGGTGGTGGCTCTTGCTGCTGCTCCTCTAGTTTCGGCTGCAGCAACGTCGTACCGTGGACTTTGATTTGCGACAACGTACACGCGTATTCGTTGCCGTGGTGCGACAGAAAATGAAACTTCAAGTACCGAACCCAGGTTGGCAGAATTTCAAAGCTCTGTTCGCCTTCGCCGTACGCGGCTTCGAACGTGCCGAGCGATTGCCATTCGGAAGTGGGAAAAATGCGCGATCCAAAAACTTCAAAAGTACGTACACCCGACGAGTACTTTTCGTACTGCGCGAGCACCACTTCTTTCGCTTGTATGTCCTCCGACAATCCGATGGTCAACATCTTCTCTTCGGCACAGGGTGTGAGCCCGTACTTGTCCTTGTCGTCCAACAACAAATTCTGGAACCCCTTCGACAATTCGGACGTTTCAAGAACAACGGCACCAGACTCCATCGACGCGTAGTTGATGAGTTTCACCGCCTTCTTCGTCCCGTTCGTCGTCGCGTTCGA
This sequence comes from Chrysophaeum taylorii, assembly GCA_029834535.1. Lineage (NCBI taxonomy): Eukaryota > Pelagophyceae > Pelagomonadales > Pelagomonadaceae > Chrysophaeum > Chrysophaeum taylorii. The sequence goes on along the minus strand of JAQMWT010000044.1, from coordinate 65,555 downwards.
TGTCTCGTTGTTTCTGTCATCGCCCGATGCCACCGCCAGCAAGAGCCACAGCATCTATCTCTCTCTCTAGGGTTATTACGATTAAAACAAACAATGCTTCAACTTTGATGATATGTGGGGTTGTTTGCGGCCGTATATACCAACCAAGATCTCGTACTCCCTAGCTCAAGAAGAACGCGACGAATGGCGACGGGCGAGCGCCTAGTGTGCGTGAGTACGAGAGCAGCAGCGTGGGAAGCAGAGAAGTCAACCAGTCCTGTCCAGAGTCAGGTTGGCGAGTACAATTTGATGGAGCAAGAGTAGCCACACAACTCTGAGGAGCGCTGTCGGGTGGCTAATTGCAAAACGTGGAACTTCAAACCTGGATGGCGCGCATGACTTCTTGCACGGGCCGACAACAAAAAAAAATCCGGAAGAGCAAAGCGAGAGGATGGACATCGGCAGGCTCGTAAGGCGCGCAAGCCGCGGAAGCTGCGTCAGCAAAGTGGAGCAAACCCTTTCAAACAACAGACGGCGCCGCTGGAAAGGTGGCAAAGCATGGCAGAAACGCGGTGTGCAAGAAGGCTTCTTCCGCTCCACGCGGCCCACGCGCCGCAAGCCCATCAGCAGCAAGATGTTGGAGAGACTCGACTCGACAAAAAAGGTGAACTAACTGGGTGGGAAGAAGATTGCGACGTTCCGGAGGGTGTCAAACGCACCAAAATGTGTCGTGAAGTGCGCAATCGCATCCCAAATTCATATCGCTGGATGTGACGACCACGGCGCTGGTCTAGGACCAATCGAGCGGAGAACGTGGCCCGCGTAGGAAACCGGGCGGCTCCGTAGGTGCCGGAACCACCGAGGGTTGGATGCGCGGCGGCGGCGGCGGGTATGGTAACAAGTAAGCGCATTGCAGCGGGACTTATCGGAGGCGGCGGCGGCAAAGAGTAAGTAAGGGTTTTAAAAAACTCGCCAGAGTGGCGGCGGCGTTTCAGAGGGGGAAGGTGACGCATACCACCGACGCAAGAGACCGTGACGACGACTTCCGTGGCATTCGGCAAACAAACCATGCTGCAGGATTCCAGTCAAGCGACAAATCGGAATAGCGAAACGGTCAAACGCGGGTGTGTCTGCCGCGACGCCGTGGACGTATACGACCTTCGTACCAAAAAGTTTACCATGCCACTGCAGCTCGCGGTTATGTATGTGTCCGGGATTCCAGAAAATTCACGCACACGTGCGTGGATTACTATATTCTTCTTCGCTCGAAGAAGAAGACTATTCTCCCAGCCTCGGAGTTTTTGCCTATCATGCGCGAGTTACAAACCACCTCAGTAAAAAATGTGGTCCTATCCCGGACATTATTCTCCAGGGGGATATGTTGGATGCATATGCCAACATATCTCGGGACGAGAAAATAAATTTATTATTCTAGAGCTCGAACGACGACCCCCCTCCCTCCAATTGTTGTTGGAAGGAGGATGAACCCTTCTCTTTAGGGTTAGGATGATTGATTTGTGCGGCTTCCAGAGCGAGGGGTTGATAATCTTGAACAGCGTGTTTAGCGGTCAACTGTTGGACGTGCTGTGGCAGAACACGCGGCGGCGCGTGTGTGCGGACGGCGGTGCGAATCGAGTCTTTGACCTCCGCCGCTACACCCCCGACGCGGTGGTGGGTGACCTCGACTCGATCCGTTCTGACGTCACAGATTTTTACGCCGACAGAATCTTTCGCGTCGCGGACCAAGACAGGAACGACTTGGACAAAGCGATCGACTACTTGCGCGACGCCAAATCGATCGCGATTCTGGGTGCGTTCCGAGGAAGATTCGATCAAGTGATGGCGACGTTCGACGCGATGCACCGCTGGAACGAGATATCGATGAGACTCTACGGCGACGAGAACGTCGCGACCTTGCTCGCCCCAGGAATTCACACGATCCGCGTTCGAGCCGGAATCGAGGGGCCGCACTGCGGCCTCGTTCCGATTGGTGCGCCGTGCGTCGTTTCGACGGAGGGCTTAGAGTGGAACTTGAACAACCAACGGCTCGAGTTTGGCCACCTCGTCTCTACCTCGAACCTCATCCGCTCCGACACCGTCACCGTCCGCACCTCGCACCCCCTCGTCTGGACCACCGAATTCCACCTCGATCGCCTCCCAACATCCTTAGGATAAGTAAAATCTTTGTTAGGGTTGGTTCGTTGTGCCTGCCTGTCGTATGGCGAGGGCGGTTATTTGGGATGGCGTCGTCTTCGAACCAGATTTCTTCTTCAGTGTCGTCGTCGCCGCCGCTTCTGCTTTGCTTCACCTTCCACCATATTTTTGCTCCTTCTTCGCCGCCCTTGCCTCTAGCTTTTGTTGTCAGCCGCCTTTTCTCGCTTCCCCTCCTCCTGCTCATCCGTTCTTGGAATGTCCATGACAAAAAAAAATACTTGTCCTGCTTCTGGCTGCTCGTGTTGACACAAGTACGTACATTTTCTTTCCTCGCAGACATGACATTCTTTCTTCTTTTTATCGCCGGAGAACAACAACAACACGCAATGCTCCTTTTCGTTGCTGTCGGTCGTTATTGTGTGTAGTAGGGCACATGCCTTTGATCTTCGAAAAGAGCGAACTACACCGAAACTTTTTTGTTTTGAGGAGCGAAGGAAAAAAAAGAGGAAGCATCCCCCCCGTCTTTCTTTCTTTCTTTCTTTGGGGCCGACCGGATCTCGATGTCCCGCGCCACCCTTACTTAGCTTATTCCACTCGACATCAGGCTGCCGTCGTCTTCCTAATCCCCGTGCTTGCCAGCGGCGATCGGGTCGCTCTCCGTTTCAAGCGCTTCGCGTGTCGTGTTCCCCCGTTGGCCTGGCCTCGCGCGTCGGATTCGACCTGACCGCCGTGTCTACGGCGGGCGCATTGATGAAACCTCGACGGTTTCATCAATGCGAAATCGTCGTCAGCAGTATTCTGGCGCGTCGTCGTCGACCAAAGCTTCGCGCGCTGGTTGCTCGACAATTGGATTTCGGACGAGCGGGGCGGATGGCGAACTAGCGCAGAAGGCAGCGCGATCGATAAGCAACGTCGAGGATGGAAAAAATCCGACGCTGCGTACCTTTGGTCCAAATTGCCAAAACACACATCTCGCTAGCAGCCCCCCCTTTGTGGACGAGGTCAACGAAGCAGTATCAGAGCCTCGACACCGTCGTCACCAAAAACCTTCCTCGGGACGCGCGCTACCCAACATTCGAGATTCGGGCCTTCTTTCGAGCCGATGCCTGTTTTGAAGAATGCAAGCGCTGACGCCTCCCGCTCGACGACGCCTTCGTCTCGCGGCCTTCTTCGAAGCAAGGTTCAAGGTGCGCGTCGGCGGTCCGCGACGCCGAATCGTACCGGAAATAAACCTGTCTCGCGCCGGGCATTTCGCGGCCGATGGCGCGAGTCCGGCAAGTCGATGGCCGACTACGTCCAGTCGGTGCCGTCGACGACGACCAGACGATCGTGTCCCAGCAAGAGCCTGGCCGCGTGGGTAGGCTCGAAGAAGCGAAGGCGGTTGGGGATATGAGGTGATCTCGATCGGGGTGGGCGCCCCCACGTTCAACATCGAAGGGCGACCGTTTTTTCGAGCGTAAGTAAGCGTTTCCTGTTGAATTCTGTCTCTGATCGTGAGATACGGCGGAGGCAGCGAACAGACGCGCGGCGCCATCATCGACGCCCCGAAAGAAACAAAGATCATCGAAAGCCTCGACGTGCTCAATGCCGCTTTCTTCATGCTCTCGAGTCGCCGCTCTTGAATTACGTTGTCGATTTCGTCCGTAGATGAGCTGAGCGACAAGAACAGAAGATCTTGGCCGTCGAGATCGCCGCGATCGCGACGGCGGGGCCAACTACGTCCACTTGAAGCAGCAAGTCGAGGAGGAGCTTCTTCGCGATGCGAACATCAAACGAGCCATCGACGCGTGGGCGTTTCTCGTTTCGGGCGAGGGCAGATCGTGAACACCTCGTCTGCGACATTCTCGTGCTCCATTCTCTCGTTCTTCGCGAACACGGGTTTGCCGTCGCGCACCGAGGAGCCGCTCGTGGATTCGGACGATCTCCCCACGCTTGGTGGTCGATTCAGCCAATTCTCTCGTACGTACGCGTGTTTTTCTGTGATGTTTGTGTCCGTCGATTTGAGAGCTTGGGCGTCGCGGCGAAAAAGGCAGAAATCATTCCTTGGAATCCGAGAGGACCCCCCCAAACTCTAAAGTAACAAACGCCCGAGATATGATATGATTGACGATTTCAGAAGAAGAAGAAATGCTCCGAAAAAAAACACGACGCTTCAGACGCTCTATAATAGGTGCGTCCTTTGATTATTAAAAGTCCCTCATAACCAATGTCGCCGCATTGTCTCGAACAACAAATTTATGGCTCGAACGTGTCCAACGTTATCCTTCGCAGTTCAAATAACGTCGGTGACGAGGGCGCTATGGCGGCTATTTCGAAAATGCTCGCAAAAAACACGAGGTGCTCTCTCTTAGGTTTGTTATCTCTTCGCAACGAGAGCTCTCGGCGATTATCGTTTCTCCTTTTTGTGTGATACCGACTGCTGCTCGGAGATGCAACGGCTATGGCTATTATGTCAGAAACGCCCAAAACAAAGGCGACGCTCCAGGAGCGTATTTCGATCCCATCGATGAGTGCTGTCGCTCCTCACACCCATCTCTGTTTGTCGATTGATACCGTCGCGTGTCTCGCAGCCGCAACGCGGGCGATTGCTCCTCCAAAAAAAAAAACACGACGCTCCGGGCGCTCTGGCTGGCTTGGGTGCGTATTGCGACGACAAACAACATGGACGTAATCGAATCACCGATGCCCCGGCAAAGCAGAGCTTCGAGCTGCTGCTGCTCCGCCATCGCTATCCTTTCATTTTCTCTCTTTTGAATTTCCGACGAGAAGCGCCGACGACGCGATGCTCGAGAGAGAGATACGCACCTCTTTACTAACTCTATTGTGAAACACACTCCTCTTAATATCTACCACCCCGCGTATATAGCGAGGTGTTGCTTTCAGCAAGGTGTGGGAGAGACGTCGGCGATTTTAATCATGCTCCAGGAGAGAGATGGCCTCTCGTCGCTTCGCGCCCCGAAACCGCAAAGCCCCGAACGCGCATCAGATTCAGGTGTGGTACTTAACCAGCCCATCATTTCAGGCGACGAGTTTATTGCGTTCTTGGGCGGTACCTTTTGTCGGGAAATGTCGATTTTCGACGACACACCGTTAAAACAAAACTTCATTAACGCCGCGAGGCGACGAGAACGTTGCGACTTTGCTCGCCGCAGGCAGGAAACCCGCAAGATCCGCTTTCGAGCCGCCGTCGAGAGGCCGCACTGCGGCGACATCTTGGTGTAGAGTGGAAAGAATCAGCACCTCGAGAGTTTGGCCGCCCTCGTTTGCACCTCCAACCATCGCCCTCCCCTCCTTTGGACCACCGTAAGCCTATTGTCGGCGCCGAGTTTTCGTAGACCCACTTGTGCCTGCTTATTCTCGCGCGCCCACGAAGGCATTGTCATGTGTTAAACTCGAGCGCTGTCGGAGTTTTTTTTTTATCTTGCCCTCGTCGTTGCTCGCGACGTTGAGTTTGATGCTTCCCCCCGCGTGTTCTCGGGACTGTTTTTTATTTGGCAAGGATTACTAAATTGTGGAGTGTCTGGCACCGCTACGCTAGCGTTGTCTTCAGATCTCGTGTCTTTCTTTTCAGTAGCTTGTCTTCCGCGGTCTCCATTTCTGCGCCGGCTTTTTTCTCTACTTCCGTTCCTTCGCCGACTTTCGTGCTTTCCACCACCTCGTGGTGTTGGCCCTTCTGCTTGCACCATTATTTCCTCGCCCTTCTTAGCATCCTGCCGCTCCGTTTCGCTCTCTCCTTTTCGCACCTTTCCTGCGTATACCCCCACCCCCTTTCTTCTCTCTCTCTTGGTGGCTCCCTGCTTACGTTCCTCTCCATTGCGCTTTCTTTCTTTCTTTCTTTCTTTCTTCGATGTCCCATTGTGTTCGTTTCTCCTTTCTCTTCCTCTGCATTCGTCCGCTCTGGCATTTTTTTGGAATTTCCATGCCATGGTAGAGTACAATACAGCCGGCTTGCGTCTCGGCACCCCTCTCACTCCGTCGCCCCTCCCACGTTCTCCCGCTTCTGGCTTTTTGAGCCTTGAAGATGTCCTGTTCCACTGCGGTCATTTGTGGTCTTTTCTTCTTTCCTTCATCTTCCTCGCCGATCATCCATTCTGGTTCTTCGAGCCTGGGTGTCTCTAACCATAATAATTTTAATTTTTTTGTGTATTTATTTATGTCATCACCACGCCCGCCGCTACTCTCTATTCTTCTTTCCCCTCGCCCTCTTCGAGCTTCACTCCTTCTTCCCTTGCTCCCTTCTTCCTACCTTTGCCTCTGATGAGTATTTGCGTTCTTGCTTCCCCCCCTCTGCGCGCATATCCTTTGTATTCTCGGTGCTTCCTTGTTTCCTTGCGCTCATCCATTCTGGCTCTTTGAACCTGGGAGTTACAAACCATAATAATCTTAACTACTACTACTAATAATAATATAATGATAATCTTCTTGTCTCTGAAATGCTGGAGCCCTCGAGTTACTTCCCACAGTAACTATTCTCATACCGCTGTGGGACAACAAGACCAGCGTTTTTGTGCATTTACTAAATCTGTGAGGAAGCTATGACACTTACCCCTGCACCACGTCCCCATTATAGTTCTCTCATCCCCATTTCAGTTCTCACATGGCAGCAGGTGTTCTCCACGGTTGAGCCTCTGTTTGACTTCGTGGCGACACCTCCTCGGCCCCAGTTCATTACTACGTGTTCGGTTCGTTGTCGTCTATCATGTCTTCGATCGAAATTCAAGCTAGCAAGCTTTCGCACAAACTTGATGCCTTCAGCGGTGAGCGACATTTTTTTTTTCCCACCAATGGCACGTCGTCTTGAGAACATTATCATCTCCACCGGCGATCACATTATCTCGACCAACGATCCTTGGACTAGCATCTCAGCATCTCGCTGCTCTGAAGAAGAATTTCTCAGCATCTCGCTGCTCTGAAGGCGAATTTCGCCTCAAGTAACAACGTTGATATCCATGAAAACCGCGACATGAACTTCACGCGACTTTACAAGCGCATTACCGATGTCTACATGGGCCGTGGGGATCGCGTAGCGAACTTCCTCAACAAGTTCATCATCGGAGTATACAAGTTGCTTGGCATTGTACCTATCACCGGCGTTCAAGTTGCTCGGCATTTTACCTATCACCGGAGTTCAAGTTGCTCGGCATTGTACCTGATCCGACGCACCCTCGAGTGTGTCTTCGCATTTGACTGCGTGCATCGTGCTTCAAGCCTTACTGGCTTTGTTTTATCGTCTCGCGTTTCGTACCGATGAATGTGGTTGTACCCTTGAGAAGTTCACCAACTATCAATTTCGATGGCATGCACACCCACTTCCGCCGCGCTATCCGCCGCGTCGTCAGCCACGACTTCCGACTCTTCCAACTGACCTACCCTAGACGCTCCCCTTTCCCAACAACCTGGCTCTACTCGATTCCGACGCACTACCCAATGTCATTTTGGCGGCTGCTGCAAGGATCATCACTTTAAAGGGGACTGCCGCAAGTTTCAAAGTTCCTAGCTATTCCACGACAACGCCCTACCCACCATCGCCGTTCTTCTCAACAGCGCAACACTTCCAATGACTCCAACAACACCCAACAACACCCAACAACTGTTACAACACCAGCCCACCAAAACCACCAGTAACACTACCTTTTCTGCTCCTATGCCTACTCCAACCTTGACTGATTCTAGTTCCACTCCGCCGCGTTTCTTAATACCACCAACTATTACACCCCCTTCACCGCCTTAAACGGCCGCACCCAACGTCTCACATCCACCTACCGATACTCTATCTTATCATCTTTGCACCTTTCTGCCAATCAAGATAATTCCAAGTCAGCGTGTGTACCGCCGATTTTCTGCCGCAAGCTCATCAACAACCCCATCCCATGGAAGCCCCTCGTTTTTGTTTTTAGCTCCCATTGCACAGGCGCCCTTCGTTCTGTATTTTCCGCTATTCGTTGCTCCACCCCCCGTTCTGTATTTTCCCCTCGTCGTTGCTCCTCTCCTCATTCTGTCTTTTCACCTCGTCGTTGCTCCCCTCCTCGTTCTGTATTTCACCTATTCGTTGCTCCACTCCCCGTTGTGCATTTTCACCTATTCGTTGATCCACTCCTCGTTGTGCTTGTCGGTTTTGGTCATACCAGCGAATCACGTTCCATCGCGCATTTCACCCGCCACAACTAAGCTGTGCCTGTCAGTTTTTCGCGTGCGCAGCGTGCTTCCTATGTGGTTGGATTGCTCATCTTCGGAATCCTGGACAGACGCTTCTCTGCTGTGTGATTTGTGGTTCTCCTTCGCGCACTATCGCCTTTTCGCCGCTTTTCTGACCTTTACAATCCGGTTTTGCTCTTGCAGTGAATTCCGTGCTCAGCACCCGCGACGCTATCTGCAATGTTCTTACGTGCCACTGCGACGCTAAGTGTCGCCAACTTCTACCGCAGTCTATTCGAGTATGACGAGCGAAGCTCGCCGCTTGCTCCTCCAACGTTGGCCCATATGGCAACTTCGTTCTTGCGAATGCGAAAACGGGCCACTTCCTTATCTGCCACAGCAGGCTGGCATACAGCAGCCTGGTCTACCCGTGTTCGTTCCTTACACCGCTGGCGCGTCCGAAGTCTTCCATTTTCGCGTACAGGACGCGGTCGTGCCCATGGCAACTTGCTCGCACCACAACAACCAAACACCCACGTTCGCATCAAACCTGTTTACGCCTGTTTTTGCTTCTGTCGACTCCGACCATCGTCATAACCTGGTCAACATGCACCATGCAACGTAACCTGGTCACCATGCACCATGCAACATATCTGCCCAAAGGCCACGTTCTCATCAGACGTCTGGTACACTGCCATCATATATACCAACCAGCCTGTGTTCCCGCTATCTTTACCCCGCTGCGATCCTCAGTGGCAACAATCGCTTAACGCAAGTCTCCCCAGCACTTTTGTCGCTCCTGTTCTTCAGACCTCCATTTTGCTGACAGTTTCGCTTATCAGATTTCTTGCAATGTCAACCACCGAAGGAACTTCAACGTTGTTCCGCCTTTCAGCTCTCGTCTACTGTTGCCCCATTGTCACCTGTTCCTGCTGTTGCCCGATTGTCACCTGTTCTTCCGCTGTTCTTCCGCTGTTGCCCCCTTGTCCGCTGTTGCCCCCTTGCCCCCTGTGTTTGATGAGAATGCGCCGGTTTCACTGGGACTGATCACCCCATCACGTGAACCGACCATTCTACGAGCTCATGAACTCCGACGCACCAAAGAGAGAAAACAGCAGAAAGTGCAAAAGAGAGAAAACAACAAAAAGTGCAAAACAAAGTCGAGCAAACCAGAGCCGACAAAACCAAAGAGCCCAAAACCTCCTGAGGAAAGTGCAAAACAAAGTCGAGCCAAACGGAGCCGACCGCGCAAAGTCGACCAAAGCGCATTACAACAACCAACAAACTTTCATACTGGCGTTTGTCAACAACGCAATGTCGATTCTGTTTCATCCCGTCACAATGTCGATTCTGTTTCCTCTGTCGCTTCTGTTTCCTCCTGTAACTCTTTGTATGTCTCTTATGTTAGCTTTCGTTTGTTAGTTCATTATGTCTTCCTTCCCCTTTGTTTAGCTAACACCCTTGTTGATCCCCATGCACATGTTTATTACTCTGCTTCCGAAGAAACCTCTCAGTATTCATACATTGACGAAACTACCGTTACTTCCACCCATTTACGTAGAGCTTTAGCTCAGACCAATCCTGAGCGTCCTGGCTGGTTGCAAGCCATCGCTAAAGAGTATAGCTCCCTTGGTCAGCTTGGTTGCTGGGATGTTGTTCGCCTTCCTTCGACTTTTTCTGGCAACATTTGTACCCTCAAGTGGATCCTTCGCAAGAAGTATGACTCTGGCCGCTTCAAATCGTACAAGGCTCGCCTCGTTGTCCGCGGTTACACCCAGGTTCACGGCATTGATTATCATGACACCTACTCACCGGTTGCTAACATCGTCACGACCCGTTTCTTTCTAACCTTTGTCGCTGTTCATGACTGGGATTTGCACAAGTTGGATGTCAACTCCGCTTTTATCCAAGCTCTCATTGACGAAGACATCTATGTCTGGCCACCCGAAGGCTATGCTCCTCGCCAACCCACCGATGGTTCCAAAATCGTTTACAAGCTCCGTCGCTCTTGGTATGGTTGCAAACAAGCTTGTCGCAATTGGTGGCTTTATTTGGCACGCTTTCTCGTCAATGACTGTGGCTTCGTCCGCGGATCTGGTGACACTTGCAGCTACACACTCATGCTTAAGTCTACTGTCGTTCAGCGCCTTGTTCTCGTCGTTGATGATCTTCTTGTGGCGCACCCCCGTTCTTGCATTGGCCATTACCAAGCTTCCTTTTTGCGTTTTTCAAAGCCTTCCCACTTCCGTTGGTCTCCGCCTTACGCGTGCTCGCGCACGTCGCAAGCTCGCTATCTACCAATCCCATGCTATCCGTGAAATCCTCACCGAACATCGCTTCATCAACAGTAAACCAGAATTTACTCCCGCTCCCAATGGTTCTTCCTCTTTCTGCGGCTGCTTCTCCTGCACCTGGCTCCCCTGCTCACGTCTTCATGGCACGCATCCCTTTTCGTCGTATTCTCCGTTGTGTCTTGTTTCTTCCTGTTATGCCTCGCCCTGATATCACTTGGACCGTCAATCCGTGTGCGCCTTTTACTGACAATCCTGGTAAACCCCACTGGCGCGCCTTATCTCATACCCTCCGTTATCTCCATGGTACTCAAGATCTTGCCCTTGTTCTTGGTCGCGCTTCTACCCTTCGTCTCTGTGGTTATTCCGACTCCAGCTGGGCCGACGACCCTGATGACCGCCACTCCACTACTGGCTTTTGTTTTCTCCTTGCTGGCTCTATGATAGCCTACTGCTCACGCTCGCAGTACTCCCTCGCCCGCTCCTCTTTTGAAGCTGAATTGCTCGCTCATTACGCCGCTACTGCTAAGCTCTCTTGGCTTCTCAAACTTTTTGATGACTTTGCTCTCCCTCGTCACACGGTACCAATGTATGTCGATAATAACAGAACCACCGTCACCCAAGTCCGTCTCCACTGTCTCACGCGGCGCACCCGCCATATTGATATTCGTTTTTACAGCACCGCCGAATATCATCATCGCAACCACATCATTGACCTCCAACATAGCGATATCTTCACCCGCAGTACGGAAGCTCCTTCCTTCCTCCGGCTTCGTGCTCGTTACCTCACCTCGTGACTTCGCCCTGATATCTCCTGTCTCTTTCTGCCACACTGCCTCTCCTGACGTCTTCCTTCAAGCTTCTCCTTTGTGAGGATCTCACTCACCCCTTTTTTCCTTTTCTTTCTTTTCCAGCACCTGTGTGACGAAGCTATGACACTTACCCCTGCACCACGTCCCCATTATAGTTCTCTCATCCCCATTTCAGTTCTCACAAAATCAGTTTCGTAATGTAACGAGCATTACTTACCACACCTTTTGAGTAAAGTAATTCGTAAAGTAAAAGTCGAGCATTACAGCAGCCGGGTGGCGCGTAAAGTAAAGGTAAAGGCTGCTCGGGCTGAAAATTTTTAATTTTGCCGTATTTCTAATCCAGCCCCAGGAGCCTCGTGCAGGGACGACGGAGCACAACGCAGCAGCGATGTGATGAGCGGCCTCGCTGGCTCTTAAAATGGTTAATCTTCGTGTGGTTAATCGTCTCGTCTCCTTTGTTTTTTTCTTCGAGGGGAATGATCTCGGACTTGCACTCGAACTTCTTGAGGATGTGGCCGTACTAGTCTCGAGCGCACTTAACAAACTCCTTGTTCATGCGCAGGGTCACGAGCATGTCCAGCAGGCAGCGCGCCGATATTGCTGTTCGAGCCTCGTGCGATGTCTGGAAGGTACTCCTGGTTGCCTTCTATTCGCGCGAAGAGCTTGCCGACGACGTTGAGCAACATCATGTCCAAGAGCTTGGAATCCTGGAGGTGTCGGAGGAATCCGAGAGGTCGTCAGGAATTAAATTCCTTGAGCCACTCGATGGTGCAAGCGTACCGTGGACGCGCTTCACGAAGACCTTGAGCCACTCGATGGTGCAAGCGTACCGTGGACGCGCTTCACGAAGACGTGTTCGAACTCCACCATGAAGTCCTCCGGCATCGCCTCCTCCGATTAATCAGGTTGCTGCTGCCCTTCGGAATGGCTTCAGCCCAGAAGTCGGGCTCGTTGTCGTCATCGTTATCTGAGTCGGACGCCGGCGCAGTCGCATCAAGGCGTTGCCGTCCTCCTCCTCACCGTCGCAGTACCACCCTTGATCTCATTCTCCGCGTTGTGGCATATGCCATCGGAGGCGACTGCTCCGCTTCGGGACTCGGCCTGGCCGTCGCATGCGGGGTCCGTAACGCAGACATCGTCTACAAGACCCCGCGACGTCGCTCAACTCGACTCGTCGACATGGGTGACGTACCGATGTAGTTTAGTACAATTGCAATGTAAAAAAATTACTTTACCATCATCATTTTGAAAACGACGACTGTAAAGTAATGGTAAAGTAAAGTAAAATAGGTAAAGTAAAGGAATTTTTCGTAATATTTTTTACTTGTAACGACGTTTGAGTAACAACACCGAACAAGACACATTCATTATACACCGTCCATCCCTACTATGTTCGCCCCCTTTGTTTCGTTGCTGAGTCCCTGCCCGATGTTTGATCAAGCCCGGAATCAACGGAAGTTTGAATAGGACGCTTCCAAGAAGAGTGCTCGGTTCTCGGTGTTTCCCAACTTGAACCAGTTATTGAAGTTAATAAGAAAATTAAGAAGTGTCGACCTCTCAACGCCGTCGTCATCCGCGGCGTCCTCGACACGTGCGCCACCCGACATTCGAGATGGGAGACTTCGATGAAGCCGACGCCGATGCCTCTTTTGACGAACTCAAGCGCCGCGTGCTTGAGCGCGACGTCCTCTCAATCTACGACGTCATCGCGGTCTTCAAAAAGAGTGCATCAACGCGCGCGTCGGCCACGCCTTCCGCGACGCCGAATCGTACCGGAAACCTCGCCGGGCATTTCACGGCCGAGTCCGGCAAGTCGATGGCCGACTACGTCCAGTCGCGACGAGCAGACGAGCGCGTCCGACGTGCCCCGAGAGCCGGGCAAGGTCGAGGACCGTATCCTCGAGGTAGCATGGGAGATAAGGTGATCTCGCTTAAAACGCCCGACCCGGCGATCGCTTTCGAAGGGCGCGGTCTACTGAATGCCACGATACTTTCTGTCTTGGACGGGGTCCGTTTCGAGATCAAATTACCTTTGCCCGTTGAATTCTGTCTACGAATTCTGAAGAATTTGATTGTAAGATACGGCGGCAGCGAGACGCGATCATCGCAGCCCTGAAAGAAGACACAACGAAGATCATCGAAAGCCTCGACGTGCTCCGCGCGTCCAACGTCGCCACCGCTTTCTCCGTGCTCGCCGCTCGAAAATTACAGGGGACTTTGAGGCGTCACACGAATCCGAGGATGGGCGGAAGGAGAGCTTCGACGCGGATTTCCTCCTCCTCCACGAGGCCGTCCGGGATCTTGCGATCAGAGCTTACGAGACCGTCGGCACTAAAGAACAGAAGATCCTGGCCATCAAGATCGCCGCCGCGACGGTGATCGTGGGCGGCCTCGGTCTGAGTGCCAAATTCGTCCATGTTTGCTTGAAGCAGCAAGTCGAGAAGAGGGGTTTTTATGAATCTCGGCGGAACAGAAGGGCCGATCGAGAAAAAATTATAGTCTGCGACATCCTCGTGCTTCTTCTTCGCGAACGAACACTCGTTCGCTGTCACGCACGACTTCCGCGACCCGGCGACCGAGGCGCCGCTGCTTCTGGATTTAGATCTTATATTTTCGAGTTTCTGCTGAAGCGGTACCGGCTACAATACGAGCAGTTTGTTTGCCGACGACATCCCCACGCTTGGTGGTCGATGCGGTATTATATTCTCCCAGTTGAAGCGTACGTACGTTTATGCTGTGTTGTTCTTTTGCTGCATTTGTGAGAAGTGCTGGTAATCAAAACCAAACACTTTGTTGTACCATAGATTTGAGAGCTCGAGCGTCGAGGACGCCGAGCGAAGGGCAGAAATCATTGTTGAAAATGGAGAGGAAACCGAACTCAATCTATAGCGCGAAGCCTTTCTTCTTTGCGCTTTGCTCAGTCTTTGGTGCGTATTGCGAAAACAAACAAGCAACCTTGTTGTCTACGCAGAGAAGAGAGACGTGTGCACGTAGGAACAACCGAATCGCCGAGGCCGCAAAAGCAGACCTCAAAGCTGCTGCTTGCTGCTTGCTGCTGGTGGTCGGAAATTGCTCTTTTGTGAGAAACGCGACGAGGTGGCTAGACTACGAGAAGTGCCGCCGCGAGGCGCAAGGCGACTGTTTGTCTCCCCCTCCCCCGAGTGGACCCTCCGCTCAGCACATTCATATCTTTGACACCACCCCGTCTAGTATCATGACATGCGATGCCGCGTGATCACTGGTTTCACTCATTAAAATGAATAGTTCCGTCTACTTCCGAGGAAAAAAGATTGCGCATCAATCACCCTTGGCGAAGGTCTGGCTCACGAGGAGCGGAAAGACGAGGGTCGCGTCGGCGTAGACCTTGACCGGAGCCGCGTCGATTTTGATCTTGCCCCAGGAGATGGCCTCGTCGGGTCGCGCCCCCGAGTCGCTCCCGTCGAATTCTTGGCCGGTGTTGATGAAGACCGCGAAGTCGGCGCCGTTGCGCATCAGATTCGCGTTGCAGGCGTGGTGCTTGACCAGACCGCCGCCCAGGACGATCATTCCCGTGCAATAAGCGTGGACGGCCTCGTCGTTTATCTTCCTGACGTCTTGGACGATATCGAGCGTGAAGTCCCTCTTGTAGCTGTTGAAGTACAGCATGTCGCCAATCGAGCCGTCGGTGAGCGCGGGACAGAAGACGGGAATGTCGTTGGTCGCGGCCCAATAGAGAACAGAATTTTCGTCGGCGATTTCCAATCCGAGTCGGCGGACGAGCGTCGACGGCGTCTCTCTCTTCGTCTTTTCGAGGATCGGTCCGAGCCAATCCTCGAATTTGCAGTAGTTTTCGTTGGGAATCAGGAGGTTCCCGATGCGATTGACGCCCTTGCGGCGCAGCGCGGCCCCCTGGAGCGAAAACGCGCCGACGTACGTCGGAGCGAGGCACTTGATGAGGTCTTCCTCGACGCCGCCCGCCGTCGTCACCAGGACGTCGACCTGGAGGTAACACGACGTTCACACCTCGTGACGGGTCCTTGGCTGACCGCATCATCACGTGGGGTAGCAGCAACAACACAAACGCAACAACCGCCAAAAAAAATTCGGTGTTCTGACCCGAGTCGCAGACAGCAACGCGCGACGCCAGACGCAGGCGCCTTGACCGAAATCCATCACAGACACACAATAATACGGCCCCGCGCAACAACAAACAGACTAGACTCACCATCTTGTGTTGCACGAGATATCTGATAACTTCGCGGACGCCCGAGGAGATCATGTTGCTCGTGAAGGCGAGGAAGATCTTGCAGCGGACGTTTTTCCGCGCCTCGCCCTTGATGTCGTCGTCGGGCTTCTCGGGGCGATCGCTGAGGCGCCACGCGCGCATGCGATTCACCTCTTCGATGGCGAGCGCGAGGTTTGTCGCCTGGAAACCGGTCGTGCGATAGGCCGCGAGGATCGCGTCGAGGTCCGCGGTGGGGTCGGGCCCGCGGACCGTCGCGCGGTTTTCGATGATCTCTTGCGCGTCCGACGTCGCGAGGACGGCGTCCCGGGCCACAGACGGCGCATATGCCATAGGGTTACCGATCGATCGATAGGGAGGAGGAGGGGGAAACTGGAGGCTGATAGCACACGCAGGCGCCGTGATGGGCTTGCGGGGCGGTGGTTTTTGTGGCAGGAAAAGAGGTTTTTTATTAAAATCGCTGGGCACCGCGACGATACGGGTCGTAGCGGCCCAAGCGGACGGCTGGGGGCGCCACCTATGGCCTCGCGGAGGGACGTAGTCTCGGCCGCGTCATTTGTGCGGCGACACGAGGCAGCTGTGGGCGCGGCGTCGAGAAGGACGTACGCGAGATGAAGAAGCTGGTGGAGAAGCAATCCCCCCACAACGCCGCGCATCCTCGGTCGAAAGCGAAGCCACCAATCGCGCAGCGGCCCGAGGTGCCTCCCTCAAGCTATATTGAGTGAGTGCTGTCCCGCGCATCCATCCATCAATCCTCCTCGAGGATCATCGGTGGCGCCAACGGCGCATATCCCTCCCGTTGCCGGGACAAATTGGCAGCAGATTTTATTTATCCAATAGCCACACGGCGAACGAGGGCCTAGCCGAGAGAGAGGCTGGTGCGAGTGGAGACACTTCCATTCATCCGAAACCGGTCGAGATCCTAACTACTAATCGACAGATGTTTGTTTGTTTGTTTGTTTGTTTGTCTGTCTGTTTGTCTTTAAATGTCGACTGCTAAGAGGGGGGGGTGTGTGTGGGGAGCATGAAGGATGTGGGTGGGTTTGTGGGGTATGAGGGATGTGCCTGACGGGCGGAGATAAGTACGCGGGACCTAGTCGGGGTCATCGCCGAGGCGTGGGGCAGGCGAAGAGAGGACGGGCCCCGCCCGTAGGTCGTACGCATGCTGCCGCCGGACGTATGTGCGACGAAGGGTGACGTCCTGCTGGGATCGGGCGGCCTGGGCGGGGTTCCCCGAGGCGGCGACATGGGTGAGGGCGGTGAGGGCACAGCGAGCCCGGCCTAATGCGTTGGCGATCCCCCACTCACGGTAGATGCGGCGAGTTTGGGCCGCCTTTGCCTCTGTGAAGTTGGCGCAGCCGCTTGTCACCCAGGTTCGCGCAGCGATGCGCTCTGCGCATGTTTGGGCGAGAGCGTGGCACGCCGCGCTGGCCTCACCGAAGGCACCGAAGACGAGGCCGGCGACGGTGCCGTAGCTACGTAGCCGCTGTTCGACAGGGCCCAAGAAGCCAGGCGGTGGTGCTGTACCCGGCTGGGGATGATGGCGTCGATGCCGCGGGCGTGAGCGAGGTATTCGGAGTGGACTTGCGCTGCGCGCCGATCGACAGGCGACGGGTGGGAGGGATGGAGGGCGTGGGCGGTGTACAACGAACCCCAAGCGAGGGTTTTGATGTCGTAGAGTTGCTCCTTGTTGTCCAGCGTGGTGAGGATGTCTGGGACGACTTGACGTCGGGCGAGATTGCCTCGGTACCGGCCGTAGAGGCGCGTGCGAATGGTAGGGGCGACGACGTCAGCAAAGATGCCGAAAACCTCGGACAGGGCTGGGATGCCGGCCTCTTTGACGCTGCCGTGGACGCAGTCGAGCTGGCCGTCATGCCAGGTGGTCCGCGCTCCTCCGCGGTTGACAAGGTTGGCCTGCGTGAGAAGCACCTTGCCGTGAGCGTCGAGAACGACGTCAGTGCCCAGAATGCGAGTGCCCACGAGGCCCGAACAAGCTGGAGAGGGGTAGCCAAAGTACTGGGCACACATCTCAGCCCAGCAGCGGTTGGGGATTTGAAGGCCAGAGCTGGGCCACGAGCTGATGAACGTGGTCGAGAAGCGATCCCATGAGGACGCCGCTACTCGAAGTGCTTCGGTGATGGGAAGGGTGGCCGCAAGGCGCTGGAGTGCAGTGGCCCGAGCTGTCTCGCGCTGGGAGGTTAGAGCACGCTGGAGTTGGGGTATGAGCACGGGTGTCGAGATGGTGGGGTCGACGAGGACGCCCATGGACACGAATTCGTGGGAGAGAGGACCGTCGACGAGATGAACGTTGGCGGGGTCGCCGGAACCAGCGCCGCCGTGAGAAGCCAGCGTGGTACGGAGATCAGCCCGAAGTCCGTTCCACGCAGTCTCGAGTGCCCGCCCCAGGCGGCAACCGGATGCGAGGAGGTGGTGCCAACGGTGCAACTCGTTACCTGTGCGAAAAGAAGTGGCACCCAGGACCGAGGTGAGGCGGGGGAGGTAGCCAGGGACCTCCAAGGCACCCGTAGGATCGCGAAGGTCGACGAGGTGTGGGAGGGCCTGGGCCGCCGTGCCAACAAAGGCGGCGGGGCTGAGGTCGGCGCAGGAGCGAATGCCGCCACCCCCACTTCGAGCAGGAAGACGGAGGCGTTGGAGGACGATGCCGTTGGAGTCAAAAAGTTTGTCCCTCGATTTAGGGTAAGGATCAGGTAGGCGCGAGAGTAAGGATCAGGTAGGCGCGAGAGCCAGACAGTGATCCTCCAAGCCGTCTACGGCGACCTCGCAGACTATTTCCACGACCCGCGGCGGCTCTTTCAGCGCGCCATTCTCACGCCCCGTCGAAACGATGTTGTCGATGCTGACAACGCGCGCATGACCGCGGCCTTTTTTCCCCGGAGACGAGGCGTCGGAGTTCTTTTCGGCTGACTAGGCTGGGTCGGAAGACGACGCCTCGCTCTTTACAGTCGAGTTTTGAACTCCCTGACAACCAACGGCATGCTGACTTTGATCGCGAGCTTAATGTCTTCGCAACCTCGACCCGTCGCACGGCCACTGCAACGGTACCAGATACATGATCGATCGTGTCGTTGTCACCGAGGCTCCTCCAACCTGTATCCCTTAAGGCCCGCCGACGCCAAACGATCACCAAGAGCCAGGGCCAGACGCCCCGCGAGGTCGGCGTCCTCTTTCCCAAGCCCGTCTTCTGCCACGTCCAGCTCTACGTGGCTCTCTGTCGATCGGCATCCCCGAGGATATACTCATCTGGGTCGACGACTCCACCCTACCCCACACGTGCTGCGCAATACCGATAAGCCCCCTCCCGGCGTCTACACGCGCACTGTAGGTGAACTTACTGGGACCAGGTGAACTTACTGGGGTTTGAGATTGGGACTAGGTGAACTTAGTGACCAGGTGAACTTACTGAGACCAAGTGAACTTACTGGGGTTTTAGAGTAAACGCAAAGGCTAGCGGCGTGTGCGGATCAAAGCAGCTTAGATTGGCGGAGGTGAGAGCGACGAGCTCGAAGGAGAGTGGGGTGAGTGGATGTGAGCACGAGTGGGCTTACGCCGAACTTACTGGGGTTAGAGATTGGGACTAGGTGAACTTACTGGGACCAGGTGAACTTACTGGGGTTAGAGATAGGTGAACTTACTGGCCTGCACTTGTCCTAACTACTAATCGACAGATGTTTGTCTGTCTGTCTGTCTGTCTGTTTGTTTGTTTGTCCCTCGATTTAGGGTAAGGATCAGGTAGGCGCGAGAGTAAGGATCAGGTAGGCGCGAGAGCCAGACAGTGATCCTCCAAGCCGTCTACGGCGACCTCGCAGACTATTTCCACGACCCGCGGCGGCTCTTTCAGCGCGCCATTCTCACGCCCCGTCGAAAAGATGTTGTCGATGCTGACAACGCGCGCATGACCGCGGCCTTTTTTTCCCGGAGACGAGGCGTCGGAGTTCTTTTCGGCTGACTAGGCTGGGTCGGAAGACGACGCCTCGCTCTTTACAGTCGAGTTTTGAACTCCCTGACAACCAACGGCATGCTGACTTTGATCGCGAGCTTAATGTCTTCGCAACCTCGACCCGTCGCACGGCCACTGCAACGGTACCAGATACATGATCGATCGTGTCGTTGTCACCGAGGCTCCTCCAACCTGTATCCCGTAAGGCCCGCCGACGCCAAACGATCACCAAGAGCCAGGGCCAGACGCCCCGCGAGGTCGGCGTCCTCTTTCCCAAGCCCGTCTTCTGCCACGTCCAGCTCTACGTGGCTCTCTGTCGATCGGCATCCCCGAGGATATACTCATCTGGGTCGACGACTCCACCCTACCCCACACGTGCTGCGCAATACCGATAAGCCCCCTCCCGGCGTCTACACGCGCACGGTAGGTGAACTTACTGGGACCACGTGAACTTACTGAGGTTTGAGATTGGGACTAGGTGAACTTAGTGACCAGGTGAACTTACTGGGATCAGGTGAACTTACTGGGGGTTTAAGAGTAAACTCAAAGGTTAGCGGCGTGTGCGGATCAAAGCGCCTTAGATTGGCGGAGGCGAGAGCGACGAGCTCGAAGGAGAGTGGGGTGAGTGGATGTGAGCACGAGTGGGCTTACGCCGAACTTACTGGGGTTAGAGATTGGGACTAGGTGAACTTACTGGGACCAGGTGAACTTACTGGGGTTAGAGATTGGGACCAGGTGAACTTACTGGCGAACTTACTGGCCTGCACTTGTTATTATTATAATATGTACTTCTTCAATAGGAGGTATAAAAAAGTTCTTGACTCTTACCCTATGGTGGTGTCGTGCGAGCCCGTCGAGAACGCGACCGTGCGCATGTCGAGGGCGGGGCGGTGGCTCGACGTCCGCGGAGACCGCGAGCGCTTCGATCGGGCGCGAGAGAGTGTACCGTGGGACATGGACGTCGTTCGCACGGTTACGGGGCATAGCGGCTTTAACTTGGATGAGTTTTGCGACGTCGAATGCCCCGACCCCCGCGACCGGAACATCGAGCAACACGGCGGTTACCGGCTCGTGGTGCGGGGGAAGGGTCCGCTCACCGTCGTGGTGCCGTGGTTTTTGAAGTGGTTTCCTTCCAAATCGACGGCCGACGGTCGACCGGTCCTCGACAGGAGCGAGTTCCGGCCGCCGCGCGGCAGGGACCACGGGAGTATCCTTGCGAACGCGTCGGAAGTAGTGCTCGTCTTCGAACCCCGGTACCTCCCGACGGAGTCCGACATGCTGATCCCGCCGGCGACATCGCCGACCGGATACTCATACCCTCTCCTCGTGAAAGTACCCCGCGCAGATTTTTCGATGCCTTTCAACGTCGTCACGATCCAGTCAACTCTAATCGCGTTCTTCTTCGGTTCGGTCGCATCCATCCTCGTCCGAAAATCATCGAGGACGCCCTCCTGATAACTGTCGGGTGGAGCCTGCAGCTTGCTGCCGGCTCCGTTGCAGCCGCCGATACCTCGGTAGTCGTTGGGTTTATTTGTAGATCGAGTTGCAGCCGCCGCCGCCGGGTGTGAGACAGACAATTAGGCTTCCATCTGCGATCCCGGACAAAACTATCGCCGCAGGCACGGTAGGACGGCAAAATCGAAGGGAATGGCTGGGAAGGTCGCGTCGCGTCCGCGACGACGGAATCACCCGCGTTTATACGCTCTGGCGACCGACCAGCGAGCGGCTGTGCCTGACCCGTTCCGTGTTCGCGTTTGTTGTCTACGAAATCCTCCAGCATCCTGCGGCGCTCGATTGGTGTGTGGGATCACGCTTGTCGCACTCGTTTCTGTCACGACGGAGCTGCTGCTTAGTCCTTCTCCCCGCGGCGTCGCCGTGAAGGTGGGGTTTTTTGCTCCTCGACGTGCTCCCGCGGCTTTGATAGTTTACGCGTCTTCGTGCGTACGAGCCTTTGACTACGCGCCGACATCCCACACTACTTTGACGACGACGACAGAGTTTTAAATATGGCTACCCTACTGCTTCATCCTCGACGCCCTTTACTCTTGATTTACGGACGCGACCTTCGTTCTCTGCCTCGCGCATACGGCGCCGACATATCTTCGTCGTGCGTTTGTCGCTCTACGAACCATGCGTCGCCTCTACCCTCCTCACCAGCGTCGTACCCTCGTGCGACCTGTCAGGATGAGTGCCACCGCGCACGCACATCATGGGCTTGCTCTATAATTAATTAATTCAGCGCGCTCTCACTCACTCCTAGAAACCTCCCTCCTGTAATAACAAAATAAAAACCCACCGCCCTGAGGAGGCAGAAACTAAGTAGTCAAAAAGAGTACGCGACGAGATGGCCGAGGCCTGCTTCGCCGAGCGCCACTTGGAAGAAGAAGCGCGAAAGACGATTCCGCTGAGGCGAGCGATCACCACGGAAGCTCGCGTAGCCCCCCCACGACTACGGTCCGAGGTCTCGTGGCTCGCGAGTTCATTTTGAACTCGAGCTCGCGTTTCCTATCGAATTTGCTTGGTGGGTCCTGAAGAACGGACGCGGTTATTATTAGATACGGCGGCGGCGGCGGCGGCGACGAGATCCGCGTCATCGCCACTCTAAAAGAAGATACATATCAGAAGATCCGAAGAAGTTGTCTCGAAGTGATCCACCGCTCTAGACATGCTAAAAAATCGCTGCTCGAGAAGTACAAGCTCGTGGCGCTGTCAATTTCGTCGGCGGATGATCTCGGCGACATCAGAAGGCTTCGCTTTGATGCCGTCAGCGTCCGGAATCTCGCGACCGAGGCGTTCCGTGCCGTCGCAAACAAAACGAACAGAAGGTTTGTTCTGGCAGTGAAGATCGCCGTGATCGCGACGGCAATCGGCCTCGGGAGGGAGCGCCGAAGATGCCCAGGTCGAACCGGAACAACGAGTCGAGACGTTGCTCGGCGATAAGAGTATCGTATCATCAAGCGGGCTATCAAAACGCAGCTCAAAGGCCGGGCGTTTCTCGTCTGGGGTGTCGATCGCGAAAACGCTTATCTGCGACGACATCCTAGTGCTTTTTTTTTCGCAAACACCACGCGTTCGCTGTCGCGCACGGTTTCCGCGAAGACGACGGGTTGGTTCTGGACTCGAATGTTATTTTCGAGCTTCTGATTAAGCGGAACGGTACAACCTTCGAACGCTGGGCAAGGAGCGATACGCTCGCTCGTCGCCGATGCGGTTTCCTCGCTTGGTCGGCGTGTCTTTTCCCTTTGTGGTTGGTTGAAAAAATCGTACGTCTTTCTGGCGTTGCTTGTTTAGTATTTGCTTCTTTGAATGTCGAGTCGTTTTTTTTAATAAATCATGGCGCAGTTTCGAGAGCTCGGGCGTCGAGGACGCCAACGGCGGAAAAATCAACGTTGGAATCCGAGAGGACACTTACCTCGATGTAAAGTGAATCGCGGTGCCCGAGCTTATCTTCGAGATTGTCGGAAATTCGTTTGTTTCGGGCTAACTCGACGACGATTCCGCATCATCTGCTGTCCCTATTCTACCATCGCACTTATTCGTTGCTCGCAGCAACAATGAGAACTTGGGCGACGCGGGCGCCGCGGCGATATGCGCTGGGCTCGAACAAAACACAACGCTCCAGGAGTCTTTCGTGCGTATTTCCGAACTTAGTGTCTTGCGAATGTTGTTGTCTCTCCACAACGAGAGAGAGAGAGAGAGAGAGAGAGAGAGAGAGAGAGAGCTCCCGGCGGTCTCCGACGAATCGCGTGCCAACGATCCCTCGTACGCCGCCCATTATTTTTTCATTGTGTGATGATTGCTGGGTTGCCACCTCACCCCTCGTGCTTCTCGCGGCTCCAACAGCATCGGCGACGAGGGCGCGAGGGCTTTTTTCGGAAAAGTCCTCCAAAAACACGACGCTCTACTGGCTTACGCGCGTAATTTGAACTCCAACATTCTCCAGAGAACCGGGATGTGTGCACATAGGGAAAACAACATCACCGACGCCGCCGCCGCCAAATCCTCGCTTCTTCGAGCTGCCGCTGGGCCGTCGCTCCGTTTGCACGGGGGCCGCGTTGACGGGGAAAAAGTATTCTATCCTTGGGCTCGGCGTACGCCGAATACAACACCGCCGCCAAGACAGAGTATCGACGGGCATTTGCGGCGGCGCGTGCGAGTTCCTGGACGACTGCAAGAACGATAACGTCAAAGGAGGCGCGATGGATGAAGCGAACTATAAAAGCGATGGAATCAATGAAAGAAGTAATACCACCACCCCCCAACCGGAGAGAGAGAGAGAGAGCCGGACATACATCGGGGACACCGTGCAACAACAACAACAAGCGACGGCGCGGCAAGACCGGAATCTGAAATAGACGCCATCGCGCGGCGGCCAGGGGCGCGGCAAACTGCTCTACCTCGTCAGGGAGCAGCTCGCAGTCGCGGTGCGACTCGCTTCGGCCTTGACTGCTCGCGTCGACCCGTCCCGTCGGCCAAAGCGATCGATCTCCAGAGCATTATTGATCCAGGCTCCTCGGACAACGCCGCCAGGCTGTGTTCCACTGACGAAACCTTTCACCTCGGGAGCAACGCAAAGAATGCCGCTGGCAGCACCCTCGCATCATGACGTGAGTCGCGCGCAGGTAGGCTTGTCCACCACAAACGGCACCGCACTTGCACCGCACTCGCGAGTTATTTTGGTGGCCCAGATCGAGCTTGGCGTCCGAGATTGTCATCGTCGGGGGTATGACGCTGCGAACGGCGTGGCACGCTGTGGCTCTGAAGAGCGGGGGGTTCTTGGACTGTTTGCGTCGTCGTTGCCCTCCGTCAGGCTCGAAAATGCCATCAAAGAGCCGAGACCTTTTGAGTGGTATGCTTCTTCTTGGGATGTTCTTTTGTCCGAGGGAAAAACACAGACCACGAGCGGCAAAAAATCAAATCGAGGAGGCCGCCGCTCTAGGCACGAAACGAACTGACGACGCGACTCTCTCGTCCGTTTTTGACGACGGGATTTATTTTGAACCGCGCGCGCATTTTAGAAGCCCGCCGCCGCCGGAAGCTGGGAGGGGGTGGGGCTCTCGATGACGGCGTTAGGCTCAAGGCTGCGACCTGGAGACGTAACAGGCGGTGACGAAGAAGGAGGCAGCGACGACGGCGGCAACGTTCGAAAGAGGCAGAGCCGACGAGAAGAAGATGACGGCTTTGAAGTACGAGGCGGCGAAGTGAAATGAGGGGACTACGGGCGCTATTAGCTGTCTTCGGCGCCGGATTCTTCATCACACGACGTTGGGAAAAGTCGCGTGCTCACCATTACGGGGCGTCTCTTTGAAGATTGTTCCCGAAAGCAGTCTTGATGCCGCCGTTACAGAGTTTCGTATTCTAGACCAGAATGTTGAGTTTGGTGATCAGGATCAGGCAACGAGCAATACACCGCGCATCACCGAGTTCGCAGAGATCTTTGTTGTTGTGATATATGGATTCCAGCGTCTGATAACGCGCGGTGGCACCGCCGCCGCGGTCGTTTTGCGCAGCATGACTACGTCGTCGTCGATATGACGACTTCAAGATACATCTCCGGCAAAGAACGCGCATCATCATGGCCTAATCCAAGGATGTTACTTCAGACGACGATCATGATCAAACTTGCGCTGCTGCTGCGAGTCAGTATTACACCCCCTGTCGCGAGAAGTAGCGAGTCACATTGCAGCGGATGAATCGGATTTGAGATGATTGTCTCGTAGAGGGACAACGGCATACCCACGTCTCAAATACCCGTAGGTGGATGTAGCAGCAAGGAATTCGCTTTGGCTTTTAAGGCGTGCCAGACTTTCCGACTGTGGGTTGACAGCAGAAAAAGAGGTCGGTCATATTTTTGAAACTTGCGCAGTAGGAGGAGGACTGGTGTGAGACACGCGCGGCGTTGTTTGACGAAAGCCAGGCCTTCTCGAGGCCTGCTAATCCAATAACACTACGGGAGCAAGTCCTGCGCCTGCGAGCGTCAGCGATTACAACGAGAGAGAAAGCTCATCAACGCGAGTTTGCCATGAATAAAATAAAATAAAATAAAATAAAATGGGGACCTTCCTTCACCGGCTTGGGGACTTCTCGACCCGAGTAAAAGACGAGATGTAAGGTACTCAGGTGCAGAGGTCGGTCTGGACCAGCTCTTACCTTTCCCGCGGGCGCGGAGGACGAGGAGGAGGCGGACGAGGATAAGGAAGCAGCAGCGGCGCTGGCGCAGGATCAACTGGATCATGAGAATTAGGACGTGGAGGCCGAGCTCGCCAACTCCGTCCGTGTGATCCCGACGACTCTGAATATCGGCGATGTCCGACGCGATCGATCGACAATGGCGCTTCAAGCAACAACAAGGAGGGCTAGCGCCTGGCTGGCTGCAAACCCTCCCGCGTCCAGCTTACGCGCCATTCTGCCGCGACACGACGCGAGCGAGTCCGCTAATCATGCCCTTCCTTGCTTTCTGCGTCGTTGTTTTTCGCTGCATCTCTTTCTAGAGTCCACGCCTCGTTGGTCTCGACAATCTGCGCTCGAGCATTGTCCCCCTCCTCCTCCTCCTCGAAACGCTCAACGGATCGTGCGTGATGTTCCGTTTGAAGAACATGTCGCGCGGTCTTCTTCTTCACGTTGGGTTGGACCGCGCTTCTAGTTTCCCAGCGAGCTTTGCCACAAGCTGGTTGGACAACACTTCTAGTAGTTTCTCGGCGAAATGCCGCTCACGATTGTGCCAGCCAAGACGGCCTCATTTTTTTCTTTCCGTTGTGCTTACCAATACGACCGGCGTCGAGTTGGCTCTCGGGGTGGCCCGCTGCGTGCCGGGACTCGAAGCACAGCTTGAGAGCGCGCGGTCGGCCTTCCAGTCAGCAGCAGTCATTGAGTGATGACGAAACTCAAGGCTACAATCGGGCACAACAATAAGTGATTTATGGAACCGTGTGGCGACGTGGCGTCGACGGTGGACGCGTCGTACACCGCGGCGCACTCGGTTTAAATTAAGGTCCAGACGATTCTCAACCCACCTGCTCGTGAAATGCGAACTAAAAAGATGATGATCGAGGACGCTGGAGAGAGACTGTCGGATGAGTATTTGGCCCGACAAACCGCTTCGCTCCCAAAGTTGAGCGGCCTACCGTGGTGACTCGAGGCCCGGGTGACGTTTTCCGTTTTGTCGTCGAGAACCAGAAGAGCAGCGAGTACGAAACAACAACTCAACTTCGCAGGC
This sequence comes from Chrysophaeum taylorii, assembly GCA_029834535.1. Lineage (NCBI taxonomy): Eukaryota > Pelagophyceae > Pelagomonadales > Pelagomonadaceae > Chrysophaeum > Chrysophaeum taylorii. The sequence continues at coordinate 38,788 of JAQMWT010000044.1, read as the reverse complement.
GGATCACGTTGACGACAAATAATATTCGAGGTAGCGTTTTTTGCCGCTCATTAGCTTCTGACGATGGAGAGGCCGTCAGACGACCTTCTTGTCTGCGCGTTTTCACGCGCTCCGAAGAAAAGAATTTTCAGCCCGTGAGGTGAGGTAACGTGTCTTTCATCATCGACGAGCGCACGCTCGATGACGTCCTCTCCTACTACGGTTTCGACTTTGGGGGGGGGGGTGTGCCACCCCCCCACCAGCCGAGAGACGCCATAATCCACGGCCGAGACTGGCTTTATTGCCGCCGACTACCTGCGCTGCTGGGATGGTGCCCGGCCACTTGTCTACCCTATCCCGAGATGCCGTCGCTGCTCCTCCACAATTGTCTCCTGAGCTTTGATATTTCTAAAATACATATAGTCTGCTGCCGCCCGCTAGAACGGGTATTGAACTGGTCCCGGATCTCGCAGCCTTTGTTGCAATGAGTAGATGTCTTGTTCCTCAAAAAAAAGTGCGAAGGGGGAAAAGGTTACTACGGTGCATCCCTCCCTCCTTCCGAGATGGGTGCAGAATAGATAGATCGGGAAGAAGAAGAAGAAGTAAAGTCTCTTTTTTTTTTTTTTTTCTTGTGGGACGTGTGTACAGTTAAATTATGAGTATATACACTTAAAAAGTTTTACGAGTCGCGATTGGAGAGGTACGAGAGCCAGACCTTGTGGCAGAAAGAGACCGCCGAGACGAAGGCGATGCGGGAATGTTGCGGAACGAAGCGGAAGCAGACGAGTTGGATGGGCGTCCAGTAGAGCGCCGTCCCCAGGACCGCCTCGCGCCACTCGGTCTTGAGATGAATCCAAATTTGCGCCGTCGTCTCGCCCTTCAAGGCTCCCGTTATGGCGTAAAACGACGGTATGAGCATCAATGGGGAATGTACATAAACGTCCGCGACCATCTTCGCGACCGAGTTCGTTATGTATTTGTCGTAGGCGAGATACAGAAATTTGCAGGGACCGCCGTAATACACAATCCCGAAAACTGTCAGAGAAAGAGTACGTTGCGGGTCCCAGGCATCGTTCAAGGACTGCGCGGCAACGTCCGCCGAGCACAAAATACCTCCGGCGGTCGCGCCGGCGACGACGTACGGATTTTGCGTCGCGAGGCGCGCATACGCCGCCTGCATACGTCGACCGACCCTATGACGAACGAGGGTTAGGGAGATTATGTACAAAAGGATAAGGGTTTAGTATTATTAGAGGGAAATTAGAGCTCCGACGACTACGAGCGCTGTCCGGCGCTTGGTGGCAACAACAACACCTTGGCGGGCCGTGCGTGCGTCTAACAACACCATAGCACGTATACTCTTTGGTGCGACGACGACATTCCTGTCGTTGTTGTTCGTTCAAACACAGCCCATCAATCGGGGGGACGAGCAACATTGTCGCCTCCGAATATTATTTCTGGTCCTTCATTCACACTGTCTCCGGCGCTGTATCTGGCCTCTCGTACGACCGACGACACTGGCTTTAGAACTGCGCGGCGGTCGATGCCCCTTCGTTCTGCGATGGTCCCTTCGTCTCGATTTTCAGGGACCAAAAACGCCCTCTTTCGGCTCACCATTCCCCTCATCTAACAATAATACTTACCCCAAGGGTTTCTGAATTATGGAAACCAATAATGGGAGCAACAACGGAGCGACTTCGATCGAGGCTGGGAATATCCTTAAGAACGCGGACCGAGACCCGGAAAAGTTCGAGAAAGCGCGAGCGTAGGTGTGGCTCTCGGCGTCCCCGATCGCGCGCAGGTCCAGGAGTATAACGTGGCAGGAGGACGGCCTCGTCGAGGTAAGAATTCCCATTGGCTCCCGAACCTCTCGCAGGTTTGCTTCAAGGAGGAACTCCACTATTCGCTCCACAGCCGCGACCGCGAAATCGTGCGACGACAGCAGATGCGCGCAGGCTGCCTCGACGTCGACGAACCCTCAGACGTGCGGCGCTGCTGTGCCGTCTCTTGATTTGAGGGGCTTTAATCATAACCCCATATCTAGTATCCTAACCCTATTCACCACAGTTCGTGTTGTTGTTGACAAGGACCAGGGGAAGGTTGGCTGGGCGGGAGTATCCACTACTACTACTACGACTACTACTACTCAGAATGAAGCTGCCACCAACTGCTTGAGAAAAGGGGAGTCGATTGGGCACGTAGTAGGAGTCCGTCCGTCGGGGACAATCGAAAAGACCTCCCGGAGCGAATGACGTCGTTTTCGCGCCTTGATATATGCTTGCCTCTCCTACCCTGAAGACATGTCGGACTCTTGGAGGACCTCGCACTCACCTGGTCCAATCGTAGCTGGGTTGCTTGCTGCGTACATTATAATGGAGGCATGATGGTCCATAATACTCGCGGCGGGTGACGGGGAAGTCGGTGCATACGGCGCAGCGTCGTGAAACGCTCTAGGCATGAACACCAGCTAACATAGGAAAATAGATCTGTCGAACGTGCCAAACTTGGAAGTGGTTACCTGGACGAGTATCCAACTTGCTTTCGACTTATTTCGGTTCGCGAGCTCCGAGAGGCTGGCACGGCGGTCGTGGAGACGATCGGCACATCTCGCGCTCGATCGGGGCACACAACGGGTACCCCAGTCCGGTCGTCGTCTGCAGCGAGCGACTGGCTGGAAGGAGGCCTCTACGACAAGTGTCGCCACGATGATATAAGCGCAAGGACGAAAGAACTAGACCTCGCGGCTGCTCGGGTGACCGACGACCTGTTTGCACTTCGCCTCGGGGGCCTTTCGGTGGGACTAGACAATGTGTTGGGCGAGTTAATCCGTCCATCGTCGAGCGAACCCATCGCAACGGCGAGCAGGATCGTCGTCGTCGTTGCTAATTTCGAGACACGCTTGCTCGAGAAAAGGTAAATCGGAGATCTTCGAGTTCGGCTGCTTTAAGTTTATCTCTGCCGATGGCTAACTCCAAGCCCATCGACAAACGGCTCGCGTTGCGCATCAAGACTAATGCTGCCGGCGAGTGAGTGCGTGAAGCACGAGGGTTTCTCGCTTCCCTCGGTACCGACGTCTTCAACACGTTCAGCCCCATGGCGCAGCTCGCAGGTCTATCATCATTTTAGCCGTGCCCATCGACTCCCGCGTCTACACGTCTCAGGCTTTCGCAAAAAGGTATCTCCCTTCTCGACCCTGAAGACGCCAAGCATGATGAGGGCCTTCCTAAGCTGCTGCTGCTGCTGCTGCTGAAGTCACACTATATGGACTAGAAGGGCAGAGCCCTGCCCTTTGGGGAACCAGACCGTGAATGGTTTCTTTGACGACTCATCAAATGCCGATACGACAAAAAACTTCACGATGATGCTACTTTCCTTTTGTGCACTCGACGTTGTCGTCCTTTTGTTTAGTTCCGAAGTCGTCTTGCGACGCCTTCGAGTTCGTTCCTTCCTTCCTTCCTTCCTTCCTTTTCGTTCTCTATGCTTTGAAAAGGAATAAATACTAAGCGCAATATGATGAAGAAATCGTGAATGAAGGAAAGAAGAACCCTCTAATAAGTTTCGGGAATAGAGATTTCGAAGGCGAGGACCTGCGTCTCGGCGACGCAGGGTAAATCGCCCGACACGAGGACGGGGGCGACGAGGCGGGCGAAGGTACTTGGCGGCGGGTCAGACTTAAGCGCGGCGATGCGGTGTTCGGCGATGGGGGCGTCGTACGGCAAGACCCGCAGCTCGGGCGGGCAGGCGGCGTACTTGAGGGAGGAGTGGTACGTGTAGTTCTGCTCGAGATGTCGAAGTTCGGTAGACGGCTTTTCCTGGCGACACGCGCCTTTCGCGAGGACGTGAGAACCAACAAAGGTATCCCCCCGCCGGAAGACCCGGTCCCTCGCAAAAGGGGCGAGTCTCTCGTCGACCCCAACGGCTCGCAACGCCGCTCTCTTCTCCAGAAGAAGATCCGACTCTTGCGGAAACGCCAAAACTTCTGTCAATTCCGACAGAGCGTAGAAGGTCGCGCCACCGTACCTTTCGCCTTGGCGAATCTCGCACACCCTGGCGCCGTCGAGGCGGCCTTCGAGGCTACCGCGCAGCACGAAACCGCTCGAAGGTGCAATCTTTCCTCTCTCAACTTTCGCAAATTCGGCGGTCTCCGGAACTCCCAATTCCGCTACGGCGTCCAATTGCCGCCGATCCCTATCTTCCGGTCGCAACGACAACGCTTTCCTGAGCGGAAACAACAAATCGCGGACGCTTTCTGGCTCTCGCGGGCTGAGCTGGCGACGTTCGGAGTAAATGCTCGCGGCGACGTCGTATTGGCCCCGACGTCGAGCGATCAGCGCTGGGTCGGTTATTAGCTCTTCCACAGGTTTGGGGGGGGGGCGGCGCCGCTGCTTCGGGGGGACGATCGGTCGGATCCCCTTCAAATCATGTGCTTTCGGTTCCTCCAATTCCGCGCAGATCTCTGCGACTTTGCGGTACCTGTGCATCAAACACAACCCTCGACGCCGGATCTCAGCGACGCTCCCCTCCGGCACCAACACGGGCACCCTGCTTTCCACCCGCTTCTTCTCCGACACGATAAGCGAATCGCTCGAAATCCCGAAATGAAACCCTTCGAACGCTCGCTCGACGCGCTCTCGCAGCACCCTGTCACCCACCACGATCGAAATCATCTTTTAATGAATCAATGAATGAATGAATCTTAGGTCCGTTAGGACGAGGAACCTCGAGCGCGAGAATGACATCATCGGCAATCAGGGCCGCGTTTGGCTTGACTATGCGCATCCTCTCGAAGATGAGGAGGGCAGAGTACGGTCGGCACGGTAGTAGCTCGCCGACTTTTAGAATGGCGCGGCCTTCGTGCGATTCACAGGAGCCGAGACGAACGGTGTTGTCCCGCCGTGCTACGAGGGCGAGGCTAAGACCAATGCCACGACTTTCCGGACGAAAGAAAACGCCGATGCTTGAACCGGCGCTCCGAGAGAGACTTGGTGCCTCCTCGCTCGCTCCTGTCTTGAGGTAAGTCTCCTACTCCACCACGACATCTTCTTCCCTCCTTGACGTCCATCCCCGCAGTATATTATTTTGTACACTCTCTTTACCGAAGAAAATCGCAACCTCCCAACAAATCGCCTTCTAGGCGAGTTCGCCTTGTTCCAGCTTGCCTCTTTTGGTCTTCGAGCCTTTTTTATTAGCTCGTAAATCTCTTTATAGAGGGCACCATAACCAGGAACAAACACGCCGACCGTCGGCGGATCCTTCAAGAGAAGGCTTCCGAGGTTATTACCTCCTCAGGTTCACCATTTCTCATCGGAGTCCCACGGATTCGACGATGACGGGGGCACGACTGACTGCTGGAAGCTATTCACAACGCCTATGAAGGAAAGCAACGCGCCATATCGTATAAAACCGATAGGCACCTCTTCGCCGTGCTGTGAACCGTGTCCTCTAATTCTCAGGAAGTGAAGCACATCGCGGCTCGCGAGCGGCTCGCGAGCGGCTCGCGAGCCGCGATGTGCTCTGCCATTCGACCCGGCTCAAAACAACGACTCATGGGGCTCTTACGAGGTCCTGGGGACGCGAGACTACTAACCGTCAGCCAAGACGTCCGCCAAGACCGCGCCCGCATTTTTGATCCAGAGCTCCCGGCGCTCCTCCTCGAGTGGCAGCTCCGTCGGCGGCACGTTTTCTTTGATGATCGCCGCAAGCCCAACCTCCTTTATCGTCGCAACGCGATCTGCGACCGTAGCCGACGCTCGCTCAGGCCGTAGTCTCGGCCTGCGCCGCCTTCTTCAAAGCGCTCGCGCCAGGCCCCCCGATGGCCAAAACACGACGCGCACCGCCGCCTCGCTTGGCCTTGTCGCGGCAGGCCCTCGGCACTGCATGGCGTCGAAGCCTGCTGCCGGTCGCATCTTTTCCTTCAGTTAAAGCCTTCGAAACCTCGAGAAGAACAGGTAGTTGCGGCGTTAATTGATATCCGTGCAGCTCTTCAAATCGTCCCAGCGAAAGGTCGGCTCCGTTTCACTATCGAGGCCAGGCGCCGGTGGATGGGTCATCCGCGCGGTGTCGGAACTCTGGCGTCATCTCAGCGCCGCCGTACCCTCGACAGACATACCCGCATCGTTGGAGGTCCCGTCTCGCACCCGCATCTCACGTTCGCTAGTCATGACTGTTTTGGCGGCCACGACGGTCGCGCGAGGAAGGAAGGAGCAGCGCGCGTCAAATGTCAGAGGCCGCACACCCACCCCCAGAACAAAAAACACCCGAAAAGGTTACGGAGGCCGGCGGTGGACTGGGCGGTCCGCCCCCCACGCCCCCCCGGCGCGCGCCAGGCAGCAGGCGCGGAGGAGAGACACGGTCTCCCAAGGCAGGCGGGTGGGTTTTCGCGACGAGAGAAGCGAGAGAGACGGAGTAGAGAAGAGAGGGAGGGCGGCGGGAAGGTGAATAGTGCAGCAGCACGGGAGCGGCGGCGCGACAGGCAGCAGAGAGGCACGAAAATGAGCGGTGGGACACGACGAAACTCGTGAAGAAGAGAGCGCGGGCAGGCAGAAGAGGCGGACAAACCGTCCGGGCGCCGCCAGGGACCCAGCGGCCGGGAGACGTAGGGGCTGTTGGCGTTTCCGTTGGCTCGTTGCTTGTCGACCGGGCTCGGGGTGCCATCGCGATCGACGTTAGTGGTCGGATACCACGACGGGCAGAATACGATCGTCTTTGACCTCGGCGGAGACGGCCCGGGGTAGGCGTCGTTCCCGGTGGCTCCGCGATTGAAAAGTCCGGAACGAGCCTCGGCGTGGACTCGAAAGAACGGAAAGCACGCCGGGCGAGGGGTGGGCAACGCAATTCGAAAACAAGGGCTCGACCTGCGTGTGCCGGACGCTCCCCTCGTGCACGAGGCCACTCACTCAAGACGTAGGAAAGCACCGAGTCGTGTTTTTCCGGTGAGCAAGACGTTGCGGGTCGAGAAACCGCTTGAATGGCGACACCCGGACAGCGGTACGCAGGCCGGCGACGGCAGCCCGAGGAAGTTGACAACGACTACCGACTTTGGAGAATGCTGCAAGATATAATAAGGAATTATTAGGATCAAGTAGGCGAGTGGTGGTTGATTTTGGCATCTTGGTGTCGCACTGTGTTACCCGATGGCACCACCCCTTCGGCGCGGCAGTTTTATGTGCATTGCGCGGGATTCGCGTACGCGCAGGTCGCCGGACGACCCTCTGGACGCCGCCGCGCGGCTGCATCGATCGCGATTTGATTCTAGATCAAAAAGGCCTCGGACGCTCCGTCGATGAGCTGCAAGTCGCCTAGAACATGTGCCAGATGGTTCTCCGGACCCGTTGCTCTCGACGCCGAGTGTTGGATTTCTTTGGCGCGTTCGCCCCTTGGGTCGAGGTGGACAAGCGTGCGTGCCCAAGTCGAGATCATCGAGGAGGAGGAGGGGGACGACGACATCGCGCTCCCCGGTCCGGTCCGGTCCGGTCCGGTCCGACCGACGTAACAACCCGCGAGCTCCAAAGCTACAGTCGTAAAAAACATCGATCGCGCCGTCGTCGACGACGGCTGGGGAGAGCTCAAATGCGATGGCGACGGTGATACTACAGCGGTCGACGACCGTTTCCGGCCATGAGAGCGCGCTCTGGCCGCGCGGATCGAGCTCGACGACCTCGGCGCCATCGAGCGCGCCACCACTTCGTTGGTCGCCCGCGCTCCTCGGCGACTGAATGTCGACGTTGCCTTCAAGAAGTTCATCGAGCAAAGTTGAAGTTCATCTCTGTTGCGGGCAGTGTTTGCGAGGGACCGGGTCGAATGCAGCAGCACGAACTTTGCGGGGTTTGAGATTTGGGATCAAGTGGACGTACTGGCCTGCACTTGTCTAACTCTCTCAGCCACATGTAGTGCTACGCTCTTCGTTGTTTGGGTCCAACACGCTTGGATTGTTTTGAATTCGTTTTCGGGGCCGCAGCAGCGTCGTACGCAAAGCGAGGGTTTTCAGGTACGGGCACCTTGGAATTTACACCTGGTTGCGGTCTACGTCTCGGGTCCGGACCACCGGGTATGGTATCGCATCCACACCCGGAAATTCGTCGGGTACGGCACTCGTACGAACGAGAAGTTGAGTAACTGGTAGGGAGGGTATCGGGTACACCCGATGGTCAAAAGAGTCTGGAAACGTGTACTGAAACGTCGTACTAAAACGACCTCTTACCAGGTGGGTGTCCCCGCCCACCGTACCCATACTCGAGCGTACCTGCCTCCCCGCCGTGCAACCCTCCGTGTACCCGTACCCTCCGTGTACCCAGACCCATCATGTACCCGCACCCCCGAAGCCCCAAATGCGTGCGTTTTCCGGGTGTGCCTAGACCCGCCGTACCCGCACACGTCAAACCCGCTCTGCGGGTCTCCCTACCCGTTTTTTTTTGGGGAAAATTCACCGTACCCGTGTTTGACACAAAAAAGTTACTGTCGTCGGCGACGGCCCTGGGTCGCCGCTGGTTGTTCAGATAGGGAGACTAGAACATGGTGCACCGACAGGGATCCCCACGAGACAAAGCTGACGGCGTCCGTTTATGATCTAAGACAAGAGGGAAGTCGGCTGGGGTAACTGGGGAGGTAACGGGAGTCAGTTGGTTGTCTGGAGTATGAAGTTTTCGCTGGCTGAGGTGGGCGCTGGGCGTTTGCCGTAACCAGTTGGCCGTCGGTCTTGAGGTAGGTCTTTCACGAGTTAGACCAGACAATCAACCAAGGCGTTTTTCAGCAGCGGGGCGGCCATTGCAGCCGGACCTTGTTGCCACATTTCGACGACATTTTCACGAGCTCATCTCTTGTGCTCTCCCTGCGCAGGCCAGGAAGAAGCAGGTTCCCATCTAAACTCCACGGGAAGACCCAGGTCGTCGTCGTCGAGCTGAAGTATGAAAAAAGCAGAAACAGAATTCAGGACGAAGTCTGTCGCATTTGAGGTTTCGCTGAGCCTGCATGGCAGGATCATGATCAGTAAAATGTAGCAAGGAAAATGTTGACAAAGGAGGTACTTCGAGAGTAAAACGGAAACCTAACTCGCGACCGTAATAGAAGGGGTTTGGGATACGGTGGTGGCCAGTAAAAGCGTTGACTAGTAGTATTGTCGGGCTCTTCAGACAGGTTCTTTGCTTCTCTACAAGTACGGTCGTGTGGTGCAAAGCCATTCAGATATGATGCATGCTCACCAAAAATCCTTTTCAGACTGGATCCCTGGCCACACCTTGAAAAAAGTCGCATACGCAGCGCCAATACACGTTCCGAGGGGCGTAGTGAATCACCGCTCGCTTCGATCCATTCCACTGACGCACGGTGCGAGAATACACAGAAATGATGTACCCAGTGTGAGCTTGACTATGGCGACGACGAGCAACAGCTGGAATAACGTACGCGTTGCTTTCGGTTTGTATTCCTGGTGAAAAACAAAAGTGGCTTGGAACTCAGAATCCATCGAAAGATCAGAAGTATCCATCGAAGGAGCAGATCTCCACACGAACTCACGAAAAAAGGGAATAATAAAAGTGGGTTCGTCGTCGTCGCGGAGTAGATTTTCATTTTTTGGGAAAGTTGTTGTACGCCGACAAGACAAAAAACGACAAGCGCAATTGTTTCCACCAAAAAAGTGGCGACGTTACCAGCCGGGCACGATACCGTAGACATGAACACGCTCGCGATTGAGATCCATGCGAACGTGCAAAACAATCCCTCCCATGCCGGCGTTCGGCGATTTCAAAACTACTAGTACCACCTATTCTTAAGCTCAACTACAATTCGAATACAAGTACTAGTTGCACAACTTTCCGAAAGATCGAAACCGGAACATCGACGACGTATGAATTCTTCGCGGACATTGTTGAGGACGGCACGGAAGGAAGAGAAAAAGCACTAGAGGGCCGTCGCCGAGCCGAGGGATGGGTCAAAGAGAGGAGGGGGCCCGCCCACGCCGGGTTTAGAGGTTGAACTTCTTTAAAAATAAGGAAGATTAGGGTCAGCACATCCCGCGCAGCTGCTCCCTTGGTCGAGAGCACCCGCGCATTGGAAGTCCCGCGAATCATTTCACAGTCCTTCCCATGATACGGGCGACTCGCCGAAATTCGTGAAAGTTCGACTCGACGGCCAACTTTGCCCTTCGAAACCGAGTCCTCCGCCAGCCTATCCAAAAATCTTTCTTACGAGTGATTTTGCCGTCGACGCAAGTTTACTGGTCTTCGAAGTGATCAGGAGTTGCCGTGCGGGTGGTTTGCGCCGTCGTCGATTTGAAATACGTCTTTCTTCGCCGAAGAGCGTCGCGCGCTTCGAACTCCTCCTCCGCCGCACGGGAGCAGATCTTTCAGTCCGTGCTCCACTTGGCCGCTTTGCTCTGCCCCGCACCCGTCTCGTCCGCTCTCCGCTGATGTTCCGTTGTCTGCGCGGGCGGTCAGCATTCTCGCTGTCGACGGCGGCGACACCGATGGCACCAACCGCACGCCACCCCATGCGGTGGCCAACGCTGGGTGTCTGTGCATACTCTCCCCGAGGCTCACAGCCAACCACCGAAAAACTCGCCGACGAGCGCGTGACCCGTACCGCTCGAGTCGACGCGGCAGTCCGACGCTGAACGGGCAGCCGACGCTGCGCCTGACGCTTACCTCGCCCGTCGAGCCATTATCCGCGCTGCCCGTGATGCCCACCATTTGCGCTCCGTTCCGCTGGCACCACTCGGTACGCGGCTGCGGCGTCCGCCCTCGCCTGCCAAAAACTTCTCCTGTTGTCCCGCGGTCGTGTTTGGCGCCACCGTCTACAGTACCCCCCTTTGTGCCCTCCGGAATCCGACACTCCTCGACTGAACACCCCGTGCGCTTCGGCGTTCAGCCTACACCCCCCGCACTGGGCTGGCTGGCCTATAGGTAATGCCTCGAGCGCGCTCCGCCGCTTCGACGACGACGACGCCGTTCTCAACTTCGTCGTCGTCGCGGCACTCGGAGCCGAGCCGCTTCAGATCTACGGACGATATCGTCATCCAGCGCCTCCGTCTGCACGGAAATGAGAGTGTGGCGGTATTCGCTCCTGCGCGCCTTCGTGTTGACACGGTGGCCCTCCTGCATCTCCTCTTCTTCTTCTGCTGCTGCTGCTGCTGCAACCCGGCGGGAGATGTCGAGGTCCCTGGCTACCTCCCCCACCTCTGGGTGCCGACTCCTTTCGCGGAGGCAACAAGTTACGCCGCCGTTGGCGCCACCTTCTCGTATCCATTTGCTGCTTGGCACTCGAGAACGCATGGGATGGGCTTCGCATTGATCACGGCTTCGCATTGATCTCCGTACGACGCGCTGGTTATGGATGGTCACCCCGCCAACGTTTTTCAACTCGGTCGACGGTCCGCCAGCCTATCTCCCTCCATGGGCGTCATCGTTGACCATTCCCAAGCTTCAACGTGCTTCTCGGCGCGAAGCGTCTCGAGAGTATGAACTCTCGTCGTTGCGACCTTTGGCCGCTCTTCTCCGATCGCCGATGGTGGTGGGTGGCGTCTTTTTCGCTCCTTTATCATCCCGTGGCTCTTCGCCACTTTGATGATGTGATACTTTCTTTTTTGGCTATTACCTCGCACGTTTGGCACCGACGCCGTTCTCTCGACGTCAAGATCATCATTACGAACCTCCTCCTCCGGTTGCTCAACGAATAGCACGGCAGGACGACTCGTCCTTCCGCGAGATCGGTATCCCAGGTCCCCGGCATTTTTTTCTGACGTCGTCGTCGCCCTGCTGTCCGCCCGCCTCTACGGCCGGCAACCTTATTACCCAACGCACCGTCGTGCCTTGGTTCGTCGCGCGAGCAACTCTTTTAAGACGCGAGCGTTCTTAACCCGCCCTTCACCCCTCTCAACCTGGGACTGTGCCGACTTGGCCTAGGCTGTACGAAATATTTGCCGCATCTACCGCCAGGCCCTTGGCTCGTTAACCACCCCGAGCCACGTCGCTGCCTCAGGCAGCAACACCCAGGGCGCCCTATTTTTTCCAGCAGGACGTCACACTCCGTCGCACGCGCGACACGTCATGGCTGCGCGTGGGCGGGACCCTCCCTCTCCTTGAATACCCCGCGGCTCGACGATGGCCTCGGGGTACATCATCCTACAGCCAGGCATCATCGCCCTCTGGTACCTCTTTAGCCACGCTTTCCCGAATCCCTTCGCGCGCTATCTCCTTTTTAGCAGGCGAATTTTTGTAACAAATCCGAAGCGGTAATAATCGATGTCCTACAACAATTTTTGAATCCTCGTGATATGTGACCTCTGGGACACTTGCGCTTGTCCATTGGCGCAGCAGGAAGAGAGAGGAGGGCGGCGCATCTTCCGAGGGAGACGGCTTCAGTGCATATGTGCGCCTGCCCAGCGGACCTGTCGGCGGCGAGAGATTCACCAAAATTTTTTGGTATCGACAGTAGTTTACAGGCCAAGGCGCCGAAGGAGAACAAACGCGGAACATTGCGCACGCGCACTGTGTGCGAATGCAACGTTGGCGTTATTGTAGCCAACAACAACAACTTCTTCAGCTAGGCACCGACGTTTATGACAGTTCGCTTGGCTCCGTATCTCGAAATTCCAGACGAAGCCCAGTATCGTCTCAAGCCGGTGCCGCCTTGTTCAGACGAGAATCGACGTCCTCAAAACTACAGTTGCGGGAGGGGAGTAAAGAGCTCAGATATATTTTTGAACGAACGTCGCCACAGCCGACGACTGTCGCCTACGTCGTCTAAGAGAGGGAGGTCGGCACCGCGTAGCCTCGCGTGCAAACGAACGTCTTTATAAAACCCAGCTTGGCGTTCGCCCTTTATTGAATAATACCCCATATCTGGCAGGCAGGCAGGCAGCAAAGTGATGAGACGAGGCACCTGAGAAATTCGGGTTGTTATTAGTTCGCGCCACGCGTCGTTGTGTGCGAGGGTACGGTTTGGTAGCAGTAACCTGATTGGAAGCGACAAGCGTGCTGAGGAGGCACAACGTGTGAGAGCGAAGAAATGGCGGACGCCACCGAAAAGCGACGGACGTTTCTTTGGAGCCAAGGAAACGACCCCAAGGCGATGCCGCACCCTACTGACTGGTGCCGCGTCGGCAACGATGACGGAGAGCGCGATGTTGTCGAGGCCGGACGCAGAGCCGCCCGGGCCTGCTTCTGGGCATGCGGAGCCCTGCTGGATTAACCTCGTCCCCGCTGCTAGCGACACGTGTGTTTCGGCACTTTCGACCGAACGTACTGCCGCCGGATTTCGGCATCCTCAAAATTGCTTCGACTCGCGCTGCCCAATTCGAATTCTACAGTCCGTTACGAACACGTTTCGCTCCGAGCCCATCTTCGGGCTCCCGATCGATCGATCGCTAGCTAGCTCGAGCTACTAGCTTTCCGCTCGCCCGAAACCCAATTGTCGAGCAACCAGGACGCGAAGTTTCTATCGACGAACCGGCACGCGCGATACTGCTGACGACGATTTCGATCCGGCGTCGAGGCCACCAACAACTAAAACTGTCATTCCTGGACCCGCTCCTCGAGGGCCATTGTCGCGCCCCCCCCGTAGACAGACAGACAGACAGACAGACAGACACGGCGCTCGGGTCGAAACCGACTCGCGACTGACGACCCGACCAACGAGGGAAGACACTTGAAGATTGCAAGCGATGCTGTCGCTCGCAACAGATCGATACGATCGCCGCTGGCAAGCACGGGCAGCGCGTTAGGAAGACGACGGCAGCCTACTGTCGAGTGGAGGACCGAGCTAAGTACGCAAACTAGCTAACGAACTATAGGCCCCCGCGCAAGGGGCGGCTTAGGGTAGTCCCAGCGCTGGAAGATCCCTGTCGGCCTCACAAAGACGGGAACTTTGTCCTTCACCACTGAGTCCTCGAGTGCTACAGAAAGGCGACCGAACAGGTACTACTACTACTACTCCTACCGGAGATTTCAAATAGGGCAGTCTACGACGCCCCCCCCGACGGCGCAGGCGCAGGCGCAGGCGCAGGCTCTTCTTCTTCTTCTTCTTCTTCTTGTTCTTCTTCTTCTCGGAGGAGGATACTCCCGGGTTCCTCGACTTCCATGGAAACTTCCTCGTCGAGGCGCGGACGCTTGGCCGGGGGCATCGGCTTGAGGCCGAGGACGCGCTGGTAGCAGAGGGGGAGGTTGAGGTCGGGGGGTTCGCACTCGGCGTACATTTGGATGGCTGCGTCGTCGCCGCAAGATATAAGTCCTTTCCCGTCGGGGGACCACGCGACGTCCCAGATCTGATCGTCGTGATGTTCCAAACAGCAGACGACGTCGTGCTTTCGGATATCCCATATGTTGACGCGGCGGTCGGCCGAGCATGTGGCGAGGAAATTGCCGCACGCCCGCCCAGCGCAGCACCAATTCGTGTGGCGAGTGAATTGCGAAGAAAAAGAGTTGGACTTTCGGTCGTACGCCAGACATCTCGTGTCGTCCGAAGAGCTGTATAGAATACCCTCCCCCCCCCAGCTCACGCACCGCACCGTGCCCTTGTGATCCTTTGCCATATACACGCGCGTCGCGGTGGCGACGTCGAATACGCGAACAGAACCGTCCAGAGACGCGGCCGCTAACATCGATCCGTCGGCGTTGAACGCGACGTCCATCGTGAAGGATTCGGAACAGTCGATGGTCGCTACCTTTTCCCCCGTCAGCCTCCAGACGTTGATGTTCCCCCCATGGGTCCCCGCGGCGACGAACTCGCCGTCGGGGGACACTGACACCTTCCACGATTCGACTGGTCCGGCGTCGATTTCCCCCAAGCTCTGGCCCGCTTCAAGGTCGAAGAGTCTTACCACGCAGTCGATCGACGACGTCGCGAGGATCGACCCGCGCGCGTCGGTGTCGACGCTCACGCAGCCCATTTGATGTCCAGCGAACTGGTGTGTCAGCAAGAGTTTCGTGTCGCGAACCCCCACCGTCTCGTCCACACCCCCACTAATAATCTTGTCCTGCACCGTCCAAGCAACGCTCCACGCGGCCTCGGCGTGCGCCTCGCACCGCTGCGTTGCTTCCATCGCAAACCGCTTCGGGTCCAGCGCGGGAAACTCGTTGATGTCCAGCATTTCTTCTTCTCTAATAATAGTAATAACGCTTACCCTTCCTCCCTCCGAAGAAGGGTTTCAGAAATAATGAGGTCTGACTGTTGGGCGTTCGTTCTTTTTTGCGTCCGACGCGCCCAAAATGGACGACGACGGCGACAAAAAAACAACTTCCCGCAACTTAAGAGATCGTCATCCCACTATCGATCGATCGGCACCAAGAGTCTGACTGACCCGCGATGGTCTTGCCCCCGAAACCCAGTGCCCGCCCCAAGACAAGACGCCGGAGGAGTCACCGTGGATGGTGTTCAGCGTTTCTTACTTACTTATGTGAACGACGACCTCGTCGGGTTCTTCCTCATCAACCTCCATCTCCAAACAGGCTTCGGGGAATCAATCATGGTGGTGTGTCCCGGCGTTTTTGAAAAGCTCGGTCTCGTGTCACGCGAGGTCGTCGTCCCCGTGCTTAAAATCCGGGCCGCCGCCGCCGCCGCCGCCGCCGCAATGAAGAAATTCTTGTTCATCGTGCGCAGCAGTATGCTGGCAACAACTTTGTCCGTGGCGGTCCGCGCCGAGCATGACCGTGTTTCTTTCCCTCGGTCAGGAGACAAGATTTCCAATGCTCGGGCAGCGCTCACAGTAGTAGCTCTGCCGCGCGCCGCCAAGAGACTGCGGGCAGGCGCAGGCTCGGAGGAGGAAGTCTTAGCCTTTTCGTGGTGGTGGAATGCAGTCCGTGCGTGAATCACATGTTCGTCCTTGAGCAAGCAACTTCCTGGCCCGAGCTCTCTGATTGGACGACATGTGCCAGCAGCTGATAGTCCGAAAGTCAAGAAGGAAGACAATCAGCTCGCGATCGTTGAATTCGGAGTCGAAGTGGCGCACGTAGTTGTTTTCATTATTCCCGCAAAAAAAAAACAAAACGACGCTCTCACATTCGAGAATAATAAATAGCCGGATCAAGACGCATTTTGCCGGTCTCGCTGAGGCTTGGCGACAGCCGCAAACTGGGGGGGGGGGCGCGCGAGAACACGAAAAGAACGCCCCCCCCCCTGCACGAAAGCATGGCTCTGGGGCGTCGGTATCCCCTCCCCTAGGCCTACCCTATAGCGCGGAGGGACCCCCCTCTAGGACGACGGGCACCGCGGCACCTGAGTGGCTCTCCAACGTAGGCTACAGTTTGGCAGGGAAATTGGGTTTCGAGGGGGGTGTTTGGCGACGCTGTTAGAATGGGTCGCAAGGAATCTGGCGGCCTCATAGTAGAATGTGGCGTCTCCGAGGTCCATGAGGTAGTCGCGGAGGTTCGGTTCGGTTCTCCTCGGGAGCTGGGCTCTCATCATCCTCCTCCTCATCGAGGGCGGGCTCGTCGACGGAGTCTGGCTCGTTGACCTCGCCATGTTCGCGGGGGGCGGTTCGTTATCGTCATCATCGTCGTCTCGAGGACAGGACGCGTACAATATCCCGACGACAAGCTTTACTCTGGCTCGGAGTCGCGCGCATGGCTAAGCCACAGTGATTTATTTATTTATTTTCCTGCAGCCGCCGCGCCTCCTCTGGACCGATTCTTTTAACTCCATTAAAGCCCGCGCGAAGAGCGCGAGGCTATAGCAGAGGCGCTCGTCGCCGGCACCCAGTCCGTGGCCGTCCGTATTTCTATAGCTCTGCTAACCACCTGGGCGCTCGGCAAGCATTCGAGGCCTCTTCTCTAGAGTGCGTGCACGGTGGTCAGGTCAGACACCCCCTTAGCACGAAACTTTCGTGCTATAGTAGGTCGCAGACTCCCCCCCAGGCACAAAATTTTAGCGCTGGGGGGTGGCGGCTCCCTCGCCCAGCAAAACGATGTTCTCGCGCCCCCCCCTCGGATGCGGCTGTCGCCAAGCCTGATGTCGTCAACATCGACAGTCTTACGTGGCATTGATTTCGCAGTTATGTTCGGGAGATCAATGACGTCTAGAGTCCCAGCTCAATCGCAGAGACTCGATCATGTCGTGCTTGATCAATGCGGCGCACGCCCCCAGCTATAAGTGTTCGTGTTGCACGAAAACAACGGCCGCATTCCTTATAGCAAAAGATCGCCTCGAATTCGGCCAACGCCACCCATTGCTCATTACTGATTGTCCAAGGGAGTGAGTCCAATATGGGTAGCCGTGTACAGTTTGAGCACGTGGTCATACGCATCAATGAACGAATAAGCTGGTTGGTAGCGCGCCCGGAACCTCGTCTTACTGTTGAGGTGGTCGAGCTAGAGCTTCGGCGATTTATATCCCCGGCTGTAATGGCAAAAGCGCATGCAGATCCTTCTTCAAACGTGTGTGCCGCAAGAAAAGTCGTACTTGGCTCCATCGCGGGCACTGTTCAGCAGCTCCTGCCCAGCTGGGAATGGATTGATCACCTGCTTGCCTCTAGATCGCGTCAAGGCGCCACATGCTGCTGCCGGTAGATCTTTGAGATATATCATGCACATGTCACACACGCTTCGACCTCAACAAAAATTCTTCGGCGACGCTCCAATTTGGGAGCCCGGTCTTGAACAATGGTTGCGGCCGCCAAATCGATGTCGATTCTCGCACGCTCCGCGACCAGAGAACAGAGCGGGGAAGCCGTCGTGCCGGAATCGGTTCCGTCGTCAGCTGGTGGAACGAGAGGTCTACTACGCACACCGTCTCAACGTCACTCCAATCGGGCCAGATGAAGGATACAAAACCAATGGCCTGTCGCTTGAACTTCTTATCCTTGAGTGTCCCGCCGCCGTCATGCAGCACCTGGGGGGCGAACGGATTGCCGAACGCCGCTAACATTCCTTTAGGAGGACGTGCTTCAAGATTCGAACAACAAAGCAACGATATTCAGCGTCTACCCCCTTGCAACCAACGCCGTTCGAGCCATGAACGGGCAGTTGCCCCCCTTCGAATCGCTGCCGCGGAAATATTACGCTTCAAAGAGGTTGCGATGGTCTTCGTCGTCAGTCAAAGGTGCGCTTGGGAAAAATCCGCTGCGACGTGTACACGTAGTGCCGAGCCGAGAATGTCATCAGGGAAGAGTGCTCTGCCAGGGCATGGCCGTGAAGTATCTCGTAATATCCGATTTACCCTTCGAGGCTGCTGCCACAACGCCCACGGCCGTCATCAAAAACAAAAACGCCCTCCTTTTTCTTAGCCTGTCTTCTGTTTCTTGGTGAGATGTTGACGTCCCAGCTCGTCGAATCGAATCCTCCTCCGGATGCGCAGCCTTGCAGTGGGCCGGCCCCAAGAGGGCATGGTCGTCTGTCTGCTACGTGCCCTTTTCTCGAAGTCTCTCGTCACCACCTTCAGGCGCTCCCAGCACCGGACACACACACACATGCGCCGTCGCCTTCCCACTGGTCAGTCAACGCGGTGGTGTGTCAGGATGATATTCCTTCAGTCGACGCACGCAGTCCCACCACTGAAAATTTTCCGTGAAGTGAAGTGAACCAATTCAGCGAACCTAGTGAATTCCCAACGCTGTTTACGCTCAAACGCGCGTGTATGATACTACTCTTTGATTTTTTGATTTTGGGGGGGGTGGTGAAACACGTCAGTGTCCAAGGCAGCAGCAGCTGCTGCCTCGGGCTCCGGTGTCTGCTGTCGACTCGGTAGTATGTGGTATGCTTGGTTCTTTCGTCGTCTCGATTCGCCTCTCTTATTTTCTGCGTCATGCCGACCGCAGCTCGTGACGCCTTATTACAATAACGCGCAAAGACGATAACGCGCAAAGGCGTGCCCGACGGTTTCTGACAGCCTCCAAACCGTACCATTCTCGGCTCGAGTCGAATTGAATATGCGCCATCGCGCGTTCAAGCAGCCGAAGAGGTGGTCTGTCAGTCGAATTCGAGACGCAAAATTACGGAACCACCATGTCGAACGAAGAGGATGCTCGTAGGATTCTCTTTCGCATTGTTATGGACGTAGTTTATCTTAAGCCGCAATGGAATCCCAGCATAGACTGCCGTGAAGCAACATGCACAACTTCTGATCCCAAAGTGAGCACCAGCAGCCTGGTGAATGCGAGAGCGCGTGACGGGTCGAGTCGTTGCCAGCTCATTTTCTTGATAAAGTAAGGAAGACAAAAAATTGCCTCCGTCGACAGCATCCTCATCCTGCGGCGTCCTCCACCGACCAAACGAACGGTGAAACAACCCGTGGGATATCTATCTATCTATTAAACCCCGCCCAGCGTGACTTCCGCTCAACAGGCAGGCAGGCAGGCACCAAAGATGCGATAGACGCCCCCGAAACCACACCATACTGAGCTTTGTGACTTGGGAGTGGAAGAACTGTCCGCCTAAACGGTTGGGAGTAGTGAGGGAGGTGGTCTTCTTCCTGTTTTTTGAAAGGAGGGGTTTTATGCGGACCATCTGCTCAAAATGTGTTTGCGTCTTCTTCGGGGGGTGGCTTTTTTTCCCCGTGGTCTCCGATGTTCATCACCGGCCGTCGATGATCACCACTAGACAAAAGTAGGCAATTATGGAATAATAAACTCTGTCGATTGTTGTCCGAGCGCGTGATTAGAGCGCTCAAGCCAACAAGTCAGAGGATTGGGCCAAGCCGCGTGCTTATCTGCGCTCGTTGAGTTGGGGATGATAGGCACGAACCATCACATTCTTGCTCTTTGATCCGCGTATTAGATTTTGGGTTCCTTCTTGCCGAAGACCCACGCAGCAAAGCACGAGAGGAGCGACCCACGGCCAGAGAAGAAAAAAAACTGCGTTGATGACCACACACACACCTGAGCCAATAAATGGCAAAATGTCTTCTAGTTGGAAAAAAACAGCGCGCCACGTCTCGGATCCAAATAGCAACAATTCAACCATTTCAACCTGATCTCCTTGCCACCGTTGATTTCTTTCGGTGCTGGCGTTCGACTATTCACCACGATAGAGCTACCGTAGGAGGATCATTGGTAAGAGCATTGTGTCGCGATCTGAGCCCCAACGACAAGGATGTGACTCGAAAAAGTCGCGACTTTTGCAGCCAAATGATCCTGAGTCGCTCGCTCGCGGTCACTCTCTTCCGCCGCGACCACCCGTTCTCCCAGGGGAGCGACGAAGTCTCCGTTCGCCACGAGGCTCGTGATTGCGCTCTTGCTGGGCTCGTGCCGTCGGTCGAGCAATGTTCGTGAGATATGGCTAAACGGTTTGCATTTAGACGCTTTATTTTGGGTTTTCTTCTCTCACACACTCGAAGAACTCGGCTCTCGGTCGCCCTACCGTACACCGCGGCGAGCCAAGTTCCAAGTTAGAATGAAAAGGCGTGGTACAGCCCGACGTGCGCCCTATCGGTGTGGGCACAGTCCGTCGTCTGCTGGACGCTCACTCCGATTTCTCTCTCTCTCCGGGGCAGAGGTAAAGGGTCGCGTCTGGCGGCGCGCTCGGTACGGACTAATGTTTCGACCATCGCTTCCAGCACGCATGTTCACCTCTCGTGGTGAGCTCGTTAAGTTGATGACATTTCGTGTTCGATCAGCGCCAGCCATCGTCCGGCCCGACAAGCTCGGGAAGGACCCTTCCTGCTTGGCGGCGAAATCTTTGTCAACTTAGTTTGTTGTCTACCGAGCGTCGTCCTCGTCGTCGGGCTCGATCTCCTCGCATTCTAGCTCCTTCTCGAGCGCGGCGGCTAAAGCAAGGGCCTCGGCGTCCGCGAATGCTGCCGCGCCAACAACCACAGGTGGCGGCGGCGGCGGCGGCGGTTCACGGGTCGAGCTGCCGTCGACGACCGCGCGAGAATTTTTTCTGGTATCGCGTCGACGAGACCCCAAAGCTTGGCCGTATGGTCGTCGCCAGAAGGTCGCCCGCGGGCGAGAAGGCGACCGATTTGACGGAAAGGAGGGCGAGAAGGCGACCACCAGATTCAAACACCCGTGGTGGTTGGTTCCAACCCGCGTATCACGTTGGGTATATATCTCGAGTCGTCGACGACGACGACGAAGGACCTTTGAAACCGTTTAGGGTCGGGTATTGGCAAGTCTTCACCATCGCAGGCACGAGTGGACGAGCAAGTCTTCACCATCGCAGGCACGAGTGGACGAGCAAGTCTTCACCATCGCAGGCACGAGTGGACGAGCAAGTCTTCACCATCGCAGGCACGAGTGGACGAGCAAGTCTTCACCATCGCAGGCACGAGTGAGTGGACGAGCAAGTCTTCAGCATCGCAGGCACGAGTGAGTGGACGAGCAAGTCTTCAGCATCGCAGGCACGAGTGAGTGGACGAGCAAGTCTTCAGCATCGCAGGCACGAGTGAGTGGACGAGCAAGTCTTCAGCATCGCTGGCACGAGTGAGTGGACTCGCTGCTGTTAGAGAGAACCCTGACCTTGTGTTTTGCAGCAGCAATAACGACCTGGACCTCGAGAGAGGAGAGGTTTCCTCCTAAAAAACAACCCTAGAGGCGGGAGTTGTTGTGAGGACGCTCTCCTGCAGTACGCCCGCGACATCCAAGCTCGCGGCGAGGAGCTCCGCCTCGACAAGTGCGTGGCTTTCTGTCCGACGCATGGGTCTCCTCGACTCGATCACACCGATGTCGTCCAAGACCACGGTGTAGGACGGCACATAGATAATCCCCGTTGTGTTGTGGTCGCTACACTACGGTGTGCCTGCCCATCGGCTGGCTGGCTCCCCTTCGGAGATGTCGACGCGGACGGACGATCACTGATCAGGATTCAGGGCCCTCAATTTCAGGGGGGGAGACTTTTTTAGGACTCATCCCTATGACCCTAACCCTTCCTCGCGGTTTTTTGAATTCAAAAGACCGAGGACGACGAGGATGATGGAGGAGGAGGAAGAGGAGATTCCCGACGAGATCATCGCCGAGGAGGAGGAGGAGGAGGAAGCGGTATTAGGAGAAGAAGAAGGAGGAGGGGAGAGGGTTTGGCGGGAGAAGTGGCTGCGGCCGGAGATTGCAGCAGCAGCAGCAGCGTCGTCGTCTCCGGAAGTTGTTTTGTTTCAGTGGATTTCGATTGATGTGACGACGGGGGAAAAGATGAGGGGCGCGCCCGGGGCGGCGGGCGGGCCGGTGCCGATCGTGAGGCTCTACGGCGTGACGAAGGAAGGGCATTCCGTGTGCGCGCGGTGCTTTGGATTCACGCCTTATTGTTACGCGTCTCTTTCGGATCCGAAACTGGCGCCAAAAATAGAAGCCGAACTTAACGCTTCTTTATCCCGAAAAACAAGCCAGAGTTGTGCGACGACGACGACGAAAGCTGCTGTGTTGGGGACCGAAATCGTTACGGGGAAGTCTTTGATGGGGTACCGAGAGTCGGAGGAGACGTATCTGAAAATTTACGTATCTCTTCCGTCGATGATTCCGACGTTGAGAAATATACTCGTGGACGGGGTCAGAATAGGTGGTGGTGGAAATTACGTGTCGCTCCAACCCTTCGAATCGAACGTTCCCTTCGTGCTGCGGTTTTTGATCGACAACGAAATGAGCGGCTGTTCGTGGGTCGAAGTTTCGAAATTCCAAAGGAGCGAAGGAACGACGAGGTGTCAAGTGACGATCGACTGTATTTATTCTGACCTGAAACCCGACAATAGTAAAGTAGATATCGCGCCGTTGCGGGTGCTGGCAACGGATATCGAGTGTCAAGGGAGGAAAGGCCATTTTCCCCAAGCCGAAAAAGATCCGGTCATTCAGATCTCGTGCGTGTTGACGGTTCGCGAAACTGTTATAGCACAAATCGTGTTTACGCTCGGCGAGTGTGCTCCAATTTCGGGTGCAGATGTTATTCCAGCCAAAACCGAGCAGGAACTGCTCTTAAATTGGTCCGGGTTCGTGAAACGCGCGGATCCGGATATAATTACGGGCTACAACACGCAAAATTTCGACATACCGTATCTTCTAAAGAGAGCCGCGGCTTTAAAGTTACGAAATTTTTCGGATTTCGGACGGGTTTTCGGTGCCGCGAGAATGCGGCCCACCACGAACAAACGATCGATCGAAACCACGGTCTCGGGCAGGGTGATGTTCGACCTGCTGCCGCACGTGATCCGCGACCACAAATTGTCGAGCTATTCTCTGAATTCGGTGTGTGCCGAGTTTCTAAATCAACAAAAAGAAGACGTGCATCATTCTATAATCTCGGAACTCCAAAATGGAACGAACGAGGATCGACGACGGCTGGCGGTCTATTGCCTCAAGGACTCGCAGCTCGTTATTCGCCTGATTTCGAAATTGTCGGTTTTGATTAACTACGTCGAGATGGCGAGAGTGACGGGAGTGCCGCTGGATTTCCTCATCACTCGAGGCCAGCAGATTAAAGTTTTCTCCATGTTGCTGCGGCGGTGTCGGACGCACAAATTCTACGTCCCGCAGACCCCTCCGCCGCCGCCGTCGTCGAAAGTCGATTCGTCGTACGCGGGCGCGACCGTCGTCGAACCCAAAAGAGGCTTTTACGACAAAGAACCCGTGGCAACTCTGGATTTCGCATCGCTGTATCCGTCGATCATGCAAGCATACAATCTTTGTTACTCGACGCTCCTCGCGCCATCATCCCAAGCAGCGACGACGACGTCGACGCGAAACGACTGCCGAAAAGCGCCGGACGGGACGATGTTTACGACGAAAGCGAAAGGGCTGCTGCCGGAGATATTGGAGGATTTGTTAGCTGCTCGAAAACAGGCGAAAAAAGATATGAAATCGGCGACGGATCCGTTTACGAAAGCTGTTCAAAACGGACGGCAGTTGGCGCTGAAGATATCTGCCAATTCGGTCTACGGCTTCGCGGGCGCGGCGGCGGGTCAGCTCCCGTGTCTGGCCGTCGCCTCCGCCGTCACCGCGTACGGTCGGGATTTGCTTTTGAAAACCAAAGCGTACGTCGAAGAACATTACCCCAAAGCTACGGTAATTTACGGCGATACGGATTCCGTGATGGTGACGTTTGGCGCCGCGGCAGCCTCGATCGCCGACGCGATGCCCCTCGCCGAGCGAATTGCCAAAGAAGTTACCGAAATATTTCCAAACCCCGTGAAACTAGAATTCGAAAAGGTGTATTTTCCCTATCTTTTGATGAACAAGAAAAGATATGCCGGCTTGCTGTGGACTACCCCCGAAAAGTACGATTACCTCGACGCGAAAGGCCTCGAGACGGTGCGCCGCGACAATTGCCTTTTAGTCCGGCAATTGGTGGATGCTTGTCTTCGGTTGATGATTATACGCGGCGACGTCGACGCGGCGCTCGCACACGCGAAATCCGTCATCTCGGACCTCCTCCAAAACAAAATCGACGTGTCTTTGCTCGTCATCACGAAATCGCTTTCGACGGTAGAAAATTACAAAGCGAAACAAGCGCACGCGGAATTGGCGAAGAAAATGAAAGCCCGAGACCCCGGGACAGCGCCGTCCGCCGGCGACCGAGTACCCTACGTGATCGTCCCGGGACCCAAAGGTGCCGCGGCCTACGAGAAGGCCGAGGATCCGGCGTACGTTCTCGAGAACAACCTTCCCGTCGACGCTCGATATTACCTCGAAAATCAGCTTTACAAACCGCTCCGCCGGATCTTCGAACCCGTCGTTAAAGATACGGAATTTCTCCTAAAAGGAGATCACACGCGCGTCGTTTGCAAACCCACGCCGGTCGCCCGGAAGGGCGGCATCGTCGCGTTCGCGTCCCGGAAACTCCAGTGTCTTGGATGCAAGGTCATCATCTCGTCGGGCGTCGTCTGCGACCATTGCAAACCGCGCGAACAAACTATTTTCCTCAAGCGTCTCAAGCACGCCTCCGATCACGAAAAAGTCTTCAACAACCTCTGGACGCAGTGCCAGCGCTGCCAAGGCAGCCTCCACCAAGACGTCCTCTGCACCAACTCGGACTGTCCCATCTTCTACAAGCGCAAAAAAGTCCAAGCCGACCTCAAGGAAGCCCAAACCACCCTCGCCAGATTCGACTGGTAGACTTTATTTTTAGAACAAAACAGAACAGAACATTGAATGGAATGGAATGGAACGTCGAGAGAGAGAGAGAGAGTATGGTGAGGCTTCCGCCACTAATGTAATATGTGTGTTCGCGCATTGAGTTGGACTCTCCAAAAATCGGGTTAAACACCTCGTGCTGCATCTATTCGAACGCACGCCGTGCGCATTGTCTGCGTGTCGGCTGCGCTTCCCATCCTCACCCCACACACCACTCCGCACCAGAAGCCCACTACCCCAGCCCACCGCGGTTCGTAGTTTTGTTCTTCCAAATATGCCACTTCACAGCAGGCAGCTTATCTTCCAAAAAACACGCGCGCGCAAAGAAGCTCGCTCGACGGAATATGGGTGGTCACGAGGCTGGGTGAGAGATCCGGCTGACCAGCTACTCGACGCGTTTCGAGTACTAATCGAGTCGCGAAAACACCAAAATGAACACCACGGAGGTGGTGAAAGCCGGTGCCATTGAAATCACCCTGCGACTACGCTACGAAAGCTACGTGATAGCGCACGTCAATGCACTTCCTGTCGGCCGTTGTTAGCGAGAGATGATGGGTCTCTCTACTACGCGTGGTTTTGAGAGGTCACCCACAGATGTGTTTTCTAACACTTGCAGTCTCTTGCAGTGTCAGTCCTTGCGATCTGATATCGGCGCGGAGCATACCGTCGATATTCGAGAACGACCGTCTGGGGTTGTTTGCACGAGGTTTCCGTCCAAGCCATGGGTCTTGCGTCGACACTGCGCGTAAACAAAAACCAGATTCTTGAATCCGGGATGTGCATCACGAGAACATTCTGACTGCTCTTCAAGTAGGTACCAGTAGGCTGATCACATCATTCCGGCCTTTTTCGTGAGTCTTATAAAAAAAATCATCCGGCGGCACTCCGCGTAGCTCACATTGTTTCTGGTCAGATAGCAGTCGCGCCAATCGAGAAATTCTGTCACAGGCTTGATTGAGCCCCTGTCCAACAGCCTTGACGAGCGCGGCTAGCTCACTGGCCGTGTGATCATCACACACTTCTTCGTGGAGTGTTGCATCCTAACTACTAATCGACAGATGTTTGTTTGTCTGTCTGTCTGTCTGTCTGTCTGTCTGTCCTAACTACTAATCGACAGATGTTTGTCTGTCTGTCTGTCTGTTTGTCTGTTTGTCCCTCGATTTAGGGTAAGGATCAGGTAGGCGCGAGAGTAAGGATCATGTAGGCCCGCGAGGCAGCCATTGATCCTCGAAGCCGTCTACGGCGACCTCGCAGACTATTTCCACGACCCGCGGCGGCTCTTTCAGCGCGCCATTCTCACGCCCCGTCGAAACGATGTTGTCGATGCTGACAACGCGCGCATGACTGCGGCCTTTTATTCCCGGAGACGAGGCGTCGGAGTTCTTTTCGGCTGACTAGGCTGGGTCGGAAGACGACGCCTCGCTCTTTACAGTAGAGTTTTCAACTCCCTGACAACCAACGGCATGCTGACTTTGATCGCGAGCTTAAAGTCTTCGCAACCTCGACCCGTCGCACGGCCACTGCAACGGTACCAGATACATGATCGATAGTGTCGTTGTCACCGAGGCTCCTCCAACCTGTATCCCTTAAGGCCCGCCGACGCCAAACGATCAACAAGAGCCAGGGCAGACGCCCCGCGAGGTCGGCGTCCTCTTGCCCAAGCCCGTCTTCTGCCACGTCCAGCTCTACGTGGCTCTCTGTCGATCGGCAACCCCGAGGATATCCTCTTCTGAGTCGACGACTCCACCCTACCCCACACGTGCTGCGCAATACCGATAAGCCCCCTCCCGGCGTCTACACGCGCACGGTAGGTGAACTTACTGGGACCAGGTGAACTTACTGGGGTTTGAGATTGGGACTAGGTGAACTTAGTGACCAGGTGAACTTACTGGGACCAAGTGAACTTTAGGGGTTTTAGAGTGAACGCAAAGGCGAGCGGCGTGTACGGATCAAAGCAGCTTAGATTGGCGGAGGTGAGAGCGACGAGCTCGAAGGAGAGTGGGGTGAGTGGATGTGAGCACGAGTGGGCTTACACCGAACTTACTGGGATTAGAGATTGGGACTAGGTGAACTTACTGGGACCAGGTGAACTTACTGGGGTTAGAGATTGGGACCAGGTGAACTTACTGGCGAACTTACTGGCCTGCACTTGTCTGTCTTTAAATGTCGACTGCTAAGAGCTGTCCCTCGATTTAGGGTAAGGGTCAGCTTGGCCCGCGAGCCAGCCATTGATCCTCCAAGCCGTCTACGGCGACCTCGCAGACTGTTTCCACGACCCGCGGCGGCTCTTTCAGCGCGCCATTCTCACGCCCCGTCGAAACGATGTTGTCGATGCTGACAACGCGCGCGTGACCGCGGCCTTTTTTTCCCGGAGACGAGGCGTCGGAGTTCTTTTCGGCCGACTAGGTTGGGTCGGAAGACGACGCCTCGCTCTTTACAGTCGAGTTTTCAACTCCCTGACAGCCAACGGCATGCTGACTTTGATCGCGAGCTTAAAGTCTTCGCAACCTCGACCCGTCGCACGGCCACTGCAACGGTACCAGATACATCATCGATAGTGTCGTTGTCACCGAGGCTCCTCCAACCTGTATCCCTCAAGCCCCACCGACGCCAAACGATCAACAAGAGCCAGATGCAGACGCCCCGCAAGGTCGGCGTCCTCTTGCCCAAGCCCGTCTTCTGCCACGTCCAGCTCTACGTGGCTCTCTGTCGATCGGCAACCCCGAGAATATGCTCTTCTGAGTCGACGACTCCACCCTACCCCACACGTGCGCAATACCGATAAGCCCCCTCCCGGCGTCTACACGCGCACTGTAGGTGAACTTACTGGGACCAGGTGAACTTACTGGGGTTTGAGATTGGGACTAGGTGAATATAGTGACCAGGTGAACTTACTGGGGGTTTTAGAGTAAACTCAAAGGTTAGCGGCGTGTGCGGATCAAAGCAGCTTAGATTGGCGGAGGCGAGAGCGACGAGCTCGAAGGAGTGGTGTGAGCACGAGTGGGTTTACGCCGAACTTACTGGGGTTAGAGATTGGGACTAGGTTAACTTAACAGAAACAGGTGAACTTACTGGGGTTAGAGATTGGGACTAGGTGAACTTACTGGCCTCCACTTGTCCTAACTACTAATCGACAGATGTTTGTTTGTCTGTCTGTCTGTCTTTAAATGTCTGTCTGTCCCTCGATTTAGGGTAAGGATCAGGTAGGCACGAGAGGAAGGATCAGGTCGGCGCGAGAGCCAGACAGTGATCCTCCAAGCCGTCTACGGCGACCTCGCAGACTATTTCCACGACCCGCGGCGGCTCTTTTAGCCAGCGCGCCATTCTCACGCCCCGTCGAAACGATGTTGTCGATGCTCACAACGCGCGCATGACCGCGGCCTTTTTTTCCCGGAGACGAGGCGTCGGAGTTCTTTTCGGCTGACTAGGCTGGGTCGGAAGACGACGCCTCGCTCTTTATAGTCGAGTTTTCAACTCCCTGACAACCAACGGCATGCTGACTTTGAGCGCGAGGTTAAAGTCTTCGAAACCTCGACCCGTCGCACGGCCACTGCAACGGTACCAGATACATGATCTATCGTGTCGTTGTCACCGAGGCTCCTCCAACCTGTATCCCTTAAGGCCCGCCTACGCCAAACGATCAACAAGAGCCAGGGCCAGTCGCCCCGCGAGGTCCGCGTCCTCTTGCCCAAGCCCGTCTTCTGTCACGTCCAGCGGTACGTGGCTCTCTGTCGATCGGCAGCCCCGAGAATATGCTCTTCTGAGTCGACGACCCTACCCCACACGTGCTGCGCAATACCGACAAGCCCCCTCCCGGCGTCTACACGCGCACTGTAGGTGAACTTACTGGGACAAGATGAACTTACTGGGGTTAGAGATTGCGACTATGTGAATATAGTGACCAGGTGAGCTTACTGAGACCAGGTGAACTTACTGGGGGTTTTGGAGTAAACTCAAAGGTTAGCGGCGTGTGCGGATCGAAGCGCCTTAGATTGGCGGAGGCGAGAGCGACGAGCTCGAAGGAGTGGGTGTGAGCTAGGTGAACTTACTGACCAGGTGAACTTATATGAAACTTACTGGACCCTGATCGCCGACTGCGGTTGCGATGGAGGACGGTGCCTCATGAATCCTGAGCCTTGCGAGGGCATCCGCCCTCCCGGCGTAGGTTGGCACCTATTCGCCTCCCGGGCGGGCCGGTTGGCAGCCGGAACGTTCGCAGTGGGACGGGGTATGGCCGGGGGGCGAAGACGGAAGGTTATCGACGAGTTGGTTGTCAGTCACATCGCGGTCTCCTCGTCGCATGGCGACAAGCTTGATGGTCACTCTCCGCCGACCGACCTTTCGGCGCTCCTCGTCTACAGGCCCGTGATTCCGGACTGGCACCTGTCGGTCCCTGGCTCCCATGCTCGGGAGAGGTCTGAAGTTAGTTAGTTACTGGACCAGGTGAACTTACTGGGGTTAGAGATTTGGACTAGGTGAACTTACTGACCAGGTGAACTTATATGAAACTTACTAGGATTAGGTGAACTTACTGGGGGTTAGAGATTGGGACTAGGTGAACTTACTGGCCTGCACTTGTCGACCTTTAAAGACCGGCTTTTAGGTTAGGTAGACGAGATGCGCTCCCTCCTCAGCGCGACCAGAACGCTCGTCGTTGTTCGAAGCTTTGTGAAGCAGGACTTCAAGCTGGCGTCGACGTCCGCGCCAGGGCGTCGATCGGCCCCAAAACGCGCGGCTGTCGACTGGGATGTCGCTACACTAGGCGCAACAACTGTGATCGGCACCATAGGTGCTGGTTTCGCCGCTTACAAGGAGCTCAAGAACGATCTCAAGCAAGGTCTCGACAAGGTCGACAACCGTCTCGACAAGGGTCTCGACAAGATCGACAACCGTCTCGACAAGATCGACAACTGTCTCGACAAGGTCGAGAACGAGCTCAACATGATGAAGCTCGGGCTCGTCCAGTTGGGCGCGAGCCCGACTGTGTTTGGAGCTGCCGACTACACAACCGCGTCCTCGGGCTCTTCAGTTCCACCGATTCCATCGGCCACCAGTAATGGGCAGCGCACTCCCTCCTCCGACCCCACTGGGACACCCCCGGAGACCTTGCCAGTTGCCTCTGACGTCAACCCCCAGAACATCGTGGCCCTCCTCGAAGACATCAACGCCTCCATGAGCGCCATGGACGCGCGCGTGTCGAAACTGGAGGGCTCGTCGACTTCGACAGCGGCGGGGCCCTAGACTAATTCTCCACCAAAGTTGCAAAATTTGCTAAGACTCGTTCTCTACCGGATTGCCAAAGTGGAAGTTGGCCGAATAGTAAGGGCAGCTTATTTGGCCACTTTACGTTTCGGTTCTCTACCAGGAAGAGCTCCACGAACGAACAAGGTTTCAAGGTTGTCGATTTTGTCCATCGCCGAGCGTGCCTTGACGTTGCTCGGGAAGGGCTGAGCGAAAACGGAGAGGAATTCACTGCGGCACTGGTCAGGGCCCACACCAGCCTTCGGCCGGAGCGTGCGGTAAGTTTCACGCAGGGCGACCGAGAGTGTGGCGAGCCCTTGCGGGTGGTTGGGGAAAGTGTGAAGGTCCTCCTTGCGAGCAGGATGTTGGGACACGAGTTGGCGCATGACATCTGGGTGGCATGGTTCGGCGATGCCCAGGCTGGTGAGAATACGGCATGCCCGAGAGAGGTCGCCAGATTCAGCGAGTCGCAATGCACGAAGTGCGTCCGCGTCATCGTCGGGGGCTGCCCGTGAGCGTACATGGGTGCGCACGCGAGTCACGTCTTGGAGGTAGCCGTCAATGAGGAGGTCGTAACGCCCAGCGGCGAAGGCTGCAAAGCGGTCAGTGAGCACGTCGGGCCGACGGGCACCGCCTCGTGGTGCTCGCCGAAGAAGTAGGCTGTGAAGGCTCATGTACCAAAGGAGGGCACGGTCACGAGCGTGATCGGAAGTGGCGTCTTCAAACCACGAACACACCTCGGCCATTGCACATGCCCATGCCTCGCGGAATTGGGCGGGAATGGTGCGAATGCACGAGCACGGCGATATAATGAGGTCTTTGATGGAGCCCTCGTCGATCGCAGAGCGCAAATCGCTCAGGTCACGTGGAGTCTGTTTGTCTGTCTGTCTGTTTGTCTTTAAACAAGTGCAGTAGGGTCGGATAAGAAAACGAGACTAGCCCGCGCCGCAACGACGGGTCCTACAACGCGTGGGCTTTTTCCTTTTTTTGCGTGAGGGGACGAAAGGATGCCGACTTCACTATGGGGACTAGTTCCATCGCGACGATCTCGCGGCGTGGCGGCACATACTGCTTGAGTACAAATGAACATAGCTCAGCGATCCGTTGAGTATGTGTTAGTACAAACTGAAACATAGTTAACGGCTCGTACGAACTTTCTTATCCGACACTTTAGCCAAACGCGGCATATATTGTTAGATTTAGGCGGAGGTTTGGGGGGAGTGTTAGGGGATACTATGAATGACGTCATCCACTCTCGGACCCTACCCACATCCTTCATGCTCCCCACACACACCCCCCCTCTTAGGGTAAGGATCAGGATCAGGTAGGCGCGAGAGTAAGGATCAGGTAGGCGCGAGAGCCAGACAGTGATCCTCCAAGCCGTCTACGGCGACCTCGCAGACTATTTCCACGACCCGCGGCGGCTCTTTCAGCGCGCCATTCTCACGCCCCGTCGAAACGATGCTGTCGATGCTGACAACGCGCGCATGACCGCGGCCTTTTTTTCCCGGAGACGAGGCGTCGGAGTTCTTTTCGGCTGACTAGGCTGGGTCGGAAGACGACGCCTCGCTCTTTACAGTAGAGTTTTCAACTCCCTGACAACCAACGGGATGCTGACTTTGAGCGCGAGCTTAAGGTCTTCGAAACCTCGACCCGTCGCACGGCCACTGCAACGGTACCAGATACATGATCTATCGTGTCGTTGTCACCGAGGCTCCTCCAACCTGTATCCCTTAAGGCCCGCCTACGCCAAACGATCAACAAGAGCCAGGGCCAGACGCCCCGCGAGGTTGGCGTCCTCTTGCCCAAGCCCGTCTTCTGCCACGTCCAGCTCTACGTGGCTCTCTGTCGATCGGCAACCCCGAGGATATGCTCTTCTGAGTCGACGACCCCACCCTACCCCACACGTGCTGCGCAATACCGATAAGCCCCCTCCCGGCGTCTACACGCGCAATATAGGTTAACTTACTGGGCCAGGTGAACTTACTGGGGTTTGAGATTGGGACTAGGTGAACTGAGTGACCAGGTGAACTTACTGGGACCAGGTGAACTTACTGGGGGTTTTAGAGTAAAGGGTTTTTAGAGTAAACTCAAAGGTTGGCGGCGCGTGCGGATCAAAGCAGCTTAGATTGGCGGAGGCGAGAGCGACGAGCTCAAAGGAGTTGGTGTGAGCTAGGTGAACTTACTGACCCAGGTGAACTTATATGAAACTTACTGGGACCAGGTGAACTTACTGGGGCTAGAGATTGGGAGTAGGTGAACTTACTGGCCTGCACTTAGGGTCCGAGAGTGGATGACGTCATTCATAGTATCCCCTAACACTCCCCCCAAACCTCCGCCTAAATCTAACAATATATGCCGCGTTTGGCTAAATTGACGTTCAGCCTACAAAGCTGTAAAATCCCAAATGTAGGTTTCTCGGACAATTATTAGGTTTGTGGGGTATGAGGGATGTGCCTGACGGGCGGAGATAAGTACGCGGGACCTAGTCGGGGTCATCGCCGAGGCGTGGGGCAGGCGAAGAGAGGACGGGCCCCGCCCGTAGGTCGTACGCATGCTGCCGCTGTGGCGGTAATAACCATTCCCCCCCCCCACTTATGTGCCTGTTACCTGCCTGTTACCTTGAATTTGGCGGTGTCATGCTTGACACCCACACCTGCTTCTCCAAGGATACTCCTGTACCGAGAACCTGTGTTGCTCTTGCCGATCTAGCATATCTTGCTGGATCACCCATTGGAATCTATCGATTCTTGTTGTTTCCTTGAAATTACCCTCAATTAAATGTTCGACAGCATGGCGTGAGCGGAGTGTGAGCGCTTGGTTGGACCTGTGGTGGAACCACCCGTGGTTCAGGACCGTTGAGCGGTCACGTTGTGGCATATCTTGCTGGATGTGGCGGTAATAACCATTCCCCCCCCCCTTATGTGCCTGTTACCTGCCTGTTACCTTGAATTTGGCGGTGTCATGCTTGACACCCACACCTGCTTCTCCAAGGATACTCCTGTACCGAGAACCTGTGTTGCTCTTGCCGATCTATGTGGTGGAAACTCAGCTCACCCGCCCCTCTTCGCCTAACCGTCGGTCACAACGTGACCGCTCAACGGTCCTGAACCACGGGTGGTTCCACCACACGTCCAACCAAGCGCTCACACTCCGCTCACGCCATGCTGTCGAACATTCAAAGAGGGTAATTTCAAGGAAACAACAAGAATCGATAGATTAATGGGTGATCCAGCAAGATATGCTAGATCGGCAAGAGCAACACAGGTCTCGGTACAGAGTATCCTTGGAGAAGCAGGTGTGGGTGTCAAGCATGACACCAAATTCAAATCAGAAACAAACAGGCACATAAGTGGGGGGATTATTACCGCCACAGGAGCCCCTACTTAAGGTGAAGTCGTCCTCGACTTCAAGGGTGACGAAGGTCGCGCTCACGAATGAGACGATAAGCGCGTTCAGCGATGTCCGTAGGGACTTTGTTGCTGTGGAGGCTGAAGTTAGTGACAAGGGTATCGATCTCGTCAGGGTGGAAATCGTTGACACAAGGCTCACAGCCATCCATGTTCGCTCGAAAACGAGTGAAACTGCATCCGTCACGATCTTTGTATTCTGGTCTGAGCTGTCGCTCAGTTAGAGGCTTGGTAGGGTCGAAAACACGGGGTCATCGCGTGAACCTAGATCAGTAAAAAGTGTAATGCCACAGTATCATTGTCGTGATCATAGTCTTCATAGACCTCGGCAACATAGATACGTTTCTTCCACGCATTACCTCGTGCTTTGACCCGAAAATGACAAATTTGCCGTGCTTAAAGCGGTCGCGGTCTGAAGGCGTGTGCAGGGGGCGAAGAGGTGTCGATTATCGGCACTTTCAAAGGCACAATCTGCTGCATACCTAACAGGTTCGGCATTGTCGTCGTGCACGTCTTTTTCGTAAACGACTGGAGACTTCTTCTTGGTAACAATATATGGGCCACGCCAAATAGGCCGCAACTTGTGACGCGTCTTAGGCACAAAACGCAGGACATAATCGCCAGGAGAGAACTGGATGTCGATCTGATGGGCGTCGTAGTTGATCTTCTGAGTCTCCTGGGCCTTTTGATGTGCCCGAGCGACGAGTTGACTGTAAAATTCAAACTTGTGCTTAAAGTCCGTCAGGATCTGTTGACGCGATTGAGGCAGACCACGCTGTTCGCCCAAGATGTTGTAATCAGGCGGTAACAGGGGTTGCTTGCCGGTACGCATCATAAACGGCGAGATCTTTGTTCCGGGCATATACATCCGGTTGTACATGAAAGCCACGTACTGGACAAAAATAGACCAGTCCGTTTGGCGCTGCTCATCCATCGCGGCCCGGAGGAAGGCCTTGATGAACCGATTGACTCGCTCAGTATGATTACTCTGTGGGTGATAAGGAATGGTCGTGCGGTATCGAACGTTGAATTGACGAACGAACGTCCGGAACAACTTTTCGCGAACTCACTACCATTATCCGTAACTATACACCGCGGGAGACATCCCTCGAGGACAATCTGTCAACAAATGCATTCAAGATCGCGTAGTCATGCTTGGTATTTATCAACGCCAGCTTGAGAAAATGCGACGCAGCGTCGTACATCGCGAGGATATACGTGTGCAAGTCGGCTCCTCTCAGTGGTCCAAAGAGATCCATTCCTAGGACATAGCAATCACCAATGCGATTCGGTTGGCAAAGGAGGCCATAGCGCTTCGGCACAGTGGATCGAACTTTGACAGATGATGCAGGCCTTGATGAAGTCGGTGACCGACGATATGACGTTGGGCCACCAGTATCGCTCCAAAATCTGGCTCGCTGTCGAATCTCGTCCCACATGGCGCCCGAACAGCCCTCGATGGTGCATGGTGATCACACGCTCCTGCATCGACTGTGGGACCACAATCAGACGTCGAGATTCTGACTCGTCAACCTTGTACGTTGTCTTCGATCTCGTACGGCAGGGGTGGCTTATCGCGTGGATCCTTCTGCTCCGAATCGAGGCTCTGACGGATCTGCGTGCAAGTCTTGTCTTCAATCTGTTCTAGCTATCTCCTCGAGAGTGATCTCATCCTCAGCTTGATCAGCAAAAGGAGCCGTTCAACGGGGTCTACCGGATCGGCTTCGTACGCAAATTGAGGCGGCGGCGCGCTCCGACGCGTACTAACTGCTGCTAGAGCTGCAGTATACTCCCTGTCTGCCAACAGAGACATCGTCACTGATGAGAAGGTGAAGCACGCTGTGCCCGGAACATCGGTGGGGATCTCCTGGAAGATCAGATACGCTTCATTGATCGGTTCTCCGTCTTCGTCCTGCTCGATTAACTTGTCGATTGGATTGCGCGACAGGCAATCAGGGATGCGCATGCCCGGGGAGCTTCCAGGTTTGTATCCGAGCTCCCGATCGAACGCAGCAAGCCGCATAGCCCATCGTGCTAACTGTCCAGACGTATGATTCGAATCCCGCAGAAACGTTAAGTTACGATGATCCGTCTCTAACTTTGTCTGATGACCTTCGATATAAAATCGGAAATTTTCGAGAGCAGAGAGACTGCGAGGAGTTCCAAGCGCCGAGGATCATACTTCCTCATCGACTTAGGCACGGTTCGACTCCAGTACTCGATAACTCTCCCTCCACCCGTTCTTTTCCATCGTCACCAACGACTGGCACTTTCTGAAACAAGTAAGCGCCTAATCCATGCGCAGATGCATCTGCGAGAATGTAGAACGGCAATGAGTAGTCCGGATGGTAAATGCCCTTAGAAGTAACAAT
The DNA here is from genome assembly GCA_029834535.1 of Chrysophaeum taylorii. NCBI lineage: Eukaryota > Pelagophyceae > Pelagomonadales > Pelagomonadaceae > Chrysophaeum > Chrysophaeum taylorii. Next base: position 2,813 of record JAQMWT010000044.1, on the reverse strand, counting down.
AGCTTCGATGATGGCATCCCAGGCCTCTTGACACTCTTTCGTCCACTCGAACTTAACATCTGGCAAAGTCAACTGTCTTAACGGCCGCGACTCGCGCGAAATTGCGCACATAACGACGACAAAAACTCCCCATCCCAAGGAAGGAGCGGACTTGCTTTTGGGATCAGCATCTGACAAAGTACCAGGGATTGGCATATGCCGGATGGCCTCCGTCGATCTTGGTGACGGGAGAAGTCCATTCCAGGGTAGACAGCCCCAAGAACAATGACCTCCTTCATGAAGTGGATCTTCTTAACCTTGCCGCTTACCCGACGCCAAGTGGGGAATGACTTGAACAAGGCATTGCAAATGACTGTTAGTGTCTGCATGCCCAGCCAAAATGTCGTCGATATAAGCCACTAGGTCACGGTACAACCAGCGACAGATCGGTGTTGAGTTGCTTGCAGAACAGGCTGCCAGCTTGACTCCCAAAGGTAAACGCATATAGCTGAATGCTCCCAAAGGACGTGAAGGTCACTACATCCTGCGCGTCCGCTGACAATCGCAAATTGTGGTAACCCCATCGGATGTCCATGCTAGAACGACGAACTTCGGTGAGAAACATCAACGCGTCGGTCATGCTCACGCTCGGCCAACTGTCATCCTTGAGCAATTTGTTGAGGCGCCGCAGGTCGACAGCCGCTCTGGCGTTGGAAGTGCCTGCTCAGCCCCTCTTAGGCAGCATCAGGATAGGAAAACCCCAAGGAGAGCGCGGGACGGACAACTCCGTCTCGACTCCATTCCTCGATTTGAAGTCTCAAGCACTCGATCTTCTCCTGACAACCGATACGGCGACAACTTAATCGGGTTCGGATTGTCCTCTTTGAACCGGAGGGTGACCTCAGGCGAATCAACGGGTCTCATCACGTCATCAAAGAATGCCCACGAGTAGGAAAGCAAATGTCGCATCATCCGTTTTTCATCCTCATTTAAAGCGGGATGGTCTGTAATGCCCAGCGCAGCCATCACCTTCTTCGACCTGCGCGACAGTCGGAGGGATGACATGCTTCTTGATCAGCTAAATGAGGAGGCACCACTGGTACAGGATAACCATGTTCGTCGTTAGGCGCGTCCGCCCACGGAACTGCGTACGTCTTGAAATACGCTGGTCGCTCCTTCAATGTGCCGTCCTCTTCAGCGGTCGTAGAGACTTGGTTGCTCTGCATCACAGCAGTGGCGACGGTGCCCCCTGAAAAGATTGAGCCGTCCCAGGCGATACAACCAACGGTGGTGGTGGGGTGGCAGTGGGAACAGTGACGTTTGGTTTGCTGGAGTAAGTGATCTTGATGGATGGACATTGTCGGGCGTCAGGGTCGAGCGTGGGAATACGCGAGTCGATGACAAGATGAAAACAAAGACGGTAATCGGGATTGGCCATCGTCGCGGTAGTGATATTCCGTAGTTGACCCTGATTGCGAATCCACGGGATCGAATGAAATGCGCGAGTACGATGCGCATCATAGTCGCAGGAGGCGCCATGCTAGCATCTTCCGCATAGCCGCGATTGCGAAATGCGCCCCATTTCCGTCGTGGACAGTCGCGATACTCCTGATGCAACGGACAGTGGTCGCACATTGGAAACGTGAGGGCCCATCTGCAACTTTGTGCGCCCGTCACCGTGGGGCCGATGGCTGGTCGCGTAGATGGCTTGTCTCACCACAATCAGAGGGTGACCACCGGAAAGCCTAACGCTGGCCCGAAACGTGTGCAAATTGGGTGGCACTCGCGTCAATGGTGTAATGACAAGCCACACATTGCTGTAGGCGCGTGCGCGAACACAGCAATTTTGGGTAATACTGTAAAAGTCAACCACACGCGGAATGTAGAACTGATGGATGAAAGGAATGCCGGATGGCTCTGTTCCAACGTCCATCGTCCAATCCGTGAGGTGCATTGCGGAAATGACGCAGAACCCACGAGGTGATGGCAGCACCAGCGCGCGTCCCTGTAGTGCAGGTTCGCGGTCGAGCCATAATACAAGGAGGACTGAGCGTGGAAGTACGAATGCTACAGCCGGTCCTTATGTAGGTGACAAGACCATAGTACGTGCGACGATGAGACCCCAGTGCGAAGCACGTACGGGGATCTTAGGAAAGTTGAGCTGGAAAACAGCTCGCGCTTGTGGACATGAGTCCAAAGCCAACACTGCGAAAAGAGGTTCCATAGATGCTCATTTGCGTTGGATCCCAAACCCGATACCAGCGCCAGCAAATAATAACAAACGATATGGTGGAAGTCAAACCAAGCATAATGAAGCCTGAGTCGTGGCTTATTCTTTGACGTCTTTTGTTCTTCTTCTGGAGAGATTCAGGAGGTGCTCTGGCGCAGACCTCGCCTCAAACTCAGTCTCATCTTCGTCAGCTGAAGCAGTATAAAACAGACTCTTGTATCCTCTTCCAGCGGCTTCCAGCGTGGCGACACCAACCTTCATGTGGTATGATGCGTGCCCTCGATCATGGAGCCTCAGGGTCGAGTCCAATAGATTCGCGGCCAACATGTACACAACCGTAAACTTCTGTTCCGGCTCGTGAAACGGCGTGACGACAAAGGTCAGGTATCACACGCAAAATCAGAATTAGAGCGAGCGACGAAAGGGCGAGTAGGCCACGACCTCATCGACGCGTCACAGGGCAAGCCAGCACACAAGGATGGCCGGGTGCAGAGATAGTGGGTGTAGTCACAAACGCAGAAGTGAGGGACGACAGTGGGATCCCTCACGAAACTGACTTAGCCGCCCGTACCCGCAGGGAAACGCAACCGGCGCGTCTAGCGGA